>OY986964.1:19119592-19217741 GCA_963920575.1 Narthecium ossifragum | reverse complement strand
TTTTTGGTGTGATCTTGCATGCAAGGTAGACGATCCCTACATAATCCATTGGAACCTTTGGATCTAGAAATAGAGGCCACACTTCGAGCAGCTAGAACCTTAGGACAAAAATCTCTAAGTAATTACCAGGAAGCCATAAGCAACTTGCAATCCTTAATGGCTGAACACGAGGAACATGTCATTGACCCTAATGATAATATGGGTAGGGGTGGAAATGATAACAATAATAGAGAAGTCCCAATTAGGAATCACTTCCTACATGGACCTTATACCTATGCTTCTTGTATCAACCCACCTACCATCAATGCTACACATTATGAGATTAAGCCTAACTGGATTACAGCCTTACCTTTTTTCTATGGGCGTGAGAACGAGGATCCCTATGGACACATTGCTAGCTTTCTTGAAATCCTTTCCATGTTCAAACTTCAGCATTTTAATGATGATGTCTTTAGACTCAAGCTTTTGCCTTTTTCTTTGAAAGACAAGGCTAAACATTGGCTCCAAACCTTAGCTCCAAATTCGATTTCAACGTGGGATCAACTTCAGGATGCCTTCCTTAAAAAATATTTCCCTATCATTAAAACTCAAAACTATCGAACCATGATTATTTCTTTTAAGCAAAACGAAGATGAGATGTTTCATGAAGCTTGGGAAAGATTTAAGGATCTTCTTAGAGAGTGTCCGTCCCCATCACGAGGTACCTGAGTGGCAGTTAGCCCATTCATTTTACAATGGACTTAATGATCGTTATAGGACAATGGTCGAAGCCTGTTGCGGGGGTGTTGTTCTTAGTAAGCCATGGACTGCTCTTTGGGAAATGTATGACAACCTTGATGAAAATTCATAACACAATGCCTCAGTTTCTCGGAGTCGGTCTACCACTATTCGTAATTCTCGGGGAATTCATGAAATTTCTGAATTCCAAAGTCTCTCCGCACAAATAGCCCTTCTAACTAAAGATTTAAACCAGTTGAAAACAGGTCAATCTCTTGCTCAACAATTGCCTAACACTTCTCTTGAAACCTGTGCCCTTTGCCTTAATTTTGATCACCATATCACTGATTGTCATCTAGCTCCCAATTTCCCTGACTTTGTTCAGGAACATATTAATTCAACTTATGGTTTTTCCAAACCTCAGAACAACCCTTATTCTAATACCTACAATCCAGGTTGGAGAAATCATCCTAATTTTAGTTGAAATCCATAACAGTCAAGTAACATTCAAGGGCAAAACAATACAGTTAATACTTCTATTTTCAAGTACCCACCTAAACCTTCTGCAAATCCAAACCCTGGGTACTCTTCACATTATCCACAGAATACCTCTCAACCTCCTCCTCCTGAATCATCAACTGAGCCCACTTTATATGGAATTTTGAAACATGATACATCTCCCAATCTAAAAGATCATGGTATCCCCACCATACCTTATTGTATAGGAGACTATCATATTGATGGTGCCCTTCTTGATTTAGGTGCCAGTGTTAACCTTATGTCATATTACCTTTATATGGAATTTGGGATGGGAGAACTTAAACAAACACCAGTGATCTTGCAATTAGCTGATAGGTCCGTCAAGACACCTAGAGGTATCTTGGAAGATGTTTTGGTCAAAGTGGATAATTTCTTCTTTCCTATTGACTTTGTTGTCTTAGATATGGAACCTGTTGTCCACTGCAAGAAGACTGTACCTATTATTATGGGACGACCCTTTCTGGGCACTGCTAATACATGTATAAACTGTCGAACTGGTGTGATGGATGTTTCTTTTTGACACATGCATGTTAAATTGAATATTTTTAAAACTGCATGTTTGCTTGAGCCTGAGGATGATGGATGTAATGTTGATATTTTGACTGAATGTATTGATGATAGATCACATGCCATGATTTCTGATGAATTCTCTGATATTTTACATGAGTATGACTCTGATAATGATGATGATGTTAATTTAGAAATGGCACAATCAAAAGATGACATTGACATACATAAATCAGATTTACCGACCGATCAGTCAGAAGAACGATCAATCGATCAGGACATAATGACCCTTGAAACTGTTTCTTGGATGATTGAACCCCTTCCACCGCTCTCTTCTACTCCTGCACCTTCGTCATTGGAAGCACCACCTTATTTAGAATTAAAACCACTGCCTAAAACGCTAAAATATGTTTTTCTAGGATCAGATACCTCTCTTCCTGTGATCATCTCTTCTTCACTTTCAAACGATCATGAGAGTCAACTTATAGAGGTTCTGAAACAACATAGGAAAGCCATAGATTGGTCAGTGGCTGATCTGAAAGGTATTGACCCCTCAATTTGCATGCATAAGATTCGTCTCGAGAATGAATCTAAAACAGTTAGAGAAATGCAACGCCGCATTAATCCTAATATGAAAGAGGTGGTGAACAAGAGGTAGTGAAACTTTTAGACGCCGGCATTATCTACCCAATTTCTGATAGCCAGTGGGTCAGCCCTACACAAGTAGTTCCTAAGAAATCCGGCT
Source organism: Narthecium ossifragum (assembly GCA_963920575.1). NCBI lineage: Eukaryota > Viridiplantae > Streptophyta > Magnoliopsida > Dioscoreales > Nartheciaceae > Narthecium > Narthecium ossifragum. The sequence continues at coordinate 19,215,232 of OY986964.1, read as the reverse complement.
TAACAGTGGTAGAAAATGAGAACGGTGATCAGATCCCAATGCGCCAGACCACGGGATGGCGTGTTTGTATTGATTATAGGAAACTTAATGCTTTGACTAGAAAAGATCACTTCCCTCTTCCTTTCATTGATCAAATCTTAGAAAGACTTTTTGACCAGAGTTATTATTGTTTTCTAGATGGATATTCAGGGTATAACCAAGTTGCAGTCGATCCTCAAGATCAAGAGAAGACTACTTTTACTTGATGATAAGAGTCGATCCGACTCGACCAACTGGACCCGAACAGAGAAGAGGAACCAAACTGGTTCAGCCTCTTTCCTAGTTTGACTTGGACTTCCCTAGTTCAAACTAGAGTATTTAATTAGGATTTATCATTAGTCTTTTATATTTAATTGAGTCCTATTTGATATTTGATTGTTAGGAATTAATTAGGAGTCCATTTGAGTTAGGAACTTGAGTTGAGTCTGATAGCCTTATTACTTACTAATTGAGCAAGGTACCCTCCTAGTTGGATTAGGACTATGTCAAGGTCTCAATAAAAGGACCTCATTAGTTTGCTAATAGAGTTATTAGTAGGATAAATTAGGAGTAGCTGTAGCTGTAACTTAATCTTCCACAAATCCCTCAGCCACCTTCATCTCTCTCTATTGTCAGATTCTCTCTCCACCAGCCGGCCGCCATCCATCGCCGCCCATCGCTGCCATCTACAGTGCACGTCCCCATCACTGGCGTCCATCCTTGGCCGCCGCACCTTCTCCGCCACCTCCCTTGGCTTGGATCTCCAAGAGAAGCCAGCCAACCATAGAGGAAGCTGTAAGGTATCCCTCTTATCATTCGTCTTCCTCCTTCAGTCTTCGCCTTCCTCGTCGAATATCTAGGGTCCTTCTCCTAAAACCCTAAAGGTATCTCTCGACCTAGCCATAGATTTGGCTAAAGAGGATCCGAGATCATGCAAGAGACTAGGTACGAAAGCCCTAGAGAAGGTGCATCGTAACAACTTGGTATCAGAGCTCCGTTCCACCGACTGTGCGGTTCATAACCTTCTGGAAACTTCACCATCATGTACGGAGTATCCCAGGAGTGGTGGGAGCAGCAGTTCAAGATTCTGCGGGCATAGTTGAATCTCTGTTCAACTTTGATGGAACGACAAAGCAGAAACATGGAGGGCACCAGTAGAGAGTTGGAGCATATCTCCAATAGTTGGTCGAGGATAACTCAGACTTCGAGCCAGACTCCTACCCCAGCTACAAAGATTGCGAAACCTGACCCTGAGCCAACTCAGAATATGACTCCGGTTGTTACGCCGTGCCTTCTCGTAGGCACGGGTACCTGGTCTCTTCCCTGGTCTCAGTTCTTCCTTAGCCAAATCTATGGCTAGGTCGAGAGATACCTTTAGGGTTTTAGGAGAAGGACCCTAGGTATTCGACGAGGAAGATGAAGACTGGAGGTAGGAGACGGTAGAGAAGAGGTTACCTTGCAGATCCTCTTGTGGTTGGCTGGTTACTCTTGGAGATCCACGCCAAGAGAGGGGCGGCGGCCAAGGAGGATGCCGGGATTGGAGCGGTGGCTGGTAGCGGTGGACGGTGGTGGTGATGGTGGTAGCCGGCGGGTGGAGAAGGCCAGCAAGAGAGAGAAACGTGGGAGGGGCTGGTGGTGGTGGAATATTTAAATTAGAACTACTCCTAAGATATCCTACTTTAACTACTAACTTTATTCTTCAATGCATAAAACCTAATACAAGCTATGGAGGTCCTTTTATAGAGGCCTCAAGAGAGTCCTACTTCAACTAGAGAACTACCTTGCTTTAATCAGCAAGTAACCATACTTTCCTACTAAGACTCAATCATAACTCAAACTCCCTAACAAACTGGACTCAAAATAGGAACTAATAAAACAAAGCATAAACTGGACTCAAACTAGGAAATCAACTAGGAAAGCAATTAAGAACTAACTAAGGTAGTAACCAGCTAAGGATTAGGATCCCTAAGGCCGGCTTTGGCTTGAGACCTGGTCCAAGGTCGGGTCCTACCAAGGGGTGGGGCCTGACCTGCGTGGGTCCCAACTGGATCTGCCCCATAATTGGGCGTGGGTTGGTCTAGCCCAGGTGGAGCTGGACTTCCAACCGTATCACCGGTTGTAATTTCGAGTCCGACTGAGACACCAGCAATCAGTAAGGGAGAAGAGATCCAGAGCTAGTCGAGGAGCAACAACCATCCGATTCTCAGATCGAACCAGTGCACCTGCTGTTGCAACCTCTGCCAGACCCGGGTGAAACCTTCCTTCTACCCTCCGATGATTTTTCTGGATTTTTACCTATTTTCCAGATTTTTCCCGGAATATTCTCTCTCCTCCCGGATTGGTTCGAGCCCAGCTCATCCCTTACCTCTAGAACGGTTCACCTTCGAGCCGACTACCCTTCGTCCCAGCTCATCCACGGCTCCGACAGCTCATCCCCAAGCCGCCACTGTGAGGACCTGCCCCTCTACCCCTGTGGCTCGTTGTAGACCGCAAGGGTAATTTGGTAAATTGCGCCTTGTTGGTTTGTTTCACACCCGCGTGTGCACACACTGGCCTTGTATGTGTTAGTGTTTGTTTAGAATGGCTAGGTGGACCCGGGATCGGAAGATCCCAGTTCGGGCGCGCGAAAGCTTGCCGTTGGGCAGCTGACGACCCTTGAGCGATCGATCGCTCCTTGGAACGATCGATCGGACTTGTGAGCGAGTCGGTGGGTTTTGATCCGGGGCGAGAACGATCGATCGCTGCTTGGAGCGACCGATCGGAATCGCGTCGGTGGCTTTTCTGCTTCGCGAGGACGGCCACCGCTGGCCGTCGTTCTCCTCTGTCAGAGGGGGGGAGGACTTTCCCTCCCCTCCCCTCACTTTTACCCCTCTTTCCCGGCTGTCCCCTCCCCTTTTCCCTCTTTTTCTTCCCCTCTCTTCCTCCTTCTCCTCCTTTCTTCTTCTTCTCTTCTCTTCTCCCCCGAAGCTCTGCTCTTCCCCTGTTTTTCCGGCAGCCACCTTCCCCTCTTCCGTTCTCCCTCCTCCGACCATCAAATTGGGTGTTCTTTGGCTCGTTGGATTCGTGACAACGAGAGGAAGATCCCTGAAGTGGTTTGGAGGTGATACGAGTCGATCCGATTCGACCAACTGGACCCGAACCCAGAAGAGGAACCAAGCTGGTTCAACCTCTTTCCTAGTTTGACTTGGACTTTTCTAGTTCAAACTAGAGTATTTAATTAGTATTTGTCATTAGTCTTTTATTGAGTCCTAGTTGATGGTTAGGAATTAATTAAGAGTCCCTTTGAGTTAGGAAGTTGAGTTGAGTCAGAAACCTTATTACTTGCTAATTAAGCAAGGGGGTTTTTCTAGTGGATTAGGACTCTGTCAAGGTCTCTATAAAAGGACCTTAGTAGTTTGTAAAAGGATATGATGATGAATGATGAGATGAATGATTAAGAGTAGTTGATAAATTATCATAGGAGTACAATATCATAGGAGTAGAAGTAAAGTAGATTCCACCCGATACCCACCATAGATCCATCTTCTTCCCCGCTGGTCATCTTCTCCGCAGCCGGCATCGCCTTCACCTTCACCTTCCTTCTCCACGGCACTTTCTCTCTCCGCCACGTCAGCGACCCCACGCCACGTCATCGCCACATCAGCTCATCTCCTTCCTCTCTTCTCTCCCGTGCCCGAAACCCTAAGCTACCGCCGACCATCGCCGTTCTCTCCTCTCCGGCCGTCCCCGTCGCCAACCAAGACCACCAAAGCCTTCCCCTACCTCCCACGACTCCGGCCATACCCTTCCCTCCGTCCTTCGTCCCCTCCGGCGCCGTCCCCGACAAGCCTACCTCCGTCCCCTCCGCCGTCAACCCACATCCATCCCCAACCTCACCTCCAAACCATCCTAAATCCCTCATTGATCGTCCCTAACTCCATTCCTACCATCCACGACCCTTTCCCGACCATCTTCTCGACGTCCCAAGCCCCAACCGAGCTTCCCGTCGTCCCCGACGCCGGTGAACCCAAACCCCCGCCGTCCATCTCCCAGATCCGGCCGATCCGCCACCTACCTCACCGATCCGATCCGGTAGATCTCTTCCCCACCTCCTGGCGACCCTTCCTGGAAGTATCCCGACCGCCGCCGCCGTCCCTACGCCGGCGATCTACTCCGGCGAACCACAGCCCTTGGATCACATCCGGCTCAGCCCAACCAAGTTGGCTCAGCCAACTCTAACTTGGTTCAGCCAGCCAGTTGATTCAGACTCAGCCCACTCTGATTTGGCTCAGCCACTTAACCCACTCCTAGCCGTTTCAGCCAAGCCACTTAGCCCAATCCGAGCCAGATTCAATTCCAAGAGCCAATCAACCAATCCAGACTTGACCCAGTCGAATTCTACCCTAATCTGAGCCAGATCTGAACCAGATTCGATCCAGCTTCAGCCCATTGGACTCAAATCAAGTCCGATCAGGCCGATTCTGATCGATTGGAGCAGTAGAGACCCATTACGAGAGGATCACGAGTAGACCGCTCGTAACAGGAGGCTTGTTGGTGATCAAATCGCGGGGAATCAGCCGAGGAAAGCGCAGCTAGGTAGGGTTATACCTACTGATGTTCTTTTCGGGTTTTCTTTAGATCGAGCCGTTGGATCTTGTTGATCCTTGGTTTGTTGGATTCCTTATACCTGTTAGAATTACTGATTTAAGTTTCATGTTAATCAGTGGAGATTTGAGGAGGTTTTATGCAAGATTAGTCTCGGATTTTTGGTTTTCTGCTGTTCTTGAGAAACAGCCGGCTTGCGGCGAGTTTTCTGGCCGGCGAGTACATGATCTTGGCTTTTGATAAACATAAGAGTGGTAGATCTCTTCGTTAGCTTTCCATTCCATCTTATTTCGTAGTTTTCCGATTTATGTACGATTTGTTATGAATTGTTTACTGGAGGGCTGCGTTGCAGCAATTAAATTGGTATGTGAGTTGATTAGCGGTTTTGATTTGTATTTTTCCCGTTAATCCAACCGTTGGATGATTATCATTTTTGGACATAATGATCTTGGTATATACACCTACTGGTGGCTAAGTTTGATCTTGAATCCGACGTCGTTTGGACGTCGGATCGACGGGATCAATTAGCCCCTAAGTAGTGGTTTTGGGTGTTTGAATATAATATTATATTTCAGAATATAATATTATATTGTGTACTGTTCATCAGCGGTTTTCGGGGTTGCTTCCCGTTGCAGGAGTCCGCGGTTGACGGTCACGGTACCGTCGTAATGCCGGGACCCGCTGCGGATCGGCTGGCAGCGGTTGGTGGTACCGCTGCAGCGATCCAGTAGACTTATATGATCTTTGACATACTGTTGCGTGCTTCGCTTCTTATTTGTGTATGTCATAGCATGCATTGTTGACTTGTGCATTAGTTGCATTGGTTAGGGCGTGGGTGATCTTTGGGTCGCCGTCCCGAGGCTGGAAGCTCGGACTTAGCCCTAGGACCGGGGTTGGGTTGTTTGGACCCGGTTTGAATTGTAGTGTCAAGTCGATTCGATGATAGGCTTAGATGACTGGTACACTGGTTGCTTGATGATTGTAGAGGTCGTGTCGGCCTTGAGTCGGATGCTGAGGTGTAACTGGTGTCCTACTGTGCTGACCCGGTGTTACGCCGTGCCTTCTCGTAGGCACGTGTACCTGGTCTCTTCCCTGGTCTCAGTTCTTCCTTAGCCAAATCTATGGCTAGGTCGAGAGATACCTTTAGGGTTTTAGGAGAAGGACCCTAGGTATTCGACGAGGAAGATGAAGACTGGAGGTAGGAGACGGTAGAGAAGAGGTTACCTTGCAGATCCTCTTGTGGTTGGCTGGTTACTCTTGGAGATCCACGCCAAGAGAGGTGGAAGAAGAGGGGCGGCGGCCAAGGAGGATGCCGGGATTGGAGCGGTGGCTGGTAGCGGTGGACGGTGGTGGTGATGGTGGTAGCCGGCGGGTGGAGAAGGCTAGCAAGAGAGAGAAACGTGGGAGGGGCTGGTGGTGGTGGAATATTAAATTAGAACTACTCCTAAGATATCCTACTTTAACTACTAACTTTATTCTTCAATGCATAAAACCTAATACAAGCTATGGAGGTCCTTTTATAAAGGCCTCAAGAGAGTCCTACTTCAACTAGAGAACTACCTTACTTTAATCAGCAAGTATCCATACTTTCCTACTAAGACTCAATCATAACTCAAACTCCCTAACAAACTAGACTCAAAATAGGAACTAATAAAACAAAGCATAAACTGGACTCAAACTAGGAAATCAACTAGGAAAGCAATTAAGAACTAACAAGGCCGACTTGGCTAAGCCACCTCAAGGGACGTGGGTCCCATCTAGCCTTGACCATGGGTCCGCCCATGCTTGGGTTTGGGCGTGGATCTGGTCTGGCCGGATTCAGCGATGGTTGAGCTCGTAACATCCCCTTCCCCTTCAGAACGAGCCTTGGCCTCAAGGCTAAGTGGTGGCACTCGGGAGAGGGCATCTGCAACTGAATTCTCTGAACCCTTCTTGTACTCGATGTCGAAGTCATAGCCCAGCAATTTCACAAGCCACTTTTGCTGTGCTTCGGTCGACAAGGTCTGTTCCCAAAAATGTTTGAGACTCCTATGGTCGGTCCGGACGATGAACTTGGAGCCAAGTAAGTAGGGTCTCCACTTCTGGACAGCCAACGCCAATGCCCGCATCTCCTTCTCATATGTTGATCTTCCTTGTTCTCTTGGAGGTAACGCCTGGCTGAAGTAGGCGATGGGCTTCTTCTCTTGCATGAGGACTGCACCAATGCCGTAGGAAGAGAGGCATCACACTCGACTAAGAAGGGCTTGGTGAAGTCAGGCAAGGCCAAAACAGGGCCAGTCATCATGGCTTCCTTGAGTTGCTGGAAAGCTTGTTCCGCCTCGAGGTTCCATTGGAAGTTACCCTTCTTTAGCAGCTGCGTCAATGGTCTTGCAATTGTCCCGTAGTGCTGTACGAACTTCCGATAGTAACCGGTAAGTCCAAGAAACCCGTGCAGCTCCTTGACAGTAGTAGGGGACGGCCAACTTATCATGGCAGCAATGTTATCAGCATCCATGGCCACACCTTCCGGGGAGACGACATGACCTAAGTAGCGAACTTGTTGCTGACCGAACTGACACTTGTCCTTCCTTAAGAGAAGTTGGTGTTCTCTTAGGATGGTGAAGACGGTGGACAAGTGACCCAGATGCTCCTGCGTACTCCGGCTGTAGATTAGTATATCGTCGAAGAAGACTAGGACAAACCTGCGGAGCAAGGGCTCAAAGATGGAGTTCATTAATGCCTGAAAAGTAGAGGGGGCGTTGGTCAGCCCGAACGGCATAACAAGGAACTCATAGTGACCATGGTGTGTACGGAAGGCAGTTTTTTCAACGTCCGGCAGGTACATCCGGATCTGGTGATACCCGGAACGAAGATCCAGCTTGGAGAAGATGGCTGCGTTGTGAAGTTCGTCCAGCAACTCGTCAATCACGGGAATAGGGAACTTATCCTTGACTGTTGCTTTGTTGAGAGCTCGGTAATCGATGCACATGCGCCATGATCCATCCTGCTTCTTGACTAGCAGGACCGGTGATGAGTAGGGGCTGGATGAAGTACGTATGACACCGTTCTTGAGTAGGGTTGCCACCTGTTGTTCTATCTCCGTCTTCTGGTATTGGGGGTACCTGTAGGGCCGTACATTCACAGGACCTTCTCCTTGCTTCAATGGTATGTGATGGTCATGCTCACGGGCAGGAGGAAGTCCGGTGGGCTCAGCGAAGAGGTCGGAGTATTGCTCCAAGAGGGCGGCCAGAGCAGGGTCAAGGGGAACGTCCCTTCAGATTTCCCACCAAGGGTGATCCCGGTTGGGCCTTCTGGACGATCTGAGTTTGGACTGCTCTTTAGCATACAGAGCCATCCCTGATCTCCCCTACGGATGCTATGTAGGGCTGCGGCTTCAGAGTAGACCCTGGTGGGTGAGGGTACCTTTATCCCTTGTAACTCGATCTGCTCCTCGCCGAGATGGAATCTCACCTTCAGCTCCTTAAGGTTCATCTGAATGTCTCCTAGGGTTAGCAGCCACTGTGCTCCTAGGACTGCATCACAACCCTGTAGAGGTAAGAGGAAGAAGTCCACGTGGACTAGGACTCCCTGGAGATGGACGCCTACCCTGGGACACCTTCCCGGGGACTCTAAGCGTTCACCACTGGCCACGGTCACATGGAATCCGGGGTTAGTCTGGGGCATGAGACCTAGCTTCTGTGCCAGATGATATGCCAGGAAGTTGTGGGTGCTTCCTGAATCAATGAGCAAGATGATCGGGACTGAGTTTATGGATCCCCTTACTCGAATGGTCTGCGGTGTAGGGGTCCCGACCATAGCATGGAAGGTGATGTAGGGTTCCGGTTCGGCCGGAACATCATCTTCTCCTGACTCTTCTTCAGGTGGGATCGGATTCCCAGATTCGGCTTCCATGGCTGGTTCCTCATTGACGACCTCAATGCTCAATAACTGCTTACAGCGGTGCCCTGGTGTATATGGTTCGTCACATTGGAAGCAAAGTCCCTGTGCTCTTCGTTGTTGCAGTTCAGCTAGAGATAGCTGCCTCCGTTGAGGTCGGACTAGAGTTTGAGTCCGACTAGGAGTCCTAGTTTGAGAAGGATTAGGAGTCCTAGTCTCACTCGAACTCCAATTTGCGGGCGCGGCACGGGCAGCGGGGGCTGGACGGGTAGGTGCAGGCGTCGTCCTTGCCGTAGCATGCCGGATCGCGTACTGCTTCGCCTCATGAGTCTTGGCGTAGCTGATAGCCTCGGCTATGGTGGCTGGTCTAGCGAGCTGAACATCGTACCTGATGGCCGGTTTCAGTCCGCTGATGAAGAGACTCAGTACCACGTCCCGAGCCAAGTGTGGAACACGACCTAGACCTCGATCGAACCGGATCTGGTAGTCTCGGACTGAACCATCTTGCTGAATTCGAGTGAGTTCGCCGATGGGGTCCTCGTAGGTCGTCGGTCCATAGCGCAAGTGCAACAAGGCATGCTGAAAGGTATGCCATGTTGCGCACTCGTCCGTATCCTTCGACAGTTGGTACCATGTCTGGGCATCTCCATCGAAGTGATAGGCGGCATAGCGGACCTTCTCTCGCTCATGGATAGGATTATAAGTGAAGAACTGCTCTGCCTTCAGGATCCAGTGAGTAGGATCTGCAGCTACATCATAGCGGGGGAAGTCCATGCGGGGAATCCGGGCAGCAAGGGGTTGCTCACGGATTGGGTCATGGGGCTGCTCATAGGCCGGTGGGGTGTGAGGAGGGTAGTAATGGGGTGGTGCAGGAGCTGGGTTGTAGGGGACATGTGGAGGGGGCGCAGGCTGCTGGTATGGAGGGAGGTGATATGTTGGATATAGAGGCTGCTATGGTGGGGGTGGAAGGACAGTGGAGCCAGGTGGTGGTGTTAAGGTGGTGGGGCCGGCCAGGGGTGTGGTGTGGGCTGGTTGAGCCGGTTGGGTGGGAGGAGTAGGACCTGGTCCGACCAAGATGTAGTTGGGACTAGGGCCGAATCCTTCCTGGATATGGACTGGTTCATGAGGAGTCCTAGGGGGACTAGGAGTTGTGGTAGGAGGCTGGTTAGGATTAGGGTTAGGGTTACATTGCTCTCCCGCCGTTCCTGGACTCTGTCCCTGCATCTGCAAGGCCATGAACGCCATCCTCTCCGAGAGCCCGAGGATCAAGGCGTGCGTCTCATGCTGCACAGTATGAAGGGACAGCAGAGATCCCTTGATATCGTCGATCTCTTCTCTGGTTACGGAAAGGTCCCGCTCCTTGGAAGCACTCGCGGCGGTATCTCCGGCCATCAACGCAGCTTTTGGAAGGCTTTGGGCGGCACAGCCGACGGATCGGAGCTCTGATGCCAAGTTGTTACGCCGTGCCTTCTCGTAGGCACGTGTACCTTGTCTCTTCCCTGGTCTCAGTTCTTCCTTAGCCAAATCTATGGCTAGGTCGAGAGATACCTTTAGGGTTTTAGGAGAAGGACCCTAGGTATTCGACGAGGAAGATGAAGACTGGAGGTAGGAGACGGTAGAGAAGAGGTTACCTTGAAGATCCTCTTGTGGTTGGCTGGTTACTCTTGGAGATCCACGCCAAGAGAGGTGGAAGAAGGGGGGCCGGCAGCCAAGGAGGACGCCGGGATGGGAGCGGTGGCTGGTAGCGGCGAACGGCGGTGGTGATGGTGGTAGCCGGCGGGTGGAGAAGGCCAGCAAGAGAGAGAAACGTGGGAGGGGCTGGTGGTGGTGGAATATTAAATTAGAACTACTCCTAAGATATCCTACTTTAACTACTAACTTTATTCTTCAATGCATAAAACCTAATACAAGCTATGGAGGTCCTTTTATAGAGGCCTCAAGAGAGTCCTACTTCAACTAGAGAACTACCTTGCTTTAATCAGCAAGTAACCATACTTTCCTACTAAGACTCAATCATAACTCAAACTCCCTAACAAACTGGACTCAAATAGGAACTAATAAAACAAAGCATAAACTGGACTCAAACTAGGAAATCAACTAGGAAAGCAATTAAGAACTAACTAAGGTAGTAACCAGCTAAGGCCGGCTTGGCTAAGCCACCTCAAGGGACGTGGGTCCCATCTAGCCTTGACCATGGGTCCGCCCATGCTTGGGTTTCGGCGTGGATCTGGTCTGGCCGGATTCTGCGTTGGTTGAGCTCGTAACACCCGGCGAGTAGTGAAGTTGCCTACTCAGCTTGTGTGTCGCCAGTGTTGTTCCTGTTATTGAGTGCTGCTCCTAGGCCTCAGGGACACGCGGTGGGGTTATGGGACCCCTGTATACACCCAGGTCCTACTTAAGGGCGACACTGTTGCGTTTCCCTCTTCCTTCTGTGTGTCGTAGTGTAGATCCCTACTGAGCTTAGTGCTCACTCCTACCCGGGCTGCGTTTTACAGGTGCAGGCGTCAGTTCTTCTTCCGTGGCCCCTACCGGGCAGTTGGTTGGCGGTGCGGCGGCGCCAGGTGGAGTCTGAGAGGTGGTGATCATTTACAGTTTTTTTTATCCTATATTAGATAGTCTCCTACGGGAGTAATGTTGTATCTGAACTCCCCCCTCTCCAAGGTTATGTATATTAAATCTTTTTGAGTTTGTAAATCTGTGGTTCGAGGCTTCATTATTAATGTTGTTTTAATTGGGGGTTTTTGATGATTTGCGAAGGAGACCAATAGGTTAGAGGGAACCCTCGCCAGCTTTGTTTTCCGCGTTTTGTAGGTTCCGGTTCGCGTCGCCCGGCCCGGTTGGGCTTTCGCGGGTCGGGGCGCGACAGCTTGGTATCAGAGTTTAGGTTGTAGATCCCAGGGTTTAGGATCAGGATTCGGTTGAGATTGAGCGTGGAATGGGTTAGTTCTATGTCTAGAACATCCTTGCATGCTCCTTTTGATGTGTTATGTTTTTCCGCTTTATGTTGTGCTGCTTTTTTTTGGGTTTCTTACGAGTGAACGCTCGTTGTCGTTGGTGATTGCACAGATGCCGGGAGCTCGAGTCCGACCTTCGGTTGTTGGTCGAGGTGGGGCACGACCTGGTCGGCCCGCTCGACCAGACAGGGTAGCACCTGTCAGGACGGTCAGAGCTCGACGGACTGGACCATCACCAGCGACGGTTGCGGTCGCACGGGAGGAGGCTCCTCTCGCCGAGGAGGGAGTCCTCGCTCCGGTCGACGGGCGGGGCGCGGCAACGGTCATGATGGACTTCCAGCGGCTGAACCCGCCTAGGTTCAGCGGTGAGACTGGAGATCCGACCACGGCAGACGGCTGGCTCCAAGGAGTCACGCGCGTTCTCGACGCTCTCTTCGTCGGGGATGACCGGATCCGGGTCACCCTCGCGGCGTTCCAGCTCGATGGTGACGCCCTTGACTGGTGGTGCACTGCCCAGCACACCAGTGGCGGAGAGGAGCCGACGTGGGAGGAGTTCAGGGCGTTGTTCTTGGACGCGTACTTCTCGGAGAGTACGCGTGACGCCCTGTCTCGTGAGTACCAGTCCCTCTTGCAGGGTACTCGCACTGTTCAGCAGTATGCCAACCGGTTCACGCACTTGGTCCGTTTTGTGGGGGCAGTGGCAGTAGATTCGGTGGCCAGGGCACGGCAGTTTGAGTGGGGTCTTCGTCCAGAGATCAGGCGCCAGACGTACTCCCACCGCTTCCAGACGTACACAGCAGTTCTGAACTGCGCCTTAGTTGTGGAGGCGCAGTCGCAGGACGAGAGACGCCGGGCAGTTCCACCGGCAGTCTTTACCAGCACACAGCAGCAGAGGCCCCAGTTCAGAGGGGGATACGGCGGAGGGCACCAGCGGCGTCAGCGACGCTTTCAGCAGCGGTCGCAGCGCCCGCAGCAGTTCCAGGCTCAGTTGCCGAGTCCGCCAGGCCAGTTTCTCCTGACGGCCGGGCCGTCTGGGCAGGCTCCGTCAGGGGGAGGCCAGGGTTAGCAGCCTGGTGGCGCGCTAGCCACTTGTTTCCAGTGCGGGCAGCCGGGACACTTCCGCCAGAACTGTCCCATGCAAGGGGCGCAGAGCGCTGTGCCGCAGGGCAGTAGAGGTGGGGGGTACGGTGCCTGGCAGGGGAGCAGTAGTGGGCGCGGGTCTTAAGTTTTAGCCCAAGTCTAGCTTTCTGCACCTAAGGGATCGATCTCCCTAGCTAGAAGATCGATGTCTTAGTGCCAGAAAGTCAAGCCCGATTTGGCAAGGAAGATCGATCTCTTTCTCAAAAGAGATCGATCTCTCTTGAGTCAGTTCGTTCGTCTATAAAACAAACGAAACCTTTTCTTTTGATTTTTTTTGGAAAAACCGAGATTTCAGTCGTGTTCTTGCTGGATTTGACTTCGTTTGAGGAAGATCTAAGGCCTAGTAGCTTGGATTGAAGCTGCTATTGCAAAGGTAGGGATCCTACCTACAATCTTTCGGGTTTTTGGAGTTTTCCCAGTTTGATTGTGATCTTTTGCTTAGATCTGTTAAAATACATGTTTGTTTTCCATGATTTCACCAGTTTTGGACTCGTGGGTTCTTGATCTATCATATCCCAAAGTTTTGGGGGATTTGGTTGTATTTTCCGGCGGTATTTCTCGCTGTCCGGTCGTCGGAGAACTCATTCGGATCGATCTCCCTTGAGGGAAGATCGATCCCTTGTGGGGCGTCATGCCCAGCCCGAGCAGGATCGATCCCTCGGCTGGAGAGAGATCGATCCTTGCCTGGGTTGAGGTGGCGGGTTCCATGTCACGAAGAAGATCGATCCTTCTGGTGGAGAAGATCGATATCCTTCGGTTGACATGGATGAGTTTCTCCCAAGTACTAAGAAGATCGATCTCTTAGTGGTTGAGGGGTGTTCTCAAGTGGCTTTTGCCCGCGGGGCTTTGTATGATGGTTTTATTTACTGTTTTATATCTGGTACATATGTTTAAGCATGTTAGCCCTATAATAGGGGCAGTGGTGAACCGGGGGAGCGATGACTCCCGGGATGTTTAGAATAAACGGGCGAGTAGCCGTACAGCTTTTGTTAGCCTTGCATGCCGGCGTGCCCCGAGGGCTTTAACTGTGATATCTGTGAGCTGTTGTTTGCGGAGCTGCTTCCCGATGCAGGTGTTGTGGTGGACTGCTGACAGTTGGTGGTGGTACCACTGTAGCAGCTCCTAGACCTTACATACCTGTTCACCACCCCGGGCCGACAGGGTGCCATGCCCAGACCTTGTTTGATATACAATCACATACTGATGCATGCTTATCTGTATATTCCTGCGTGTGCTCATAACATGCATTGCTTTGTGCACTAGTTGCATCTGTGTAGGACGTTGGCGATGGGTTGATCGCCGATCCGGGGCTTTCGGGTAGGCCAGATCTAGCTCTAGGACCGTTGCGGGTAGCTTGGTCCATTACTCGATTTGTAGTATTCAGTCGAACTCGATGGTAGGGTTAGATGACCTAATACATGTGGTTTGATGTTTCGAGGTCGTGTTGGCCTCGAGCCGAGTGTTGAGGTGTAGCCGGTGTCCGGTTCACTGTCTCTTGGGTAGAGGTTGTGTGATACGAGTCGTCCGACTCGACCAATTGGACCCGAACCCAGAAGAGGAGGAACCAAACTGGTTCAGCCTCTTTCCTAGTTTGACTTGGACTTCTCTAGTTCAAACTAGATTATTTGATTAGGATTTATCATTAGTCTTTTATATTTTATTGAGTCCTAGTTAATATTTGATTGTTATGAATTAATTAAGAGTCCATTTGAGTTAGGAAGTTGAGTTGAGTTTGAAACCTTATTACTTGCTAATTAAGCAAGGGGGTTTTCTAGTTGGATTAAGACTTTGTCAAGGTCTCTATAAAAGGACCTCATTTGTTTGTATTATGATGAGGAATGATGAAGAGTTAAGAATAGTTGATAGAATATCATAGGAGTAGAGGTAATGTAGATTCCACCAGATATCCACCATCGATCCACCTTCTTCCCCATCGGTCATCTTCTCCGCAGCCGGCATCGCCTTCACCTTCATCTTCCTTCTCCCCGCCACTTTCTCTCTCCTCCACGTCCGCCACATCAGCGACCCCACACCCAGTCACCTGCCACATCACCTCCGTCTTCCACTTCTCTCCCAAGCCCTAGCCAAGCTTCACCGCCGGCATCCTTTCCCCAACCCTCTCCGGCCGCCCCCGTCACCTCCAAAGGCCACCTACGGTCTTCCCTAAGTCCCACGACTCCGGTCATCCCTTTCCCGCCGTCTTCCATCACCTCCGGCGCCGTCCTCGACAACCCGACCTCCGTCCCCTTCGTCGTCAACCCACTTCCGACCCCTATCTAACCCTCCAAGCCATCATAAATCCCTCGCCTATCCTTCGCGACCATCTTCCTGACGTCCCAAGCCCACGCCAAGCTCCCCGTCGTCGTCCCCGACACCGGCCACCTCTAAACCCACTGTCGACCTCGTAGATCCAGCCAATCCGCGGCCTATCTCCCAGATCCGATCCGGTGGATCTCTTCCCCAACATCCCGCCACCCTTCCTGCCATTATCCTGACCGCCGCCGCCGCCCCTATGCCGGCGATCCACTCCGGTGACTCCTCAGCCGTCGGATCTTCCCAGCCAACTCTTGACCAACTCAGCCAAACTTAACCTGTTCAGTCAAGTCCATTCCGGTTCAGCCAGTTCAAACCTAATCCAGACTCAGCCAATTAATCCAGACCCAACCCAATCCAATTCCTTGAGCCAGATCCGATCCAGCTTACCAGATTCAGCCAATTGGAGTCAAATCAAGTCCGATCAGGCCAATTTTGATCGATTAGAGCAGTAGAGACCCGATACGAGAGGATTACGAGTAGACCGCTCATATCATTGTGCCTACTCGACGGTGTTGGTTGCCCGCCTAGCAGTGTTGGTTTTCCTGCTAGTGAGATGGCAGTGCTGGTTTCCTGCCTCGCTGAGGGCGACCCAGTATGTGACCAGTTCGGCTGGAAGATCATGACTGAGGCCTCCCTTCAGGGACACGCGGTGGGGTTATGGGACCCCTGTGTACACCCAACCTTTGCTTGAGGGCGACACTGTTGTGTTCCCCTTCATTCTGAGTGTCATAGTGTAGTGTCCCTGCTGAGCTTAGTGCTAACTCCTACCCGGGTTGCGTTTTGCAGGTGCTGCCGCTAGCTCTTCTTCGGTCGCCCCTACTGGGCCGGTGTTTGGTGACGTGGCGGCGTCTGGCGGTGGTTGAGGTGCGGCGATCGTCAGTTCTATACCTTTTGTTTAGTTAGCCTCCTACGGGAGAGATTTTGTGTAACTTTTACCATGTTGAGGATTTGTATCTATTCAGTTTCAGTCTTTGAGGTTTGTAATTGTATGTTAATACAGGATGATTATGAATTGCTAGGGAGACCACTATAATTAGAGGGAAACCTAGCCAAAATTTCCGTAGTAGGTTAGGTTCCGGTTCGCGTCGCCCGGCCCGGTTGGGCCTACGCGGGTCGGGGCACGACACCTAGACTGATTCGTTGGATCTTGGTTTTGCAAGAATTTGATCTAGAGATTAGGGATAAGAAAGGTTCAGAAAATGTAGTTGCTGATCACTTGTCTCGCCTTCGTTTGGAGCATATTCTTGATAACTCTCCTGTTAATACCTCATTTCCAGACAAGCATCTCTTTCAGCTGACTCGTCTTTCACAACCTTGGTATGCACATATTCCTGTTAATTTTCTTGTTTCCGACAAGCTTCTTGACTCTTGGTCTAAAAATGCCAAAGACAGATCCTTTTCTCAGATTAAATATTATATATGGCTTCCCTGAGTTATTTACACATTATTCTGACCAAGTTATCCGCAAGTGTGTGCCCGAGTCTGAAGTTCATGATATTCTCACTTTCTGTCATACACATGCATGTGGTGGTCATTTCTCAGGAAAGAAAACCGCTGCAAAAGTTTTACAAAGTGGATTTTATTGGCTTACAATTTTTAAAGATTCTCATAATTTTTGCCAATCCTGCATTCGATGTCAGAAAACTAGAAATATCTCTCGTAGGAATGAGATGCTTCAAACCCCGATTTTAGTTGTCGATATCTTTGATATCTGGGGTATTGATTTCATGGGTCCCTTTTCACCTTCTTTTGGTTTTGAGTATATCCTTGTAGCTGTTGACTATGTTTCTAAATGGGTAAAAGCTGTAGCAACAAAATTGAATGATCATAAAGCCGAGATTAAATTTCTTCAAAGTAACATCTTTTCTCGATTTGGTTGCCCCCGTGAAATAACTAGCGATGGTGGGTCTCATTTTAATAATCAATATTTTGCTTCCCTCCCTAGAAGGTATTCTATCACACATAAAGTAGCCACTCCGTATCATCCACAGACTAGTGGTCAAGTCGAGCTTTCTAATAGGGAAATAAAACGCATATTAGAGAAAATCGGTTGTATTGATCACGCTGATTGGGCCACTAAGCTAGATGATGCACTGTGGGCTTATAGGATGGCTTATAAAACGCCTATTGGTATGTCCCCATAACGATTAGTGTTTGGTAAACCTTGTCATTTGCCCGTAGAAGTAGAACATCGAGCTATGTGGGCCATTAAAAAGCTCAATACTAATACTAATGCCGTCACAACACATAGAAAACTCAGTTTATGTGAACTTGAGGAAATTCGCAATGAAGCATATTTGAATTCCAAAATTTATAAAGATAAAACAAAGGCCTTCCATGATAAACACATTGCAAGGAGGACTTTTGATGTTGGGCAGGAAGTTTGGCTTTTCAATGCTAGATTGCGACTTTTCCCAGGTAAATTACGTTCTAGATGGTCTGGGCCTTTTATTATAAATAGAGTCTTTACACATGGTGCGATAGAGATTCGACATCCACACACGAATGAAACTTTCACTGTTAATGGGCATAGATTAAAACATTATGTGGAGGATATTGTTCACGGTGAGGTGATTGAGTCCGTCGAGCTTACGGATCCATGTTATAATTGACCTTCTTTGAGGCGTCTAGCGAAAGACGTAAAATTATGCGCTACCTAGGAGGCAACCCAGTTTTATGATTTTTCCTCATCTTTTCAGAATTTTCTTTGATTTTTAGGATTTTTACATGTTTTTTTATTTTTCCATGACTTTCCTTGATTTTCCTTTAAGAATAGTCGTATTATTTAGAAAATCAAAATTCCTGGATCACGGTCGACCGTCGCATCGACTTTTGCATCGACCGTGAGCCTTTGTCATGAAAAAGGCTTCGCAGGGTCGATACAACGATCGACCGTCGCCTCCTCAACAAAAATCCTATCAGCCACGGTCGTCGCATCAACCGTCAGCTTATTTTCTCATCTCATGGTCGACCGTCGGATCGACCGCCAACATTTTTTTTCTGCTCGAGCGGACCTGCCATCGGATTTTAATCTACTCCTAATCGTTTTCCTACTCTAACTCAAATTTTACTTCATCATATATTTCAATCCACCCGTTCCTGACTTCCTAGGGTATCTCTTCCTCTTTGATCATCACCCTTGCTCCATCATCTAGTTCCTGCTCTGTTCCTTCCTCTGCCTCCCCGTCGTGACCATCGTCAATCACCTCTCCCCTTCGTCTTCTACCACCTAGCCAGATCATTGAATTCCGAGATGTCTCGATCGAGCCAATCCTCCTACTATTCTGATGATAGTCCGCCCCACTCCCCAATGTCCGACTTCGCACCTGGATCTCCAATGTCGCAAGCGTCGTGGTTCTCCTTCGACGATGACTCGATAAGCACTACCGATTCCCCCACACCACCATCACCACCAACGGTCTATGCTTTCCACCTAGAGTTCTTTCTGACTCCGCTGCACCTGTTGATTCCTCTGATGCCTATCCTTATGGTGTTGAGTTCTATGGGCCATTACCGCCAGCGGATTTTTTTGCCCGCATCGTTTATGATATTCAGCATGCTCCAGACCTTGATGATCCCTGGGTATCTTTCGAGAGTTCCAGCGGTTCAAAGCTCGTCGTGCCTCCACGTTCTCTCATTGATCCTGCTCTTCTGACGCCTGCTGATTCACCATATGCATCGGATGACCCTGAACGTCCGCCGAACCCGATGCCTAGTGATTATGACTCTGAAGACGGAGACAGCGAGGACGAGATGGATGATGAATGAGGAGTTTTGTTGATTTCGTTTCGTTAGGACTATCTTAGTGGTTGATTGCTTTTCTAGGTTTTATTTTATCGTGGTGAGATGGTTGGCTATCGAGATGCTAGTGTAGTGAGCTTTTATGTTTCTTTTGGATTATGTTTTATATTTTTTATTTGGATTCATGTAGATGTTGGATCATCACAGTGTTATGCTAAATAAACACAAAGGATCTTCTGCCAACTGTTCCTTTTATACCTTTCAGCTTTCCTTTTCCCATATTGTTTTTCTATTCTATTTGATCTTGTGGAAAGGTATTTTTATCGCAGGTGTTCCTTTGGACATCATTAAGGGGCGAATTATGCAAATCTTATATCGACCGATCAGGGGGTTATTCTTAAGTCTTTATATATGTCTCTAATGTTTTATGGTGATTTATATGGTTTTATCCTTTTAATCTCTAATGTTTATATAGATGGGGGTTATTCTTAAGTCTTTATATATGTCTTTATATATGTCTCTAATGTTTTATGGTGAACTGCAACAACGGAGATCACAAGGACTCTACTTCCAATGTGACGAGCCTTATACACCGGGGCACCGTTGCAAGCAGCAACTCTACAACATAGAAGTTGTCAATGACATCCTTGAGGAAACAACCATGGAAGATCTGGTTGGAGCTGAGCTTGAAGAGGAGACCACAGTCCTAGCTGAGCATGGAGAACCCTTACTTGGCATGATGATTGGCCAAGTGCTTATGGCTCTTCCAGCTACCGAGTCCACGGTAGAGGACCCGCTGCCGTCGCCTACTTCTGATCCTCTTACCACCTGATCCGGACAACATCTCCCATGGCCAACCTGAGTTCAGTCCAGCTCTCATGGCAACATCAACCCCCTCGATAGCTGCCATCTCTAGTCCGGTTCCTCAGTGGTTGGAACCAATTCAGGAGGATGTCAAAAACCAATGCAGAGATGCAGAAGCTCGCTGAGAACATACAAAACGGAGATATCAAGGGACCATGGACAATTCGTAATGGAGTCATCTTCCACAAAGACCGCATCTTCTTGAGGAAGAACTCCCCTGTCATTCCAGAGATCTTGGCGACCATACACTCCAGCACACATGAAGGGTTTGTCAAGATGTGGCATCGGCTGCGAACCACCTTCTACTGGAAGGGAGTTCAAGCGTGGATCAAGGATTTCATCCGTCAGTGTGACACCTGCCAGCGACACAAGGCCGAGACCCTAAAGCCAGCCAGCCTACTCCAGCCCCTACCTATCCCTCACGAGGTATGGACTGATGTCTCTATGGACTTCATCGACGGACTCCCATCTTCTAGAGGGTACACAGCCATTCTAGTAGTCATCGGCAGATTGTCCAAATATGCACACTTTGCTCGCCTACGGCATCCCTACACGGCATACTCAGTAGCTCGAGTTTTCTTCGACACAGTGTTCAAACTCCATGGCATGCCAACTAGCATCGTCTGTGATCGAGATCCTACCTTCACCAGCAACTTTTGGCAGGAGATCTTCAGATTGCAAGTAGTCAAGTTCAGATTCTCCTCAACATACCACCCCTAGACGGATGGCCAAACTGAGGTAGTAAACCGATCCCTGGAGATGTACTTAAGATGTTTTTCAGGTGATCGTCCTACACAATGGACCCAATGGTTGACTTGGGCGGAGTACACCTATAATGACACTAGTTGGCACGCTAGCATCCAGCGGACACCCTACGAGGTAGTATATGGGAGACCTCCACCATCCCTCCTCTCCTATGTACCTGGGACAGCTAGATCAGCAGCTGTAGATCACTTCCTAGTTGAACAGGATCAAGTGATAGCAGATGTTAAGTCAAGGTTAGAAGCTGCCCAGAACAGGATGAAGCAGACTTATGACCGTAGACATCGAGATGTCAAGTTTCAAATTGGTGAGATGATCTACGTCAAGCTATAGCCCTATCAACAAAAGTCCGTGGCCAAGCGCAAGTCACAGAAGCTCGCCACGAAGTTCTATGGGCTGTACGAGGTACTGGAGCGTATAGGAGCTGTCGCCTATCGCCTCCGTCTTCCATCAGATTCCAAGGTGCACCCCGTTTTTCATGTGTCACTTCTGAAAAAGCACGTTGGAACTGAAGTACCTGTCATCACCGAGATTCCAGACCCCTCAGAGGAGCAGCCCAAGCTGTACCCCCAGGCTATCAAAGACCATCGGCATCCTCCCCGTCACCAAGAAGTTCTAGTACATTGGAAGGGCCATAGTCCAGCTGAAGCCACATGGGAGGTATTCACTGATTTCTTGGATCGTTATCCAGACTTTGGCCTTGAGGACAAGGCACTTTTCGAAGGGGGAGGGGATTATACGGTTCGAAATCCAGCTCCACCTGGGCTAGACCAACCCACACCCAATTCTTGGGCAGGGCACACATGTGGGTGCCCAGGAGGGACCCACGCAGGTCAGGCCCCACCTCCTAGGAGGACCCGGCCTTGGACCATGGCCCAAGCCAAAGCCAGCCATAAGGAAACCTATTCATAGCTGGTCACTTCCTAAGTTGATTTTTAGTTGATTTCCTAGTTTGAGTTCAATTTGTACTTAGCTAGTTTCTATTTAATTGAGTCCTAGTTTTGGTTGAGGCAAGTCACCTGCTTACTTAGTTCATTCCTCGTTATTAGGAGTCAGTTTGAGTTGAATTAGTAAGAGTCTGTTTACTTGCTGTTCAAACAAGAAGGTATTCAGTTTGGAGTATAACTCTCTTGAGGCCTCTATAAAAGGACCTATATAGCTTGTAATTAGGGAGGACGAATTTTGAGAATAATATAGAGTTATTAGTAGGGTAATTATAGGAGTAGTAGTAACCCTAGGAGTAGCCATAACTTAATACCCCACAGCCACCAGCCAGCTTCATCTCTCTCTCCTGCCGGATTCTCTCTCCACCAGCCGGCAACCATCCATTGCCGTCCACCTCTGCCATCTACAGTGCACGTCCCCATCATCGGCGTCCATTCTTGGCTGCCGACTCTCCACCGCCACCTCCCTTGGCTTGGATCTCCAAGAGTAACCGGCCAACCCTAAGAGGATCTGCAATGTATCCTCTTCTCTTCCGTCTCCCACCTCTAGTCTTCACCTTCATCGTCGAATACCTAGGGTCCTTCTCCTAAAACCCTAAAGGTATCTCTCGACCTAGCCATAGATTTGGCAAAGAAGGAACTGAGACCGGGCAAGAGACCAGGTACCCATGCCTACATTAAGGCTCGGCGTAACAAGATATAATTGATGCTATGAAACATGTGGAATCCTATTCACACACAGGAGTGTTAAAGTTATTTTTAATCATAATTAAATATGTTGAAGTGTTGGAAATATGTCATGACATGTTTTGACTTACTATTTTTTTATATGACTATGAGTTGAAGGGTATATTCATGGAAAATATTTCTATTTCATGTATTAGAGTTGATGACTATTGTGATTGATTTCTAATGATATATTCAAGGGAATGTATAGATGTTTGTGGGTGTCATTCCTGAAAACCCTCAAGAGACTATAACTTCTCCACTGGGGTAACCCAGGAGTTTAAAGGCTTGTTGCATATGCTAAGCGCAATCGTGAGACCTACGAAAGTGGCTAGTTAGATTTATTACTTTCTTTTATATTTTCTTTGCTCGGGGACTAGCAAAGTGTAAGTTGGGGGGTGTGATCAGTTACTAAATATTTATACTTAAACCCCTTAATTTACATTTGTTAGCCCGAGAGTGTTTGTATTTGATAGTTTGTTAGTTGATTTCTGATTTAATGAAGATTCAAGTTAGAAAATACAGAAACAGACTAATATGTGGAAATTATGCCGCTCCACTGGTAGTTTGAAAAGAATTCGCCAAAATCTCCAGATAAATTCTAAATTCCTGAAATTTGGAGGACTTATAGAATACATCAAGAAGAATAACTTTGATGTTGAACACTTTGTGAGATTCCGGATAGATTAATACCAGTTTTAAATAATACTATGAAGATAATAAACAGATGCTGGGAAACTGGTCCGTCGACGTTCAGGAGAATATTTGCCAAATATTCCATATAAGTCCAAATATTTGGGCTAGGATAGACGACTTCCTAATCTACATCTTTCATGTTGAGCAAATTTCCAAATTCCGGCTTGATTGGACCCAGTTGCAACCGGGGTAGGACAGCCAGGAATTAATTCAAGGAACCGAGTTGTAGTAGGAGTCCAACCTAGCCATAACCCTAATTCCGGGAATGCACCCATAAGAAGGTGTTTGCTGGCCGAAAATGGGAGGTCCCCATAGAGAGAAAAGAGAGAATTAGGGGTTGGAAGATTCTCTGGAGAAGATGGAGCTATAGCGTGGATGTGAGGACCTGTCCCTCTACCCCTGTGGCTCGTTGTAAACCGCAAGCGCAATTTGGTAAATTGCGCCTTGTTTGTTTGTTTCACACCCGTGTGTGCATACACTGACCATGTTTGTGTTAGTATTTGATTAGAAAGGTTAGGAGGACCCGGAATCGAAAGATCCGGGCTTGGGCTTGAGTATTAGCCCAACTCTAGCTTTTTGCACCTAAGGGATCAATCTTTCCTTGCTAGAAGATCGATTTTTAATGCCAGAAAGTCAACGCACGATCATCATGAAGGATCGATCTTTCCTCAGGGAAAGATCGATCATTCATAGGTCAGTTCATTTGTCTATAAAACGGACGTAACCCTCTTCCTTGAATCCCTTTTGAAATCGGCGTTCTTGAGCTCAGAGTTGCCGGAATTTGAAGAGATTTGGGACGATCCAAGGCCTTGCAGCTGGGATTGAAGCTGCTCTAGGCTACGTAGGGATCCTACCTACGTTTGTTTTCTGGTTAATGATAAAAGTGATTGAGTTGTTTGTGATCTTCTTTTGCTTAGATCTTGATGCTTAGTTTACAGTATTTTTACCAGTTTTGGACTCATGGTCCTTCGTACTACCAGATCCCAAGGTTTTGTGGGATTTGGTAGAGTTTTAGACTATATTTCTCACCGGTGGTTGGCTGGAGAACCCAACAAGATCGATCTTTCAAGGAGAAAGATTGATCCTTCTTGTAGGTCATGCCTAGCCCGAGGAAGGATCGATCATCTCCAACCAGATGATCGATCATGTGCCTTGGGTAGCATGGAATGCCCTTTGTCGCGAGGAGGATCGATATCCCTGGGAGGAAGGATCGATCTTCTTTGGCGCGGCAAGGAGAGTGCCCTCTGTCGATGATCTATCTTCCTGGGAGGAAGGATCGATCTTCTTTGGCTCGACAGGAAGGGGAGGCTCTCTGTTACTTGGAAGATCGATCTTTTCTTAGAGAAAGATCGATCCTTTGGTGGCAGAGAGGAGTTAAAGTCCGCGGAACTTTGTATGTATAGATTTCTTACAACTTTATACCTTGTACATATTCTTAAGCATGCTAGCCCCATATTAGGGGTAGTGGTGAACCAGGAGAGTGATGACTCCTGGGATGTTTAGAATAAGTGGGCGAGTAGCCCTACTGCTTTCCATAGCCTTGCATGCCGGCGTGCGTCGAGGGCCTTTAACTGCATGGTTTGCCTTCTGTTGTTTGCGGGGCTATTTCCATATGCAGGTTGCTGGTGAACTGGCTGCAGTTGGTGGTGTTCCACTGCAGCAGTTCCAGACCTTAAATATATGTTCACCACCCCGGGCCGGTAGAGTGCCGAGCCCAGACCTTATTATGCTATCATCACACTGCATGCTTAACTGCTTATATGTGTATGTTCATCTCATGCATCCTTGTTGTACATTAGTTGCATGGTTAAGGCGTGGGCGAGTTGTGGATCGCCGTCCCGAGGCTTGGAAGCTCGGATTTAGCCCTAAGACCGGTGTCGGGTAGTTTGGACCAGGTTTGAATTGTGGTGTACAGTCAATTTCGATGATAGGCCTAGATGACTAGTACATCTGTTGCTTGATGATTGTAGAGGTCATGTCGGCCTCAAGCCGAATGCTGAGTTGTAGCCGGTGTCCCACTGTGATGACTCTTGAGTAGAGAGGTTTCCTACTCAGCAGTGCCATTTCCCGTATGCACTGTCGTTTCCCCGCTTGTGAGTCAGTAGTGTTGGTTCCTGCTTACTGAGTGTGACCCGATGATGTGACCAGTTCTCCTGGAAAACCATGATCGTGGACCAGAGACACGCGGTGGGGTTATGGGACCCCTGTATACACCCAGGTTTTACTTGAGGATGACACTGTTGCGTTTCCCTCTTCCTTCTGTGTGTCGTAGTGTAGTTTCCATGCTGTGCTTAGTTGCTCACTCCTACCCGGGCTTCGTTTTGCAGGTGCAGGCGCTAGCTCCTCTTCGGTGGCCCCTACAGGGCAGTTGGTCGGCGGTGCGGCGGCGCCAAGCGGAGTCTGACAGGTGGCGATCTTTTACTGCTTTAAACCTTTGTTAGTTAGCCTTCTACGGGAGTATAATGTTGTACTCGATTTTCCCCTCTTCAAGGATATGTATATTAAACTCTTTTGGAATTGTAATCTTGGGTTCGAGGTTTGCTTAAATTATAGTTTTTAATTTGAGGGTGTTTTGGTGAATTGTTTAGGGAGACCAATAGGTTAGAGGGAACTTTCGCCAAAATTTTTCCGCGTTTCGTTAGGTTCCGGTTCGCGTCCCCGACCCGGTTGGGCTTTCGCGGGTCGGGGCACGACAGTGGATCCCAATCGTTCTTCATCGAATATATGGCTTCCATCACAAAGATGAGTCGCTAATTTTGTACTTAGGGATCTCATGAAGCCTTAGTAGATCTTCCTTGTACTTTTCAAGTTGAATCTTGTATTCTTTTTCTGGACATGATCTTATAGATTTGGTTTTAATGATAAAAGAGTTGAGGGAACAGAGTTCCTTGACGTACTTTTAGTCCTATCTGATTTCAGTGATTGATGGTAGAGATCAATAGAATGGGTTTTATGTGGTTTGTGAATAACCGATGAGATATTTTATGCTTAGTGTCGATATCTTGTGCTAAGGTTACCCCGAAGACAATCTATGCTAATCGAAGATAAAATATGCCTTTGGAAAACACTCACCTTCTTTTAGGGATTCATGTAAGCTTAAGAAGCTATGAATCTATAATGTCTAGATAAGAAAACAAGAGGATAAGTAGAAAATACAGGAAGTGAAACTAAAGTGGATTGAGTAATCCCTAGGTTTTCTCTCATTAATATATTTGAACCTTTTTACATCACTTTCTTAATTAGTTTTAATTAATCAGTTTCAAAAATCCAAATCAATCCTTTTCGCTTTAGGTTTAGAGTTCTGAGATTTAATTCTGATTTCTCCTTCGCAATCAAAGTTTTCCCTGTGGTTCGATCCCGTATTTCATCACTATTCTACCCCATAGTTTAGTATTTTGAATAAGGGTTTATAAATTTTATTCTTGATTGAGTTTGCAACGTTTTAACGACGCGTTTGTAAGCGATCGGATTCCCTATCCCTATAGTCATTCTCTATCGTATTCCCTAAAACAAACTAGTTTCACTATCATTAGGGAATAAAAAAGCATTCCCGATATCTTAAAATAATACTATTTTATGTTCTCCTGTATATATTCACACTCCAAAAAGCAACTATTTTATGTCCTCTCTACCCGAGCCGCCATCGCTGCCTCCGCCCCAGCGATGCCCTCCTCCCTCTCCACCGCTCCGCTTCCGCCCTCCTCTATGACCTCTGCTCCTACGTCCTCCCCGACCTCTCCTTGGCTGAGCTCGCCTGTGCTGAGGCCGAGCTCGGACTCACCCTTCCCCCCAACCTCCGCACCATCCTCTCCCTCAGAGTCCCCTCATCCCCCGGTTTTCCCGACTTGCACCACCCTTCCAACGTCCGCACTAGCCTCGAATCCCCTCTCCCGGCCGCCTTGCTCCACCTCTCTCGCCACCACTATAGCACTTCCTCCGGCGAAAGGTACCTCCGAGTCGCCCGTGTCGCCCGTGTCGCGCACCCTAGCTCAGCCCCCTCTTCGACCGCTGCTACCTCCCAGCTCGCCCCCTCCTCGTCTTCTTCGTCGACGAGTCTGGGATCCAATGTTGCGCTCTGGACCTCGCCGACTTCTTCCGCCATGAGATCGCCTTCGATGCCTCGGGGTCTTCCTTCGGATCCCCATCCCCGCTCTGCTGCCTCCGATTAGCCAGCGCCACCGATGAGTTCCCCCCACCACCACCCCCGCCTCCATCCCGGCACAGCCACAACTCCGTCGTCGGGTGCGCACCACGCTGGATCTAGTTGTGGAGCGACACCGCCTCCTACCACCGTCGTCACCGCTTAAGCTCGTCTTCATCAGCCTCCACTCCTTCCTCGCCCTCGCCGGACCGATTCGGGTCAGCATCGGAGCGGGCGGAACCGAAGGGATCATGCGCGAAGATCCGAAGAGAATCTGATCATCGCCGTCGTCATCATGGGCTGTGATTTGGTCGTGAGGAAGACTAGGGGTGGCAGCCTTGGGCGGTGGCGCGGCAGCAGGCGCAGAGAGGGGCTTGAGGGCGTCGCTGTAGAGATCCCCAAACTCTTCGTCGTCGTCGATCTCCATGGGTGGTACGAGGAGATAGAGCAAGTGACTGGTGACAAGAAGGATGGATATTGTACCAGCTGGGAAGTGATGGAATACAAAACAGATAATGTGAATGGAATTTTAAATTTTAAAGCTTCTAATTGATATAGGGAATCTGTTGGTTGAACAAGTCAAAAAGTGATTCCCTATATTAGAGAATGGCACCAAATCACATTAAAGTAGGGATAGGGATAATATGGAAGCTGTTGGGATAGCCTTACAACTTACATACCAACACCACGATCCAGTACAAGAGCCACATCCAGGCCCCTCATACTATTCCATCCAAAATCTCTAGCACCCCTAGCCAAACACATCAGCAACAATATTCTCCGGCCTATTTAATATGAACAAAAGAAACACCACCATGAAAACCAAACAAGCTCCAAGTTCTCCACAATTGTGGCTCCAAAGATAAAGGCCAAACAGCCGTCAGGTTAGACACAACTGACCTGGAGTCCGATTCAACCATCACATTCATCCCCCCCCCGTTTGACCGCCTCCTCCAAGCCTCTCAAGACCGTCCGCAGCTCAAGTCATCAACACAGGATGCCAGTACGCGCTATGCAAAGGACTAGAGTCCTACACCACCCTCATCAAGACAAATACCACGTAGCATCCGTTTGGATAATGACCCCTTGCCACGGTTTGCGGCGGTAGACAGAGTCCTGACGATCATTCAAGGGCCAACCTTTGCATCTCCAAAACTCCCACGCCCGCCTGAAGACCTTACTAGCCAGCACCTCAGCCGCCACTATATTACTGTGGAAGATAACTTCTTTCCTCTCCTTCCAAATCCACCACAATGCGTTTCCAACTAGAGTCTTCCTCCATTTCATCAGCAAATCTGATGTGGAAAGATCAAAAACTCAAAGCATGTCCTCCAAACTCCACCCTTGCGCCAACCAGGAATCAACTAAGAAAAGGCTCACCCAAAACTTGGTAGCAAAAGGGCACTTTGCAAAAATATGACTAAAGGACTCTACCTCTTCGTATCCCCTTGGGCACCAACGATCATACGCACCACAAAATAAATCTAACATCTTCCTCATAGGCAACCGGCGATGGATCAGCTTCCAAAGAAATTAATGGCGAACACGAGGACCTATCGGAGCTGATCTCAAATTTCTCCAGTAACCTCCAGAAACTCTCTGATCACCCCTAAACAATTGTACCTCTTTGCATCATCCCCTTGGACACCAATGATCATATGCACCACCAAATAACCTAGCATCTCCCTCGTAAGCAACCGGCAATGGACCAGCTTCCAAAGAAAATGGCGAACACGAGGACCTATCAGAGTTGATCTCAAATTCCTACAGTAGCCTCCAGAAACTCTCTGATCACCCCTACTTTCTTTCAAATACAACCAATGGTACGCAGACACAGCATCCACAACACCTGTATTGTTGAAGGACCATCTACCGCCACCCCCACCCCCTTTGATACATTTCTATCTCCAAAATCTTACATGCTAAGTTCTACGATGCACCTTCTCTAGGGCTTTCGTATCTGGTCTCTTGCCTAGTCTCGGCTTCTCCTTAGCCAAAGCTATGGCTAGGTCGAGATATACCTTTAGGGTTTTAGGAGAAGCACCCTACGTATTCGACAAGGAAGGCTGATGACTGGAGGAGGGAAAGGATTACCTCACAGCTTCCTCAATGGTTGGCCGGCTACCCTTGGGGGATCCAAGCCTTGGAAAACGTGGCAGCGGTGATGAGGTGGCGGAGGGGAGCACGGCAGCCAAGGGAGACGCCGGGGACTTGGGATTGGACGGCGGATGGCAGCGGATGGCGGCGATGGATGGTGGCCGGCTGGTGGAGAGATAATATGACAGTAGAGAGAGATGATGGTGGCTGGTGGATTTGATGGCAATTAGGGTTACAACTACTCCTATATTACTTCTACTCCTGGGATTTATCTCTACTAAATAATAACTTCATTAAATTCGTCCATGCATAATACAAGCTATAGAGGTCTTTTATAGAGGCCTCAAGAGAGTTCTACTCCAACATGAATACCTTCTTGCTTGAACAGCACGTAAACAGACTCTTACTAATTCAACTCAAACTGACTCCTAATAACAAGGAATGAACTAAGTAAGCAAGTGACTTGACTCAACCAAAACTAGGACTCATAATAGGAACTAGCTAAGCAATCATAAACTGAACTCAACTAGCAAACTGACTCAATCAAGATAACTACTAACTAGGAAATCAACTAAGTAAGCAAACCAGCTAGGGAATAGGAATCCTTTCGGCTGGTTGGGCTTAGGACGCCCAAAGGGACCTGGTTGCAGCCAGCTCCTTGGCGTGGGCCCACCCAAGCAAGGACGTGGGTCCCTTCTTGGATTGGCTCAGTTCGTCCTCGTATCATCTCCTCTCCCTTCGAAATGGGCCTTGTCCTCAAGGCCTGAATTTGCTGAGGGAAAAGGGCTCTGCTCTTCTCGGACCGGGTGACGTGGCTAGACCGCAACAGTTACTCTGACTCGGCGGTGAGAATCCTGGTCGCACTCATGGTGGATCAGGTGGTAATGGGGCCACTGAATCAGGAGGCCATGCCACTGGTCTGGAAGAAGAAAACTGAAGCGCCGGTGTATCTGGGGGTCGCTGGAACTCCAAAAAGTAAAGGACGACTGTAGAGTGGTGGTGGTGCATCCTTAGTCGCTGGCTTCCTGGGTCGAAGACTAGGTCAACCCGAATCAAATCCTCCCAAAGTGGAAGTAGATCCAATATGGCTGTTGGATACGGTGGAGAACAGTTGAGCTTGGGGATCTCTCTGCTTTGCTCCAAAGGGATCATCAGGGCTCTAGCTTCAACATCAGTCCTCACGGTCAGAGTCGACATAGTCGTTCTGAAACTTTGAGTGGTTGATGTTGGGCGATGCTCTTAGATCTGATCAGCTGGAAGATGGCATCCGAAATAAGAGTGAAGCCTCCCAGGATGGTTCAGATTGACCTTCAGATTCGTGATCAATGGCTGAAGTTGCATAGGGAACTTCTGGATCTGATTTGGACGGTCTAGATGGCCTGAGGGTGCTTGACAAGGTGCAGTTTAGCTGAGCTTGATCGGACTTGGCTAGCTGAGATCAAATCTGACCGGATCAATTCTAGCTGAATCCAACTGATCCTGACTTAGCTTGAACTGGACTGGATCTGGGCTTGATCGGAATTCACCTGACTTGTTGGAATCAAATTTGATCAAGTCTGGGTAACTGGATCTGAGTCGGATTAGACCCCATCTGTTGAATTCTGATCTGATCAAATCTGTACTGTCGAGATTTGCCCAAAGCTGGTTGAGATCATCAGGTACAGCTCTATCGGAGTTTGACTCAATCAAGTCCGTGAGACTGAGTCCAAGCCTGATTAAATCCAACTGGTTCAGATCTGATTTGATCAGATCGGACGATTGGAACTTATCCATGGCTTGGTGAAGCTTCAGGAAGGACGAAGAAGGTCTAGCCGCTGAGAGGGGCCTGGACTTGATTGCTGGTGTGGAAAGCTCATCGGAGTGAGGAAAGATGCAGTTGGGAGCCGGCTGGGTTGTACATAGAACAGCTATGGGAGGAGAGGTTGGGTGGATGTGAGGAGCTTCAAGAACACCGGAGGGTTTTGAGCTTCCGCCAAGGTCAATGATGAAGAAGGCATGGTCGGGGAAGGTTTTGATGGGATTGGGGTAGGAGTGAGGAGGACCTTGGGGAAGGTTACATGGTGCGGGGAGGGCTTCAACTAAGGTGAGGTTGGCTGCTAAAGAGGAATTGCTGGTGGTGGGAAGGTAGGGTTTGGATGAAGGGAATAAGGAAGAAGATGATGATAGGGTGCTGACTGGTCTGAGATGTGGGTCGGGATCTGGCTGAGGTGCTGAAGCTGGGTAAAGTGGCAGCGGGTGTTGCTCAAGCTGAGGATCTGATAGCTCTAGCTCCTCAACTATCTCCTTGATCTTTTTCTTCCCTGATGCTTGTTGCCGCCCCACTTGGAGTTGATCTAGAAATCTCATGTGGAGTCGGAGTCAGAGTCAGAGTCGTATGTGGAGTCCTAATCCAGGTAGAGCTGGGTTTAGGTTCTGCAATCCAAGTCGCAGCTAAAATGGGATTTTGATTAGGAATATGAACTCCGATAGGGCTTGACTGGTTTGTAGGCGAATATCGTTGGATCATTACTTCCCACTGTTCTGCTGAAGGGTGAGGTAAAGGGTCCAACTTTAGACGGCTTCCTTCCATTGTTCAACTGTAGGGTAAGCCGTACTACGAGTTTGACTAGGATTCCTAGTTGGAGTAGGATTTGCAATCCTAGTTCCAGTAGGATTTTGAGTCCGAGTCGTACTCTGAGTTTGACTCGAATTCCTAGTTGGAGTAGGATTTGTAATCCTAGTTCCAATAGGATTTGGAGTCCAAATTGTACTCAAATACCCGTTAGTGTTTGCAGGTTTGGCTTGGTTGTAGGGTTGGAGGTAATGGCTGGTAAAGAGGTGATGGCTTGTAGGGAGGGATGGGGGGCTCAAGGTTTGGATAATGGGTCGGTTTATAGGCAGGTGTGGGGTGTGAGGTGGGTATAATAGGGTTGTGGAAGAATTGGGTTGTAGGCCGCATAGGGTGGAGGTTGGTTAGGGGGTTAGGGTTCTGTAGGAATGATGATGGAGGTAAGGGATGATGATGTGGCAGAGGGGTTTGACCAGGTATCTGAGTAGATCTGGTCGGATGAACAGTGATTTGAGTAGGGATTGAGCCATCCGATGTATAACTAGGGTTTTGGCCGAGTACTCTTCCTGCCATCAGAAAAGCTTCTGGAGGCGTTGGGCGGCACAGTCGGCGAAACGGAGCTCTGATACCAAATTGACACGATGCACCTTCTATAGGGCTTTCGTTTCTTGTCTCTTGCCGAGTCTCGGCTCCTCCTTAGCCAAAGCTATGGCAAGGTCGAGATATACCTTTAGGGTTTTAGGAGAAGCACCCTAGGTATTCGATAAGGAAGGCATCAGATGACTGGAGGAGGGAGACGGATGAGGAAGAGGATTACCTCGCAGCTTCCTCAATGGTTGGCCGGCTAACCTTGGGGGATCCAAACCTTGGGAAACGTGGCAGCGGTGATGAGGTGGCGGAGGGGAGGCAGCCAAGGGAGACACCGGGAACTTGGGGTTGGACGGCAGATGGCAGTGGATTGTAGCGGATGGCAGCGATGGATGGTGGGAGGCTGGTGGAGAGATAATCCGGCAGTAGAGAGAGATGAAGGTGGCTGGTGTGGATTTGATGGCAATTAGGGTTACATCTACTCCTATATTACTTCTACTCCTATGATTTATCTCTACTAAATAATAACTCCATTAAATTCATCTATGCATAATACAAGCTATAGATGTCCTTTTAATGAGGCATCAAGAGAGTTTCTACTCCAACATGAATACCTTCTTGCTTGAACAGCAAGTAAACAGACTCTTACTAATTCAACTCAAACTGACTCCTAATAACCAGGAATGAACTAAGTAAGCAAGTGACTTGACTCAACCAAAACTAGGACTCATAATAGGAACTAGCTAAGCAATCATAAACTGAACTCAACTAGCAAACTGACTCAATCAAGATAACTACTAACTAGGAAATCAACTAAGTAAGCAAACCAACTAGGGAATAGGAATCCTTTTGGCTGGTTGGGCTTAGGATGCCCAAAGGGACCTGATTGCAGCCAGCTCCTTGGCGTGGGCCCACCCAGGCAAGGACGTGGGTCCCTTCTTGGATTGGCTTAGTTTGTCCTCGTGTCACTAAGTCCGGAGGAAAAAACCAGCTCTTTGGTAGGAGGCGAGCTTCCCTCCCACCTATGTCTATCTCTAAGCATGTCCTCCCAAATGGAAGAAGCACCATGGAGGAGAGAACCTGCACGCTTCAAGTGAAGAGCTCGATGCCACCTGCCAAGACACTTAACCCCCAAGCCTCCATGATCCACTGGTGAGCGCACCATATTTCATGCCACCTGGTGTGCTGTCGCAGGCAACCAAAAATAAAAACAGTGCTCCCAAAATAAATGTAGAAGTGAGAGCAAGGATCGTTCCCACGAGGAGTGTCTAACCTAGTTTTGTGCTTTGTGAACAAAGATGGGGGGTTTGAGTGTAATGAAAACATAAAAGAAATAATTCAAATTAATGAGTTGAAGTTAATTAAGAGAACAAATCTTGGTCTATGTCAACATCCAGCATCAGAATCTTATAACTGATCATTGATGAAGGAATATATCAATTCATACCTCGAATATTCACTGTTCGAATTAAATTCAAATTTCTCCTCATTCATAGTTAATTAGAAACAAGCGATCCAATTAACCCTAACTAGTAAACAACCCCAGACAAGCACTCTAGATTTAATCTAGTAGCAGCCTTAAGAATAAGGAGATCGATGAAGCTAAACAACACAAACACAAGCGGTTGTATTTAATTTAGTCGAGTATTCTTCCTAAGATCTAACAACCTCTGACGCAGCAAATCATTAGATCTTAGTTACATCGTCGATGAGAGGGATCAAGCAATTACAGATTTGATATCCCACCCAATAGTAGATTGCAACAAATAATGAACTAGTAGGCCTCCTAGCAATTAAACAAGACAATCATAAATATAATCACAGAAGAACAACCGATACCCAAAGCATAAATTGAACAATAAAAAAAAGATTAAAACTCATAGTTCATGGATTCCAAGGTTTCAGTTTCCTTGATTAAGTATCAAGATTTAGCCACACAAGGCCATGAATGTCTCCAGAGAAAAGTAAAGAGAGAAGACTAATGGATCCCCCTCTTACAGAGAGAAGCAGGTGGTCGGAGGGGCACTGCTACCACGAACGGCGTGGGGGTGCGGGGAAGAGCTAGGCCATGGGGAGAGAGAGAGAGAGAGTGGGGGCGAGGAAGAGAAGAGAAGAGAGAAAGAAGGAGAGCATGGTCCGGTCAGCGGCGATGGGGGCCGTGGGATGGTGGCTAAATTGTGTCGTCTCTAGGGTGGCGGCAGTGAGGCACACGGTAAGGAGGGCCGCAGGCAGCGGTTTGAAGGCCGACACCAGTGCCGAGCTATGGTG
Source organism: Narthecium ossifragum (assembly GCA_963920575.1). NCBI lineage: Eukaryota > Viridiplantae > Streptophyta > Magnoliopsida > Dioscoreales > Nartheciaceae > Narthecium > Narthecium ossifragum. The sequence goes on along the minus strand of OY986964.1, from coordinate 19,180,969 downwards.
AGGAGCGGGGACAAGGGAGAGAGAGATCAGGGTAGGGGAAAAAGGAGAGAGGGTGGAGAAAGAGAGGGACGGGGTGTAAGATCGATCCTTCATCGTTGGTCATGCTGAACCTGAGCATGATCGATCATCGGGTGAGGATGATCGATCCTGCCTTGGGTAGCATGAGATCCCCTTTGTCGCGAGGAGGATCGATCTTCCTGGGAGGAAGGATCGATCATCCTTGGCACGATTTGGAGGAATGCTCTCTGTCGCAACGATGATCGATCTTCTTGGGAGGAAGGATCGACCATCTTTGGCTCGACAGGGTAGGATGCTCTCTATTACTGGGAAGATCAATCTTTCCTTAGGGAAAAGATCGATCCTTTCAGGACAGAGAGGGATTTTTCTTGGTTTTGCCCACGGGGCTTTGTATGTACAGATTTCCTTACAACTTTATATCTTGTAAATACTCTTAAGCATGCTAGCCCCATATTAGGGGTAGTGGTGAACCAGGAGAGTAATGACTTCTGGGATGTTTAGAATAAGTGGGCGGGTAGCGCTACTGCTTTCCTTAGCCTTGCATGCCGGCTTGCGCCGAGGGCTTTTACCTGCATGGTTTGTCTCTGTTGTTTGCGGGGCTGCTTCTCGATGCAGGTTGTTGGTGGACTGGCTGGCAATTCGTGGTGTATCACTGCAGCAGTCCCATACCTTAAATATCTATCCACCACCCCGGGGCGACAGTGTGTCGAGCCCAGACCGTGTTATGCCATCATCACATATTGTTGCATGCTTTAACTGTTTATATACGTTTGTTCATCGCATGCATCTCTGTTGTGCATTAGTTGCATGGTTAGGGCGTGGGCGATCTGTGGGTCGCCATCCCAAGGCTGGAAGCTCGGATTTAGCCCTAGGACCGGGGGTTGGGTAGTTTGGACCCGGTTTGAATTGTGGTGTCCAGTCAATCTTGATGATAGGCTTAGATGATGATACGGTTGGAAGTCCAACTCCACCTGGGCTAGACCAACCCACGCCCAATTATGGGGCAGGGCCCACACATGGGCTAGATCCAGTTGGGACCCACGCAGGTCAGGCCCCACCCCTTGGTAGGACCCGACCTTGGACCAGGTCTCAAGCCAAAGCCGGCCTTAGGGATCCTAATCCTTAACTGGTTACTTCCTTAGTTAGTTCTTAATTGCTTTCCTAGTTGATTTCCTAGTTTGAGTCCAGTTTATGCTTTGTTTTATTAGTTCCTATTTTGAGTCCAGTTTGTTAGGGAGTTTGAGTTATGATTGAGTCTTAGTAGGAAAGTATGGTTACTTGCTGATTAAAGCAAGGTAGTTCTCTAGTTGAAGTAGGACTCTCTTGAGGCCTCTATAAAAAGACCTCCATAGCTTGTATTAGGTTTTATGCATTGAAGAATAAAGTTAGTAGTTAAAGTAGGATATCTTAGGAGTAGCTCTAATTTAATATTCCACCACCACCAGCCCCCCCCCACGTTTCTCTCTCTTGCTGGCCTTCTCCACCCGCCGGCTACCATCATCACCACCGCCGTTCGCCGCTACCAGCCACCGCTCCCATCCCGGCGTCCTCCTTGGCTGCCGCCCCCCTTCTTCCACCTTCCTTGGCTTGGATCTCCAAGAGTAACCAGCCAACCACAAGAGGATCTGCAAGGTAACCTCTTCTCTACCATCTCCTACCTCCAGTCTTCATCTTCCTCGTCGAATACCTAGGGTCCTTCTCCTAAAACCCTAAAGGTATCTCTCGACCTAGCCATAGATTTGGCTAAGGAAGAACTGAGACCAGGGAAGAGACCAGGTACCCGTGCCTACGAGAAGGCTCGGCGTAACAGATGACTGGTACACATGTTGCTTGGTGATTGTAGAGGTCGTGTCAGCCTCGAGTCGGATGCTGAGGTGTAGCCGGTGTCCCACTGTGTTGACCCTTGAGTAGAGTGGTTGACTACTTAGCGGTGCCATTTCTCGCCTGAACTGCCGTTCCCTGCTTGTGGGCCAGCAGTGCTAGTTTACTGAGTGTGACCCTTCGTGTGACCAGTTCTGCTGGAAGATCATGATCGTGGACCTCAGGGACACACGGTGGGGTTATGGGACCTTTGTATACACCCAGGTCTTACTTGAGGGCGACACTGTTGCATTTCCCTCTTCGTTCTGTGTCGTAGTGTAGTTTCCCTGCTGAGCTTAGTTGCTTCCTCCTACCCGGGCTGCGTTTTACAGGTGCAGGCGTTAGGTCCTCTTCTGTGGCCCCTACCAGCAGTTGGTTGGCTCTGCGGCGGCGCCATGCGGAGTTTGAGAGGTGGCGATCTTTTACAGCTTTAAACCTATGTTAGTTAGTCTCCTACGGGAGTGTTTAAATGTTGTATTTGGATCTTCCTCTCTCCGAGGATATGTATATTAAATTCACTTGGTTTTTGTAATCTTGGGTTCGATGTTGTTTAAATATTGTTGTCTTTTAAATTTGAGGGTGCTTTTGGTGAATTGGTAGGGAGACCAATAGGTTAGAGGGAACCCTCGCCAAATTTTCCACGGTTTGTTAAGTTCTGGTTCGCGTCACCCGTCCCGGTTGGGCTTTCGCAGGTCGGGGCGCGACAAGGGGGAGTCCGGGCGGCAGATGCAGGGCGGCTCAACGGCACACGAGGCTTGACGCCGAGGGCCAAAGGGGGAAGAAGGAAGAGAACTGGGCTAGACCAAGGCGGAGCGAAGAGAAGTAGTACCCAGGCAGGGAGGGATCGTCGACGGGGGCGCCAACGATTGTCGCGTGTGGAGCTCCATCAGAAGCCCCAGAGGGGGGGGGGGGGGGGGGGGGGGGGGTGGCGACTTGGGAGCAAGCTCCCTCAAATAATCCCTTCCTCAAGGGGACCAAGCCTTTTAGCCGAACCCTTTGATTTTTATTTCTAGATGATCAACTACAAACGTATGGGGCCTTTTTATTGGCACACTACAGGGGAGCTGAGTTGGAGTAGAACTCTGACTGACTGACTTCCTACTCAAGCAATGATCCTAACTAAGAAAGAAAAGGCAGACTCCTACTACAAGATGAATAAGTAAACTAGGAAATAAACTAGGGAAGCAGTAATTTAACTAGGATAGAAGGTGGACTTCTGGAAGGCAGGTGGGGCCGGCCCTTGGTGTGGCAAGCTCAGGCGGAAATCGGCTCTTGGTGGGGCCGATTTGGGCTTGGGGCTCATGTTGGGTCTAGTCCGTCGCTTCAAGCCAGGTTTTTAAAGTTTTAAATTTCAACGCGTAACATGGTCTAAGGAAGCTTGTAGGTCTTAGCCTTGGTCGGGCAAGCCCGGATTGGATTGGGTCGAAACATTCAGTCTTTTATCACTTATTCTATCCCCACTTATTCTATCCCCACCTTATCCCGATCTAGCTATGAAGGCCTCGTTTGGTAAGGGGATAAGGGTGGAATAACCCCCTTATTCCATTCCACCCTTATCCCTGCTTCATCATCGAACGGGATTTGGTTAGCAAGGAGGGAATAAGATGGGCCATCCCTTAAGCTTAGGGATAAAGTTTCCCCTTATCCCGGATTTACAAGCTGAGCTTTTTATCACGCCGAATAAAAAACATATTTTGGTTGCATACTTTATACTTAACAATATTTTATAATCTCGAATAGTCTATAATCTACATTAATCTCTAACTTATAATATTTTATAATCTCTAATTTAAGTAAGTAATTTCGAATCATAATTTATATTATTTTATAATATTATTAAATGTATATTAGTGCACTCGAATAAATGAGTTTAGTTTTGGTACATCATACGCACGATTCTTGAATCATAACTATAAAGTACATTATAACATCATTTGCACTAATCTCAAAGCATGATTAAATTAGGAAATCTCGAAACATAACATATACTTTATTATAATATATATATTTCTATTTTACGCATGAATATAGCAATATAAATTTGAATACGCACGAATCTAAAAACATCTCAAGATTCTCATATTTCTTACTTCAATTCTCAATATATCCTATACAATGGCATTTTCATCAGTTGGTTTTCAAAAGTACAATTCCTACCATTATTCTATCTTTTCCATCCAAACACTATTTTCTTATTACAAGCTGATACGAGTCGATCCGACTCGACCAACTGGACCCGAACCCAGAAGAGGAACCAAGCTGGTTCAACCTCTTTCCTAGTTTGACTTGGACTTCCCTAGTTCAAACTAGAGTATTTAATTAGTATTTATCATTAGTCTTTTATTGAGTCCTAGTTGATTGTTAGGAATTAATTAAGAGTCCCTTTGAGTTAGGAAGTTGAGTTGAGTCAGAAACCTTATTAATTGCTAATTAAGCAAGGGGGTTTTTCTAGTAGATTAGGACTCTGTCAGGTCTCTATAAAAGGACCTTAGTAGTTTGTATTAGGTAATAAGGATAATGAATGATGAGATGAATTATTAAGAATAGTTGATAAGTTATCATAGGAGTAGAATACCATAGGAGTAGAAGTAAAGTAGATTCCACCAGATATCTACCACAGATCCACCTTCTTCCTCGTCGGTCATCTTCTCCGCAGCCGGCATCGCCTTCACCTTCATCTTCCTTCTCCACGCCACTTTCTCTCTCCGCCACGTCAGCGACCCCACGCCACGTCATCGCCACGTCAGCTCGTCTTCTTCCTCCTCTCTTCCTCAAGCCGTACCCTCGCTCCTGCCGATCTTCACCGCCGTTCCCTCTCCGGCCACCCCCGTCGCCAACCAAGACCTCCAACGCCTTCCCCTGAGCCACACGACTTCTCCAAGCCGCTCCTCCACCTTCGTCGTCTCCTCCGACGTCTTCCCCGGCCAACCCAAGTTCACAGCCACCGTCCGTCGTCCACGACACGACCCCGATCTCACCCCAAACCCTTCCTAAACCCTTCCTTGTCTCCCCACGATCCTTCCCGACGTCCCAAGGACCCCCGCTGAGCCTCCCTCGTCGTTCCCGACGCCGGCCGACCCTACCTTCACCGCCGTCTTCCCCAGATCCGGCCGATCCGCCACCCATCTCCCAGATCCGAACCGTTGGATCGCTTCCCCACCGTCCAACGACCTTTCCTGACAAGATCCCGACCGCCGCCGCCGCCCCTCCGCCAGCGATCCACTCCGGCGACTTCTCAGCCCTCGGATCCAGGCTGGTTCAGCCAGCCAACTTGAATCAGACTCAGCCAACTCTAACTTGGTTCAGCCAGCCAGTTGATTCAGACTCAGCCCACTCTGATTTGGCTCAGCCACTTAACCCACTCCTAGCCGTTTCAGCCAAGCCACTTAGCCCAATCCGAGCCAGATTCAATTCCAAGAGCCAATCAACCAATCCAGACTTGACCCAGTCGAGTCCTACCCCAATCTGAGCCAGATCTGAACCAGATTCGATCCAGCTTCAGCCCATTGGACTCAATCAAGTCCGATCAGGCCAATTCTGATCAATTGGAGCAGTAGAGACCCATTACGAGAGGATCACGAGTAGACCGCTCGTAACACAAGCAATCATTAATGATTTATCCCACCTTTTCAATCAAAAACCACAGGTGGAATAATTTTATGCCCACTCATTATTCCAACATACCTAACCCAAAAATCTCTTAACCCAGAATAGCATATCCCCTTACCAAACGACACCTTAATGGAAAACACTTTTGTAATCTTTTGGATAATTTGAGGGACTAATATGGTATTGTCATGATTTGAGATACCTATACGCAATTAAACAAGATTTGAGGGACTAATATACGAAAAACCAAACAATACTTTACCTTCATGGTAAATAAGTAAATTCAACCAACCTCGTCTGCTTTTAATGGCAATATTAGGAATATTCTCTGTAATTTAACCAAAGTCTCATATGATTTGAGGGACTGATATGTAATTTTCAATATATGAGGTATATCTACAATCAGGCAAGATTTGAGGGACCAATATGCTAAAATCATTTCTTTTATTTCTTACTTGCATGTTAGAATTGGTTGAATTATTTAATTAAAAGCATAAAGGCACTTATGGTCTCTCTTCCTTTATAAGAAGTTTTGGACACGTTGGTTGAGTGTATTGCTTCATTAACATATTGCTTTAAGCTAAATTAGATAAATTGCACTAAATATAGTCTATCGGGTCTGATCTTTTCTTTTCGTGATTAGCTTCTTCGTTAATCGGATTCTATCTCGCTGGAGTTGCTTTAGTACATATTGATTTTGACTCAGTTCAACATGTGCTATTCTAGTCAAGTTCTTGGATGGGATTTGATATAACCTTGTGTTGTGTCTTTCCTTGTTTTTTTCTTAATTCGTTTTTGTTGAGATCTTTTTAGGCGAACTTTTGCTTGAGTCGGCCTGCGTTTTGAGTTCCTGTGAGAATACATTACCTTCCTTACTTGCCGAGGTATCCAATCATGCTTGCAGCTTAAGACAATAATCCTTTGGTGAATCCGATCTTTTGATTACCCTTTTTATAGGCTGCAGTTCTAGCCTTTAATCTTGTTCTTAAAGGACTATAAGCTTAAGCTCCGATCTGATGGATAACTTTCCATCAAAAGTTTTCTAGAAGCCTTGCCTAATCTAGATTGATTGGTAGAGTCCTCTTCTTAGTCATAAATATAATAATGTCTTAAAGTCATTTGATCAATTGACAAAATCAATGGTAATTTCGTAAATATTGTCACTAAATTGTCCTCATCTTTAGCTTTGACATAGTTGAAGAAGTATTTTGATCAGAACTTTTAAATCAAATATCCAAATTGTCCGATAATTAAACCATTGGAAAGAGGACGAAAAGATCTGCAACTTTTATGTTGACGAGATTTTCAGATTCCATCGTTTAGTGTGTCAAACTGGTAGCCAACGTTTTCAGTGACAAAATGGTAAATTATGATCGAATTCAACAAGTCCAAATGTAATCATCCAAATAATGGCCGATTCCCGATCGGCCAAATATCCATGGGCTATGATCATTTTAATAATTATTATCAACATATTGCGATCATAACTTTCATATATAATATCCAAATGGGTTGATTTTTAGACCGATGAAAAGAGAATTTGAAGATCTACAACTTTCATGTTCAGAGTATTACCAAATTCTAAGGTTATCGGCTAAATTGCAATGGAACACAAGACGCTCTATTTGATGGCAGTTTTGTAAATAACTGAAGATATTGACCAAGATTCAGTTCTGACAGTTCGAGATTCAGTTCCGATGGTTCCAGAGCAGTTCCAGGCGGTTCCAAAGTAGTTATACCAGAAGCACTATAAAAGACATGAAGATGAAGAAGATCACTCTCTCCCAAAATCAAGAGCAAATCAACTTTTATCTTGATTTTCAATGTAGCATTTATCTTTATTTTCAATGTAGCCTTATTTATCTTCATGTACCTGTAAATTTCAGCAATGAAGCTTTCATTCATAGGAGTAGTTCTATCACTCATATATAGGAGTAGTTCTATCACTCATATATAGGAGTAGTTCTATCACTCATATATAGGAGTAGTTCTATCATTCATAGGAGTAGTTCTATCATTCATAGGAGTAGTTCTATCACTTATATATAGGAGTAGGTTTAGCATAGTCTCATCGTCCATTTCCCACTATCTCTATCTCCCATCTGTCACTTTCTCATCCTGTTAGCCAATATAATGGCTAACCAATCAATGATTAACATGTCAGCATAATAAATATGGCCGACATACTTTCAAACCCAATTGGACGATATCGTTCAAAGATAAGATCATCGCCCAAAGAATGAAATCACCGATTAAGATCATCGTCCAAAGAGAAAAATCATCAATCAAGAATGATGATCATTTCTACATAAAGAAACCATCAGTCAAGAGCGATAATGATCTAAAAACGATGATATTGTTAAACTAAGAACGATGATCTTCTTTACACAAGAAAGTTATCGGCCAAAAGTGATAACAGGTTATCGGCCAAAGACTTAGTTAATTCAAAAACAGTAAGTTATCAACTTTGGACGATGAAGACATGGATGAGAAGAAAATACCAATCAAGAAAGACAACATTACAACGTGCACAAGCTCACCGACCCGACGCAACTGTCATCGGCCAGAAGCTTATCGCCCAGACGCAACCGTCATCGGCCAAAGCATGAAATGAAGAAACGAGTGAATATCGAAGAACATGGGACACATGGCTCATCCAGAGTGAAAGATGGAGAAAAACAGAGAACGTGCTGAACAGAAGTTACTTAACCGCTCTAGTATAAATACCTCTCTCTTTCACTGTGTAATCTCTCTCGCAAACCAAACACAGAGCCTGCGCCTGTATTTTATTACTGTTCTTTCAAGATGTTTTCTGTAAGTTGATTTCTTTAATATAATGGCTTCGTTTCTTCAGTACTTAGTTAATCTTTTATGCTTAAAGTAATTTTTAGATTACTTAGTTAATCTCTCTCGCAAACCAAACACAGAGCATGCGCCTGGATTTTATTACTGTTCTTTTAAGATGTTTTCTGTAAGTTGATTTCTTTAATATAATGGCTTCGTTTCTTCAGTACTTAGTTAATCTTTTTTGCTTAGTTAATCTTTAGATTATTGTTTTAGATGGCTAATCTAGGTTTAGATAGTTATGTTTCCTTCCTCATTTCTTAGAGATTTCTTTACTGCTTTTCTTTAGGTTAATTTAATATTAGAAGCTTTTATCTTCTAGGTTAGATTAAGTTAATCAGTGGATTTAAATATGTTTTCTGTGGATTTAGTAACTTAGGATGATCTTTAATGCTTTCTTTAATTAATTTCATAATATTAGATAATATATGCTTTCAGTAGGTTAATTTAGACTATTTTAAGTTAATCTAGATAATTAATTGTTAATTAGATTATTAAATTAGGTCTAATCTAGATTTCCATTCAACTTGACACCTTTGTTCGAACGTCGTTTGAAGGAGTAGAACTGTTACGAGCGGTCTACTCGTGATCCTCTCGTAATGGGTCTCTACTGCTCCAATCGATCAGAATCGGCCTGATCGGACTTGATTTGAGTCCAATTTTGCTGAAGCTGGATCGAATCTGGTTCAGATCTGGCTCAGATTAGGGTAGGACTCGACTGGGTCAAGTCTCGATTGGTTGATTGGCTCTTGGAATTGAATCTGGCTCGGATTGGGCTAAGTGGCTTAGCCAAATCAGAGTGGGCTGAGTCTGAATCAACTGGCTGGCTGAACCAAGTTAGAGTTGGCTGAGCCAACTTGGTTGGGCTGAACCGGAGTTGATCCAAGGGCTGTGGTTCGCCGGAGTAGATCGCCGGTGTAGGGACGGTGGCGGCGGTCGGGGTACTTCTAGGAAGGGTCGCTTGGAGGTGGGGATGAGATCTACCGGCTCGAATCGGTGAGGTAGGTGGCGGATCGGGCGGATCTGGGAGTGGACGGCGGGGGTTTGGGTTCACCGGCGTCGGGGACGATGAGGGAGCTCGGTTGGGGCCAAGAACGGTCAGGGATGGTCGGGATCGGGTCGTGAGGAGACGAGGAAGGGTTTAAGATGGTTTAGGGATGAGATCGGGTCGTATGGCGGACGGCGGACGGTGGCTGTGAAGTGAAGGTTGCCGGGGAACGGCGCCGGAGGGGACGAAGGGCGGAGGGAAGGGTATGACCGGGGTCGTGAGGCATAGGGGAAGACGTTGGAGTGATTAGGTGGCGACGGGGATGGCCGGAGAGAGAAGAACGGCGGTGAGCTAGGGTTTCGGGATAGAGGAAGGAAGACGATGAACAGTAAGGGGTGACGTGGCGGTGGGGTCGCTGACGTGGCGGAGAGAGAAGAAAGTGACGGGGAGAAAGAAGATGGCGATGCCGGCTGCGGAGAAGATGACCGACGAGGAAGAAGGTGGATCTATGGTAGATATCTGGTGGAAGCTATATTATCTGTCCTATGATAATTTATCAACTACTCCTAATAATTCATAACTCTTCATTCATCATCATCATTACCTAATACAAAACTACTAAGGTCCTTTTATAGAGACCTGACAGAGTCCTAATCCACTAGAAAAACCCCCTTTCTTAATTAGCAAGTAATAAGGTTTCTAACTCAACTCAACTTCCTAACTCAGAGGGACTCTTAATTAATTCCTAACAATCAACTAGGACTCAATAAAAGACTAATGATAAATACTAATTAAATACTCTAGTTTGAACTAGGGAAGTCAAAGTCAAACTAGGAAAGAGGCTGAACCAGCTTGGTTCCTCTTCTGGGTTCGGGTCCAGTTGGTCGAGTCGGATCGACTCGTATCAAGAACTTAACTATAATCATCTGATTCTTAAGTGTGGAGTAGATTTTGACTTTGACTATTTGACCGGTCAACGGTTAGATTTCTGTTCTAACATTTTTTGGCAGGCCCAGTGGGACCTTGTGTCAAGTTTTTATGAAAATCGGTCAAGTTGGACCAGACGGTATGGTCATCACTAGGACTGGATTGGATACTAACAGTATTGGTGGAAACGCCGATCGCGGCGATGGTCAACCAATTCCAAATGTTAGTGGAAGTGAACCTGTTATCCCTCCGCCCTTAGACCAACCACACATAGAATATCGTGAAAGGATGGTCTATGGCTTTGTGGAGCGAGGAAACACATCGGCCAGAAATTGCCTTGATCCGGGAATTATAACGTCGAGTACTGCCCAAACTATTGTCGATGAAGCTCTCAATTCTAATAATCAGCAAATGGCCAACCACATCGCCGTAGCTTCAAGGCCTTTTATCGATACCATGCAAACCTTTATGATACGAGTCGATCCGACTCGACCAACTGGACCCGAACCCAGAAGAGGAACCAAGCTGGTTCAACCTCTTTCCTAGTTTGACTTGGACTTCCCTAGTTCAAACTAGAGTATTTAATTAGTATTTATCATTAGTCTTTTATTGAGTCCTAGTTGATTGTTAGGAATTAATTAAGAGTCCCTTTGAGTTAGGAAGTTGAGTTGAGTCAGAAACCTTATTACTTGCTAATTAAGCAAGGGGGTCTTTCTAGTGGATTAGGACTCTGTCAAGGTCTCTATAAAATGACCTTAGTAGTTTGTATTAGGTTATGCATGAGATGAATGATTAAGAGTAGTTGATAAGTTATCATAGGAGTAGAATATCATAGGAGTAGAAGTAAAGTAGATTCCACCAGATATCTACCATAGATCCACCTTCTTCCCCGTCGGTCATCTTCTCCGCAGCCGGCATCGCCTTCACCTTCATCTTCCTTCTCCCCGTCACTTTCTCTCTCCGCCACGTCAGCGACCCCACCGCCACGTCATCGCCACGTCATCCCTACTATTCATCTTCTTCCTCTCCTCTATCCCGAAACCCTAGCCAAGCTTCACCGCCGTTCCCTCTCCGGCCACCCCCGTCGCCAACCAAGGCCACCATTCTCTTCCTCTAAGCCCCACGACTCCGGCCATCTATTCCCCGTCGCCCTTCACCATCTCCGGTGAGTTCCCCGGCAACATCACCTTCACAGCCGCTGCCGTCTTCTACCCTTCCCTCCGCCATTAACCTCCCAGATCCCTTCCCCGTTTCCGTCCGACCTCCCTAAACCGATCCAAACCTCCCTAAGCCACTCCCGAAGCCTCGCCGTCGTTCCCGACGTCGGCAGACCCAACCCTCTCCTCCGTCTCCCCTAGATCTCGTCGCTCCGGCCTCGTTCAGGACAATCCACTCCGGTGGATCTCTTCCCCACCTCCAGGCGACCGTTCCTGCCACTATCCCAACCGCCGTCGCCGCCCCTATCGCCGGCGATCCCTCCGGTGACCCCTCAGCCCTTAGATCCGATTCCCTGACTCAGCCCAATCCAACCCACTTGATTCAACCCAGCCCAATCCGGTTCAGCCAGCTAGATCAGATTCAGCTTAGTCTGACTCAGCCACTTAACCCACTCCTAGCTGTTTCAGCCAAGCCACTTAGCCCAATCCGAGCTAGATTCAATTCCAAGAGCCAATCAATCAATCCAGACTTGACCCAGTCGAGTCCTACCCCAATCTGAGCCAGATCTGAACCAGATTCGATCCAGATTCAGCCAATTGGACTCAAATCAAGTCCGATCAGGGCGATTCTGATCGATTGGAGCAGTAGAGACCCATTACGAGAGGATCACGAGTAGACCGCTCGTAACACTTTATCAACGCGACTTTGCCAAATGCGAGTCCTGGGCAAAATATCCTTAGGCTGACCATGCCAATGATTCCTCTCGGCCAAAACACAACTCAAAACAATCATCCTCATCCGCCCAACACTATTGTCGGGCTTGGTGGTAATAATGGTTTTGTTCTTTTGCAAAATCATTTACACACTCAAAACCTTATCGGTCAAAATAGTCAGGTTGGACAAATTAGTTCAACCCAATATCGGCCATCGATGAATAATGACAATAACCAAAGACCGAATTTCATCGGGCAAACACCTGGGTTGTTTATATCCCCAACTCAAGTACCTCCCAATGGTGAGGTGTTTACCCTAGGAGGAATGCCAAACAATGGTGTCCCTCCCACTCAAGGGATGCAAAGTGGTGTTGTTCCTCCGGCACCTGGAGTGCCAAACAATGGAGTTCCTCTTAATCAGGGGATACCAATGAGTGGAGTGCCTCTAAGCGTAGGTGACCATATTCCTACTAACGGCCAGAACCTTGTTTTCCCAAACAATGGCCAAAATATTGGCCAAAATAATAATTTGGGTGGCCAGGGCCAATGGTTTCCACAGAATAACTTTGGCCAACTAGGTGACCAGGGTAATCGGCCAATAGGAAATAATTTTTATAATCAGAGAATGGGCGATATCCCTTATCAGAATAACTATCGACCATATGAAGCACCACCATATTATGCTCGACAACCAAACGAGCAATCTGACCAAATTCTACACGAACAAGAAGCGGAAATTCTACAAGAACAAATAGGCTTAGGACGACCAGCCACTCGTCCAACTTATAGGAAACCTTATCCTTATTGGGTTGACCAGATGTATCCATTTCCTAGAAACTATAGAGTTCCAGAGATCACCATGTTCTCTGGTGTGGATGAGACATCGACCATTGAACACATAGGGAAATTCTCCATGCAATGTGGAAGTAAACGACTTTGTCAAACTAAGGTTGTTCCCTAACTCCTTATCCGGAGTAGCTTACTCATGGTTCATTAAGGGGCTGTTTGGATACCGCGGATCCGTGGGATCCGCGGTATCCGCGGATACCGTTCGCAGCGTCCGCTCGAATCGAGCGGACGCCGAAATTGGAATCCGCCCAAGCCCGCGCGGATCCCAAACGCCGGATCCCGCACCGCGGGATCCGCGCGTTCACCGGATCCACGGGATCCCGGCGGATCCCGTGGATCCAAACACGCCCTAAGTTATCACCCAACTCTATTCAATGTTGGCTGCAAATGGAACATGCGTTCCATTCCCAATTTTATAAGACAGAACCAGAAATAACAATGGCCGATTTAGCTCAACTGAGGCAACGACCAGATGAGAATGCTGTGTCATTCTTACAAAGATTTAAAAGAGCGAGAAGTAGGTGCTTTATTCCCTTACCCGAAAGGGAATTCATAAAAATCGCTCAAAGTGGATTAGCCTTTGAACTTAAAAAGAAATTCCAAGATAGGGACTTCATCGATCTTTTCCAATTGTAGACTAGCGCTATACGCTATGAGCAATTGTTAAGAGAAGAAGATCAAATGAAATCATCGTCTAAAGGGACTTATTATAGAGACACTAACTATAAAATCAATCAAGTTAGTGACGTCGATGAGGAATGTTACAATATGGACGATGTTTGTTTGGCCGAGCTGCTAAAAGGAAAACTTTATATATATGTAAAGCACTTGTCAAACTTGAGCGAGAACTTAAGGGTAAAGAAGTAGTCAAAGACGGTAAACGTCAAGTAAGAAAGTTTTCTTTTGATATTTCAAAGGCCGATCAAATCTTTGATCAATTATTGAAAGATAAACAAGTCAAACTAAAAGATGGACATGCTATGCCAAGCCTTGATGAAATCAAAGGCAAAAGATATTGTAAATGGCATGATACTTGGTCACATCACACTAATCAATGTTTGGCTTTCCGTAATGTTTTGTAGGATGCGATTGACTCCGATAGGATTGGTTTTCCAACCAAACACATGGGAGTTGATGCTAACCCATTCCCCAAACCTGCTCCAGTGGGGATGGTGCTGACTGATGTGGCAAACTTCAAGTTGCCAAAGTTCAAGATTGTCATCGATGAAACTTAGGACGATAGTCGTCCAGATGTGTTCGCCCAACTCAGCCAAGACAAAGGGAAGGGGCCAGCGCTTCCACATGTCTGGGCAAGATGTCACTGGGACCTTAGTCGTCTAATGACGCCGTTCTCCGGGACCAAGTTCCATCACCCACAACCCTGGCAGTGGAATCGAGGTCAGCCTCAAGCTTACCCAAGGAACTTCGTGCCTCAGCCATACAAGCCGGAAAGGTGGTACAACTACAATTGCTACACTCGTCGATCAGTTCCAGTGGAGGAGATGACAAGGACCCAGTACCGGCGACACTAGAAGAAGTATGGCCAGATGATGAGGGCCAAACAAGCTCAACAAACTGATCCAAGTCAAACTGAAGAAGCCGAGGAGATTGAAGATGATGTTGCTGTCTCTAAGGCAACAGAGTCGTCTAAGAGTAAGTTTCATCGTCCAAGTAAGGATGATGACGATGAGACTGGGGGGAACCAGGTAATTCGATTCGGAACACTCCCGTCTATTATCATCAAAAATTACATTTTGCCAAGCCGCCTTGGACAACAATGTCCAGTGGAAAGCAACTAAAAGATATCTGATATGGCCGACGACGGAGAGGCGTCAGCCACCTTGGTCGATGAAGCCGAGGAGTCATCCCCAGTGAGTCTAATACTCGACGATGAAGATGAATACGTCGAGGTTGAAGAAAAAAATAAATGTTGCAGAAGAGGCTCAGAGGAGGAATATGTCTACAGAGCAGCTCCTGCGACAACTATATGAGGAAGGCAATCCAGCAGTTGGACCAGGTGACCAGCCAAGTGGCCGATATGATTACTTACGGATTTATGGAGACGTGAAGGTGAAACGTCTCGTCAAGAAGACAGAAGTCGTCGCCCATATCATTCCATTTGCGTCAGCGGCAATTGTCCCCACTGGTTGGGGCGATGAGGAGGAAGAACCCATGGTCGAAGATGTCGAATGGGTAGAAGTGGAGGTTCCCATCAAAGTCCATGAAGAAGCGGCGAGAAGGAACATCTCGTAGAAGAAGCTGCTGATGGAGCTCTACAAGGCGGGCAACCCAGCTAATAAGTACTCAGGGTCAACCAAGCGGTAAGTTCGATTATCTAGTTTGTTATGGCGATCCTCTTGTAAAGAAATGGGTTCCCAAGGGCGACGTAGCGAAGTACGTTCAGCATGTCGACAACGCGTTAATCATTCCAACTGGTTGGGACGTAGAAGCAACGGAGGCACAGCGAGAACACAAGTACACTGATCAGCAATGGCCATCATGGGATGGACACGAAAGCCCAGAAGTTGTCCATGTTGCAACCAATACCAAAGGCAAAGCAGTTCAAGATCAACCTCAGTCATCGTCCAAGTCGCACACGGAAGATCATCAAGGACAAGGTTGTGTTCAATCGACCGCCAGAAGCAATGACCCGTCACCTACAACCCTTACATATTAAGGCCGAGATCAACGGTATTCTTGTGATCAGGGTTCTGATCGACACCGGGGCCGCAGTCAACGTCATTCCTGCTAAAATGATGAAGAAGCTGGGCAAGACCGATAGCGATCTTATTCCCATGGACATCACGCTCACATGGTTTTAGTGGGGTCCCAGCTCCTACAAAGGGAATTCTTCCTTTGGATATTAAGGTCAGAAGTGTTACAAGGACGACAACGTTCTTTGTTATGGATTCGACAACCAGTTACAATGTCTTACTTGGTCGAGACTAGATTCACGACAGTTAATGTGTTCCATCCTCCCTTCATCAATGCTTGTTTTTATGGAACGCCGAGGGAAATGTCGAGTCCATTATGGCCGACAATATGCCTTATAGTATGGACACTCATGCCGTGGAAGCATCCTTCTATGACTGCAACTATGGTCCATTACAGTTCCTCCATATCGACGATATGCTGAAGGTGGTGTCAGAGAATGGTGTCATGCTGAGAGAGCGCGCGGCGGAATTATTCGATCCTGCAAGACGTAATAGGATTTTTGGAAGAAAGGGTTGAAAGATTAAGTTCATGGGATAAGGGAAGATCGCCGGAAAGCAGAAAATTCTGAACAATAACTTGGAGATCGGGGGACAAAGAGGGTAAAAGATCGGAAATAAAGCAAGGACCCAAAGAAAAGAACCTGGAAGAAGAATCTCACATCCTGACCATGGAGATCATATCCCATCCTATGGTCATGGGCAACACTACTGATGGGACATGATGAGGATGATCCAGGAGAGCAATTGAAGATCTTATTCTTGGAGCTACCTGAGCCGTCAGATCGACCTCCAGATGCTCCTTCAGCACTGCCCCTGCTACCCCTGGACCCGTCATGGGATCGACCTGGTTTCTCGCCACCGAGTCCAGAGCTACAGAAGCAAGTTGATTCGGTCCAGCCACATAGAGCCATCCTACCTGACTTGAATCTGGGGCCTTGAGGACAAGGCCAATTCTGAAGGAAGGGGGATGATACGAGTCGATCCGACTCGACCAACTGGATCCGAACCCAGAAGAGGACCCAAACTGGTTCAGCCTCTTTCCTAGTTTGACTTGGACTTCCCTAGTTCGAACTAGAGTATTTGATTATGATTTATCATTAGTTTTTTATATTTAATTGAGTCCTAGTTAATATTTGATTGCTAGGAATTAATTAAGAGTTCATTTGAGTTAGGAAGTTGAGTTGAGTTTGAAACCTTATTACTTGCTAATTAAGCAAGGGGGTTTTCTAGTTGGATTAGGACTCTGTCAAGGTCTCTGTAAAAGGACCTCATTAGTTTGTAAATGATGATGAATGATGAAGAGAATTATTAAGAATAGTTGATAGAATATCATAGGAGTAGAATATCATAGGAGTAGAGGTAATGTAGATTCCACCCGAAATCCACCATAGATCCACCTTATTCCCCGTCGGTCACCTTCTCCGCAGCCGGCACCGCCTCCACCGGTATTTCCCTCTCCACGCCACTTTCTCTCTCCGCCACGTCAGCGCCATGTCATCGCCATCTTCTTCCTCTCTCCCGTGACCGGAACCACCGCCGTTCTCTCCTCTCCGGCCGCCCCCGCTACTATCCAAGGCCATCATCCTCTTCCCCGAGCTCCCACTACTCCGGCCAAACCTTTTCCGCCGCCCCGTTCATCTCCTCCGGCGTTATCTCCGTCCTTCCCAACTTCACCGTCGCCGACCCCTTCCAGATCCACAGCATCTAGCCACCCATTAGAAGATCGGATCCGATAGATCCGTTCCTCGTCTCCCCCCGACCCATCCCCGACCGTTCCCGAACTTGCCATAGCCTCCCCGTCGTCGTCCCCGACGTCGGCCTCCTCTAAACCGCCGTCGACCTCCCAGATCTAGCCGATACGCCACCCATCTCCTAGATCCTAGCCGTTGGATATCTTCCCCATCAACCCACGAACGTTCCTGCCAAGGTCCCGACCGCCGTCGACGTCCGTACGCCGGCAAGCTACTCCGGCGCACCTCAGCCCTTGGATCCAGTCTGGTTCAGCCGGCTTGAATCAGACTCAGCCACCAAATCCGGATCCAGCCACTTAGCCCAATCCAACCCGGTCAGCCTGATCCAGATCAACTCAGACTTGACCCAGTCAAGTCCTATCCAATCAGGCTCAGCCAGATCTGAACCAGATAAGCCAGATTCAGCCAATTGGACTCAAATCAAGTCCAATCAGGCCAATTCTGATCGATTGGAGGAGTAGAGACCCGATACGAGAGGATTACGATTAGACCGCTCGTATCACTTTGCAAGCTTCCTTATGCACCTCCTCACCAGATTTGAGTTCACGAACCATAGTGACGAACAGAAGGTTTGACGGAGAAGAAGAAGAAGAACTCTCGGATGACTCAGAACATACAGGAGGAAGAAAGTTTAGACGTCGCGACTGTGAGAGAAAAAAGAAAGCTAAAACCCTCACGGAGGAAAGAAGAACCAATAGTTTTCTTTCGCGCCAAAGACGTATGGCAAAAGGGGTATGCATGTCAGATAAGGATGGCGCATTAAATGCGGAATATCAAAAGATATGGATAGAGGAGGAGAACGGAACGGCGATTTTGTTTCCCAGAGAATGATCATGATTAGCCTTTAGTGGTTAACAAGCAAGCTGTCAAATCACATCAGATGCGGTCATCTCGTCATAAATTCAAACTCCTCGATTACCGCATGGGGGGCAAAATGTTAGCCAATATAATGGCTAACCAATCAATGATTAACATGTTGGCATAATAAATATGAGCGACATACTTTCAAACCGAATTGGGCGATATCGTTCAAAGATAAGATCATCGCCCAAAGAATGAAATCACCGATTAAGATCATCGCCCAAAGAGAAAAATCATCAATCAAAAATGATGATCATTTCTACATAAAGAAACCATCAGTTAAGAGTGATAATGATCTAAAAATGATGATATTGTTAACTAAGAACGATGATCTTCTTTACACAAGTAAGTTATCGGCCAAAAGTGATAACAGGTTATCGGCCAAAGACTTAGTTCATTCAAAAACAGCAAGCTATCAATTTTGGACGATGAAGACATGGATGAGAAGAAAATACCAATCAAGAAAGACAACATTACAACGTGCACAAGCTCACCGACCCGACGCAACCGTCATCGGCCAAAGCATGGAATGAAGAAACGAGGAAATATCGAAAAACATGGGACACGCGGCTCATACAGAGCGAAAGATGATACAAGCGGTCTACTCGTAATCCTCTCGTATCGGGGTCTCTACTGCTCCAATCGATCAGAATCGGCCTGATCGGACTTGATTTGAGTCCAATTGGCTGATCTGGCTAGCTGGATCAGATCTGGCTGAGCCTGATTGGATGTGTGAGGACTTGTCCCTCTATTCCTGGGTCGACCGCCTGGGTCGGGCCCGTAGCTCGTTGTGAACCACAAGGGCAATTTGGTAAATTGCGCCTTGTCGGTTTGTTTCACACCTTGATTAGAATGGTTAGGTGGACCCGGGATCGGAAGATCCCTGCTCGGGCGCGCTGAAGCTTGCTTTTGGGCAACTTACAGCCCTTGAGCGATCGGTCGCTCCTAGGAGCGATCGATCGGACTCATGAGCGAGTCGGTGGGTTTTGACCCGTTCGGATCGATCCTTTGGATCGATCCAGCCTATCATGGATCAATCCATTTTGGCCTTGGATCGATCCGGGAACTGTAGCGGAGCAGGTTGGGTAGTTGAGCTTGCCAGGACGGCCGTCGTAGCCGTCGTCCTCCATTGTCAGGAGAAGTTTTTCCTCACCTTCCCCGACCTTCCCCACCTTCCCAGACCTTCCCCTTCTCTTCTCCTTCTCTTCTTCCTTCTCTTCTTCTTCCTTCTCCCTTCTTCTCTTCCGTGGTTCTGTTTTTGTTCCTTTGTTTCCTTCCGGGGCGGCCATCTTCTTCTCCTCCGTTCTCCCTCCTCCGGCCACCATTTTGGGAGCTTGAAGGCTCGTTGGAATCGTGGCGACGTGAGGACGATCACTAACGTGGGTTGGAGCTTGGTTAGCAGCTGGTCAGCGGGGAATCAGCCGAGGATTAGTGCAGTCCGGTAGGTATTCTACCTACATGAGTTAATTAATGGGTTTCGTTAGATCTAGCCGTTAGATCTTGATGTAATTGTGTTGTTGGATGCATCTTGTCTATTAGAATTACTGATATAAGTTTCATGATCTTTGGTTGAGATTTGAGTAGGATTTATGCATGATTAATCTCGGATTTTCTGGTTTTCTGCTGTTCTTGAAGAACAGCCGGCTTGCGGCGAGTTTTCCGGCTTGTACGTGTATGATCTTGGCTTTTGATAAACATGATAGTTGTAGATCTCTCAGTTAGCTTTCTATTCCATCTTATTTTGTATTTTTCCGATTTTCCTACAAAGTTATATGAATTGATTGCTGGAGGGCTGCGTTGCAGCAAGCATTGGTAAGTTAGTTTTGATTAGCTGTTTTGATTAATGTTTTCCCGTTAATCGAACCGTTGGATGATCATGGATTTTGGATATGTTGATCCTGGAATATAGATCTACTGAATTCTAAGTTAGATCTTGAATCCGACGTCGTTTGGATGTCGGATCGACGGGGTCAACTAGCTGCCTGTAGAGAATGTTTTCTGAAGCTGATATGAAGCAGAAACTGTTTGGATCGATCCATTTTGTTCCGGATCGATCCAATACTTTCTGGATCGATCCAAATGTTCCGGATCGATCCCAAGGCTCTCTGATGAGGTTTTGTGGACTTTTTTGTAGTGGTTTTGATTAATGTTTTCCTGTTAATCCAGCCGTTGGATGTTTATGGATTTTGGATATGTTGATCCCAGCATGTAGATCTACTGGTGGCTAAGTTGGATCTTGAATCCGACTCATTTCGATGTCGGATCGACGGGACCAACTAGCCTCTAAGTAGAGGTTTTGGTGTTTTGAATATAATAGTATAATGTCGGATTATAATATTATATGTTTACTGTTCATCAGTTTTCGGAGTTGCTTCCTGTTGCAGGAGTTTGCGGTTGACGGTCGTGGTACCGTCGTAATGCTGGGATCCGCTGCGGATCGGCTGGCAGCGGTTGGTAGTACCGCTGCAGCGATCCTGTTGGACTTGTATGCTACCTTGACATACTGTTGCATGCCTTTTTCTCTTGCTTGTGTATGTTCATAGCATGCATTCTTTGTTGTGCATTAGTTGCATAAGGTTAGGGCGTGGGTGATTTGTGGATCGCCGTCCCGAGGCTGGAAGCTCGGATTTAGCCCTAGGACTGGGGTTGGGTAGTTAGGACCTGGTTTGAATTGTGGTGTCCAGTCGAATTTGATGATAGGCTTAGATGACTGGTACACATGTTGCTTGGTGATTATAGAGGTCGTGTCGGCCTTGAGTCAGATGCTGAGGTGTAGCCGGTGTCCCACTGTGCGGACCTTGCAGTGTTGGGTTCCTGTAGTTGTGTCGCCAGTGCTGTTCCTGCTACTGAGTGCTGCCCCTGGGCCTCAGGGACACGCGGTGGGGTTATGGGACCCCTGTATACACCCAGGTCTTACTTGAGGACGACACTCTTGCGTTCCCCTTCCTTCTGTGTGACGTAGTGTAGAACCCTACTGAGCTTTATGCTCACTCCTACCCGGGCTGCGTTTTGCAGGTGGAGGCGCCAGCTCTTCTTGAGTAGCCCCGACCGGGCAGGTGTTTGGTGGCGCGGCGGCGTCTGGCGGGGTTTGAGGACCGGTGATCCCTTTCTACACTTTTGTTATAGTTAGTCTCCTACGGGAGTATGATGTATAACTGTTGTAACCCCTTTGAGGTTTTTTGAATATTATATTATATTTTTTGAGGTTTAAATTTGTTGTAATATTCAGGGTTACTTATGAATTGAATTGTGAAATCAGTAAGTTGGGGGAACCCCTCGCCTTTATTTCCGCATTTAGTTAGGTTCCGGTTCGCGTCGCCCGGCCCGGTTGGGCTTTCGCGGGTCGGGGAGCGACAGCTTGGTATCAGAGCATAGGTTGTAGATCCCAGGGTTAGGATCAGGATACGGTTGAGATTGAGTGTGGAATGGGACAGTTCTAGGTCTATAACATCCTTGCATGTTTGGTTGCGTTTGCGTGTGACATGCTTATCTATCTGTTTGCTGCTGTGTTTTGTTGCTTCCCGGTTGCGTCATGACGTCTCAGGGGGAGATGTGCATGCGCACCGGTGTCGTTCGTTCCCTCGCCTGACAGTGTCTCCCCCCGTGCTGGAGATGAGCGAGTAGGGAATAGGACGTGTCGCCTTTATACTCTTGGAATCCTGAGAGGTGGGCCCGTAGTGGCCCAGGGACGATGTTGGAGATCCTTCGACAGTAGAGGACTGATTGAAGGAGGTATCCCGGATCCCGGATGTTTTGGACATCCTGGAGTATCTCTTGCTTGGGAAGCTGTTGTTTTCTTGCCTCCCCAGGAAGCGATTCGTAGTGGCGCTTGTCGGGGCCACTAGGGACACTGTTGGTTGTGTGTTGAGAACAGTTCGCGTACTGTTCTTTGGCACCTACCCTTGGAGGGTGGTGTAGTTGGGAGTACCTTCCTCTGTTCTTGGTACTCGCACCGCGTGGTAGCACGTGGGTTGGTTAGATCACCTGGCTCGGTATGCTGGAGCGACAGCGGGGGACGCCCTGGACTGTACTCCGGATACTGAGACAGATGACTTGAGGGTTGACACCGGGCAGTTGGCCGGTGGTCGTGGTGAGTTTCGGGGTTGTCGTTCCTGCGTCTAGGGAACGGCAGGGTTGCCGTTGGCAGAGGCAGAGGTTTCAGCATCAGCAACAGCCGTGGCAGCAGCAGCGTCGTGCCGGTCCTTTGAGAGGTAGCCTGGACCGTCATACTGAGAGGTAGTCCACCGGGTGCTCGAGTGCTGGCCATTGTGGGTCTTTCCGCCGACGGTGCTGGTTGCGAGGGGCGCTGGGCGCTTACCGCAGAGCAGTCGGGCGTGACGCACGGTGTGGGCCAGAGCGGTGGACTAATGCCTCAGTTGGGGCAGGTACCTGGGGCAGACGCAGGAGTTGGTAGCTTCAGCAGCAGCCAGTTTTAGAGCCGCCACCTCCAGCTTTCGGAGCTTCTCGCAGCTTGCGTTTTCCTTGTGGCTTTGGGTTTTCACCCTTGCGACTCGTCCCCGTGTAGCCGCGCCGGCTTGGGACCTGAGTCGAGTGTGGCTTGAGAGAAGCCACCGATTGGGACAAGAGCTTGGGTTGGTTGCTCTTGTCGGGGCGTTTCCTAGAGGTTGGGAACCTCTAGGTGTCCGTCGCCCACGTGTGGTGCACGTTGGGGTTCGACGGCTTCCTCGGTTGCGTCGGTTGGTCACGCACCGGGTTGTGCTTCTTTGGCCGTGGGAAGGTGTCGTGAGCACACCTAACGGCGCTGTTTCGCTCTCGTTGAAGATCGCGGTTCGGCGATCCTTCTGCTTGTCGAGAGCTGGGGTTTGTTCACCGGCTTGTAGTGAACTCCTTCCCCGTTGTTTTCGAGGGTGCTCTAGAGAGCAGCTTTCCCCTTGTGTTGTTGTTGTTTGTGCAATTGTCCTTCTTGAGGAGCTTTCTGGTTGTCGCCTTTGCGGGACACCGAGTTCGAGGTCGAGATTTCCTTTGGGCGGTTGTGAGCGTTGCGAGTTTACATGTGGATGCCAGCAGCATTTGGAGAGTCGAGGACTCAGTCGGCCGAGTCGGTAGCTCGGGATTTTCCTTCGCCCAGGTGTGTACCTCAGAGTGTGTTCCGGTTCTCATTGTGGATGGTTCCCTCCATACTTGCATGGGCGTCAGGAAGCTAGCCAGTGTTGCAGCACAAGGTATGCGCCCGCTGCAGTGTAACTGTGATGTGTTAACAGTTGAGAGACTCGTCGACCCCTTCAGAGTTTGACCTTCGCATCGACTACACCAGCTGAGGATTTGGGATTGTGACATCCCGGAGGCAGCCTCCCGTACGAGGTACGGACTGTACCAGTTCACAGAGATGCCGTTTAGTCTGACGAACGCACCAACAACTTTCACAGATCTGATGTAGAGGATCATCAGGTTGTACCCTGATCAGTTGCAGTAGCGTTCATCGACAACATCCTATTTACTGGCACGTTGAGGAGGAGCACCAGCGATATTTGGCGTTTGCATCGCAGCTGCCGAGGGTGTATCGGCGTTATTTGGCTCCCAGCGCGAGGTCTTGGCCTTCAGAGGCAGGTTTCGACGGACGGGCAGTCTCAGCGGCAGGCAGATCACTTGATTCAGTCGGGCTCGACACAGATGTGCGACAGCGGAGGTTGAAGACGGTGTTCAAGATTTAGTAGAGGCATCTCCAAGACTGCGGGACCGTTGACCAGAGTGACCAGGAGACCGGAGCTTTTGCCTTAAAGTCACTGAGTCAGTGCCTTTAAGGGTATTAACCATCAGCAGTGGTTAAAGAGGCTAGAGCAGATTTGGTGGACTTGTCAGCTCATCAGAGACAGACAATCAGTTGGATCAGATTTCAAGGATCAGATTCCAGATGACCTCCCCTTCGGTGTTTGCAGCATCCCAACTCTCCCGGCTAGAGTGATATAGACCCAGGGTATATATTATATCCGGAGCTCGTGGAGATCCGTGTTGTGGTTGGTACCGAGCACATGGTAGAGGGCTGGACAGCGTCAGCAGATGGTAGGTCGTGCTTAGGTAGCAGTGTTGCAAATTCGGCAGACCCATTACATCCCATTCCAGTGTCAGAGTGGGAGCGGAAGCACACCATGGCGAACATCATCACCAGATTGCAGGAGGCTGTTAGGTAGGGTACATCCCACTACTAGAGTTTTCCTTTTCCAACAGCCATCAGTCCAGACGGGTGCAGTGCCATTCTAGGTGTAGCACGGGAGTTCATGCCGTTCATCCGATTGCTCAACCGACGTTGTTGAGGCACCATCCACCATCCCAGACGTCGTCAGAAAGTTCTCAGGGAGATCAGCACAGAGCAGACGAGAGAGCTACTCAGGTCAGAGGCGATGATCTTTAGAGTTCTCAGTTCCTGATAGGGTGTTCTTGAAGGTTCCTCCGAGCAGAGGATCAGCCAGAGTTGGCAGAGAGCAGAGACCAGACGAGGTGGAGGCCGAGGCAACCCTACCCCGAGAGTCTGCACCAGGACCATGACGGCGTGGAGCGACGACGACATCGAGCCTATAGAGTTTCCGGACAGCTTTAGCAGACAGTTGATAGTACCCCAGAGGTGGAGTAGTAGATCCAGAGTTGCACTAGGACATCCTACGTGAGGTTCACTCCTCTCCTGTTGCTGCTCATTCAGGAGGCATGGAGATAAATCATGGATTTCGTTGATACGAGTCGATCCGACTCGACCAACTGGACCCGAACCCAGAAGAGGAACCAAGCTGGTTCAACCTCTTTCCTAGTTTGACTTGGACTTCCCTAGTTCAAACTAGAGTATTTAATTAGTATTTATCATTAGTCTTTTATTGAGTCCTAGTTGATTGTTAGGAATTAATTAAGAGTCCCTTTGAGTTAGGAAGTTGAGTTGAGTCAGAAACCTTATTACTTGCTAATCAAGCAAGGGGGTTTTTCTAGTGGATTAGGACTCTGTCAAGGTCTCTATAAAAGGACCTTAGTAGTTTTGCATAATGATGAATGATGAATGAAGAGTTATGAATTATTAGGAGTAGTTGATAAATTATCATAGGAGTAGAGATAATATAGTTTCCACCCGATATCTACCATAGATCCATCTTCTTCCCCGTCGGTCATCTTCTCCGCAGCCGGCATCGCCTTCACCTTAATCTTCCTTCTCCACGCCACTTTCTCTCTCCGCCACGTCAGTGACCCCACACCACGTCATCGCCACGTCAGCTCATCTCCTTCCTCTCTTCTCTCCCGTGACCCAACCCTAGCTACCGCCGGCCATACCTCCGTCCAGCTTCTCCAGCCATCACCGTCCCCATCCAAGACCGCCAATCTCTTCCCCTGTAGCCCACGACTCCGGCCATACCTTTCCCGCCGCCCATCGTCGTCTCCGGCGACCTCCTCACCGTTCCCCACTTCACAACCGCCGCCGTCAACCCCCTGTCCGATCCCTATCCCACCTCCAAACCATCCTAAAACCATTCCCCGGCATCCCTAGACCCGATCCCGATTGTCCCAAGCCCCGCCGAGCTCCCCGTTGTCATCCCCGACGCCGGCCGACCCAACCTTCACCGCCGTCTTCCCCAGATCCGGCCGATCCGCCACCCATCTCCCAGATCCACTCCGTTGGAACTCTTCCCCACCTCCAGGCGACGCTTCCTGCCACTATCCCGACCGCCGACGCCGCCACTACGCCGGCGATCTACTCCGGCGAACCTAAGCCCTTGGATCAACTCCGGTTCAGCCCAACCAAGTTGGCTCAACCAACTCTAATTGATTCAGCCGAGCCAGTCAGTCCAATCCAGCCCAATTCAATTGGTCAACCTGATCCATATCACTTCAGACTTGACCCAGTCAAGTCCCATCCAATCAGGCTTAGCCAGATCCGATCCAGCTAGCCAAATCAGCCAATTGGACTCAAATCAAGTCCGATCAGGCCGATTCTGATCGATTGGAGCAGTAGAGACCCATTACGAGAGGATCACGAGTAGACCGCTCGTAACATTCGTCGTCAGCTTGATTGGCACCAGATGCAGAGATCAGATACGGAGATTAGGTGCAGAGATCAGGTACAGAGATTAGATGCAGAGGTCAGGTCAGCACATATGAGATGAGTATGTGTGCCACATAGCAGTTCACTTGTCAGAGAGGTGGTCAGACTATACACGGAGTTCCAGTTTCTATCGTGTCAGACCGTGACCCCATGTTTACCAGCAGGTTCTGGCGAGGCTTTCAGGAGGCAGTTGGCACATACCTGACTTTCAGTACGGCATTTCATCCGCAGACAGACGGGCAGTCAGAGCGGACGATCCAGATTTTAGAGGACATGCTGAGAGCATGTGTTCTCGATGCCGGAGGTAGCTGGGAGGAGCACATCCCCTTGGTGGAGTTCGCCTACAACCACAGTTACTAGTCCAGTCTTGGAGTAGCACCTTTCGAGGCGTTGTACGGTAGGCCGTGTCGTTCCCCAGTGTGCTGGACAGAGGTTGGAGAGGCTTCACTCACCGGTCCAGACCTAATCAGGCGGTCGTCAAAGAGGTTAGTGCAGATCAGGCAGAGACTTCTGACGGCTCAGAGCTGGCAGAAGAGTTATGCAGATCAGAGGCGACGACCGTTAGAGTTTGCAGTCAGCGACAGGGTGCTCCTGCGAGCATCGCCGTACAGAGGATCCGTCAGGTTTGGCAGAGGTGGTAAGCTGGCGCCGAGGTTTGTCGGGTTGTTTGAGATCCTAGAGAGGATCGGCGAGGTAGCTTACGACCTGGATCTTCCTCAGCACATGTCAGCTGTGCATCCGACGTTCCATGTGTCGATGCTGAGGAAGTATCACCCAGATCCGTCTCATGTCATCAGGGTGGATGACATCGAGCTTGAGGCAGACGCGACGTTCGTCGAGCAGCCAGTTCGAGTACTTGACCGGAGGGATCAAGTCGTGCGGGGCAAGACGATTCCCTTGGTCAAGGTACTGCAGAGGCACAGAGGCACCGAGGAGATGACCTAGGAGCGCGAGGCGCGCATGCAGCAGGAGTTTCCACAGTTGTTTTCATCTCGAGGCATCTCTTGTCCAATCTTCTAGTGTAACTGTTTTTCTGTTTCCGAGCCCTACCTTTATCGAATCTCGGGACGAGATTTCCTTTAAGGGTATTAGGATGTGAGGACCTGTCCCTCTATTCCTGGGTCGACCGCCTGGGTCGGGCCCGTAGCTCGTTGTGGACCACAAGAGCAATTTGGTAAATTGCGCCTTGTCGGTTTGTTTCACACCCGCGAGTGTACACACTGACCTTGTTTGTGTTAATGCTTGATTAGAATGGTTAGGTGGACCCGGGATCGGAAGATCCCAGCTTGGGCGCGCTGAAGCTTGCTTTTGGGCAGCTTACGACCCTTGAGCGATCGGTCGCTCCTAGGAGCGATCGATCGGACTCGTGAGCGAGTCGGTGGGTTTTTGACCCGTTCGGATCGATCCAAACATTTTGGATCGATCCAGCCTGTCTTGGATCGATCCATTTTGGCCTTGGATCGATCCGGGAACTGTAGCGGAGCAGGTTGGGCAGTTGAGCTTGCGAGGACGGCCGTCTTCCTCCATTGTCAGGAGAAGTTTTTTGATACGAGTCGATCCGACTCGACCAACTGGATCCGAACCCAGAAGAGGAACCAAACTGGTTCAGACTCTTTCCTAGTTTGACTTGGTCTTACCTAGTTCAAACTAGAGTATTTGATTAGGATTTATTATTATTTTTTTATTGAGTCCTAGTTGATATTTGATTGTTAGGAATTAATTAAGAGTCCCTTTGAGTTAGGAAGTTGAGTTGAGTCAGAAAGTCTTATTACTTGCTAATTAAGCAAGGGAGTTTTTAGTTGGATTAGGACTCTGTCAAGGTCTCTATAAAAAGACCTTAGTAGTTTGTATTAGGTAATGCATGAGATGAATGATTAAGAATAGTTGATAGATTATCATAAGAGTAGAATATCATAGGAGTAGAGATAATATAGCTTCCACCAGATATCTACCATAGATCCATTTTCTTCCCCGCTGGTCATCTTCTCCGCAGCCGGCATCGCCTTCACCTTCATCTTCCTTCTCCACGCACTTTCTCTCTCCTCCACGTCATCGACACGTCACCGCCACGTCATCACTATTCATCATCTCCTTCCTCTATCCCGAAACCCTAGCCAAGCTTCACCGCCGTTCCCTCTCCGGCCACCCCCGTCGCCAACCAAGGCCACCTCCAACTTCCCCTACCTCCCACGACTCCGGCCATACCCTTCCCTCCGCCCTTCGTCCCCTCCGGCGCCGTCCCCGACAAGCCTACCTCCGTCCCCTCCGCCGTCAACCCACATCCATCCCCAACCTAACCTCCAAACCATCCTAAATCCCTCCTTGATCGTCCCTAACTCCATTCCTACCATCCACAACCCTTCCGGACGTCCCCAGAGCCTTCGCCGTTGTCTCCGACGCCGGTCAACCCAAACCCGCCGCCGTCGACCACTAGATCCCGCCGATCTAGACCTTCCCCGGCCAATCCCTACCGCCGCTAACGTCCCTACACCGGCGATCCACTCCGGCGACTCTCAGCCCTCGGATCCAGGCTGGTTCAGTCCAATCCAGCCTAATCCAGCCACTTAGCCCAATTGAACCTGGTCAACCTGATCCAAATCAATTCAGACTTGACCCAGTCAAGTCCCAACCAATCAGGCTCAACCAGATTCGATCCAGCTCAAGCCAGATCCGATCTAGCTAGCCAAATCAGCCCATTGGACTCAAATCAACTCCGATCAGGCCGATTCTGATCGATTGGAACAGTAGAGACCCATTACGAGAGGATCACGAGTAGACCGCTCGTAACATTTTTCCCCACCTTCCCCACCTTCCCCGACCTTCCCCACCTTCCCAGACCTTCGCTTTCTCTTCTCCTTCTCTTCTTCTTCCTTCTCCCTTCTTCTCTTCCGCGGTTTTGTTTTTGTTCCTCTGTTTCCTTCCGGGGCAGCCATCTTCTTCTCCTCCGTTCTCCCTCCTCCGGCCACCATTTTGGGAGGTTGAAGGCTCATTGGAATCGTGGTGACGTGAGGACGATCACTGACTTGGGTTGGAGCTTGGTTAGCAGCTGGTCAACGAGGAATCAGCCGAGGATTAGCGCAGTCCGGTAGGTGCTCTACCTGCATGAGTTAATTAATGGGTTTCGTTAGATCTAGCCGTTAGATCTTGATGTAATTGTGTTGTTGGATGCATCTTGTCTCTTAGAATTACTGATAAAAGTTTTATGATCTTTGGTTGAGATTTGAGTAGGATTTATACATGATTAATCTCGGATTTTTCAGTTTTCTGCTGTTCTTGAAGAACAGCCGGCTTGCGGCGAGTTTTTCGGCTTGTACGTGTATGATCTTGGCTTTTGATAAACATGATAGTTGTAGATCTCTCAGTTAGCTTTCCATTCCATCTTATTTTGTATTTTTCCGATTTTCCTACAAAGTTATATGAATTGATTGCTTGAGGGCTGCGTTGCAGCAAGCATTGGTAAGTTAGTTTTGATTAGCTGTTTTGATTAATGTTTTTCCGTTAATCGAACCGTTGGATGATCATGGATTTAGGATATGTTGATCGTGGAATATAGATCTACTGGATTCTAAGTTGGATCTTGAATCCGACGTCGTTTAGACATCGGATCGACGGGGTCAACTAGCTGCCTGTAGAGAATGTTTTCTGAAGCTGTATGAAGCAGAAACTGTTTGGATCGATCCATTTTGTTCCGGATCGATCCAATACTTTCTGGATCGATCCAAATATTCCGGATCGATCCCAAGGCTCTCTGATGAGGTTTTGTGGACTTTTTTGTAGTGGTTTTGATTAATGTTTTCTCGTTAATCCAGCCGTTGGATGTTTATGAATTTTGGATATGTTGATCCCAGCATGTAGATCTACTGGTGGCTAAGTTGGATCTTGAATCTGACGTCGTTTGGAAGTCGGATCGACGGGACCAACTAGCCTCTAAGTAGAGGTTTTGGTGTTTTGAATATAATAGTATAATGTCGGATTATAATATTATATGTTTACTGTTCATCGATTTTCGGGGTTACTTCCCGTTGCAGGAGTTTGCGGTTGACGGTCGTGGTACCGTCGTAATGCCGGGATCCGCTGCGGATCGGCTGGCAGCGGTTGGTAGTACCGCTGTAGCGATCCTGTTGGACTTGTATGCTACCTTGACATACTGTTGCCTGCCTTTTTCTCTTGCTTGTGTATGTTCATAGCATGTATTCTCTGTTGTGCATTAGTTGCATAAGGTTAGGGCATGGGTGATTTGTGGATCGCCGTCCCGAGACCGGAAGCTCGGATTTAGCCCTAGGACCGGGGTTGGGTAGTTAGGACCCGGTTTGAATTGTGGTGTCCAGTCGAATTTGATGATAGGCTTAGATGACTGGTACACATGTTGCTTGGTGATTATAGAGGTGGTGTCGGCCTTGAGTCAGATGCTGAAGTGTAGCCGGTGTCCCACTGTGCGGACCTTGCAGTGTTGGGTTCCTGTAGTTGTGTCCCCAGTGCTGTTCCTGCTACTGAGTGCTGCCCCTGGGCCTCAGGGACACGCGGTGGGGTTATGGGACCCCTGTATATACCCAGGTCTTACTTGAGGACGACACTCTTGCGTTCCCCTTCCTTCTGTGTGACGTAGTGTAGAACCCTACTGAGCTTTATGCTCACTCCTACCCGGGCTGCGTTTTGCAGGTGCAGGCGCCAGCTCTTCTTCAGTAGCCCCTACCGGACAGGTGTTTGGTGGCACGGCGGCGTCTGGTGGGGTTTGAGGAGCGGTGATCCCTTTCTACACTTTTGTTATAGTTAGTCTCCTACGGGAGTATGATGTATAACTGTTGTAACCCTTTTGAGGTTTTTTGAATATTATATTATAACTTTTGAGGTTATAATTTGTTGTATATTCAGGGTTACTTATGAATTGAATTGTGAAATCAGTAAGTTGGGAAAACCCCTCGCCTTTATTTCCGCATTTAGTTAGGTTCCGGTTCGCGTCGCCCGTCCCGGTTGGGCTTTCGCGGGTCGGGGCGCGACAGGATGGGACTTGACGGGGTCAAGTCTGAATTGATCCGGATCAGTATGACCAGGTTCAATTGGCTGGATCCGAATTTGGTGGCTGGCTGAACCGATTGAGGTTTGGCTGAGCCAATTTGGCCAAAGGTGGCTGCGAATATCCGACGGCTGAGGATCACCGACGTAGGGGCGGTGGCGGCGGTCGGGGTCTGATACGATGCACCTTCTCAAGGGCTTTCGTACCGGGTCTCTTGCATTATCTCAGATCCTCTTTAGCCAAATCTATGGCTAGGTCGAGAGATACCTTTAGGGTTTTAGGAGAAGGACCCTAGGTATTCGACGAGGAAGACGAAGACTAGAGGAGGAGACGGATGAGAAGAGGGATACCTTGCAGCTCCTCTAGGGTTGGCTGGCTTCTCTTGGAGATCCAAGCCTTGGAGAACGTGGTGGAGGGAAGCACGGCAGCCAAGGGGACGCCGGTGATGGGGACGTGCACTGTAGATGGCAGCGGTGGACGGCAATCGATGGTGGCCAGCTGGTGGAGAAAGAATCTGGCAGGAGAGAGATGAAGGTGGCTGGTGGATTTCTGTGGAAACTAGGGTTCCAGCTACTCCTATATTACTTCTACTCCTAAGATTTATCTCTACTAAATAATTACTCTCATAAATTCGTCCATGCATAATTACAAGCTATGGAGGTCCTTTTATAGAGGCCTCAAGAGAGTTCTACTACAACTAGAGAACTACCTTGCTTTAATCAGCAAGTAACCATACTTTCCTACTAAGACTCAATCATAACTCAAACTTCCTTATTACTAGGACTCTTAATAGGAACTAATAAAGCAAATCATAAACTGAACTCAAACTAGGAAACTGACTCAATCAAGATAAACTACTAACTAGGAAATCATCTAAGTAAGCAAACTAGCTAGGAATAGGATTCCTTTGGCCGGCTGAGCTTAGAACGCCCAAAGGGACTTGGGTGCAGCCAACTCCTTGGCGTGGGCCCATCCAAGCAAGGACGTGGGTCCCTTCTTGAAATGGCTCGGTTCGACCTCGTATCAGGGTCTTTGTAGGGAAGGTCGTACGACGGCGGGGAGGAGATCCACCGGAGTGGATTGTCCTGAACGAGGCCGGAGCGACGGGATTTTGGGGAGACGGAGGAGAGGGTTGGGTCGGGCGGCGTCGGGAGCGACGGCGAGGCTTCGGGAGTGGCTTAGGAAGGTTGGGATCGGTTTAGGGAGGTCGACCGGGAACTGGGGAGGGATCTGGGAGGTTAATGGCTGTCGGGGTCGTGGAAGACTGCGGCGGCTGTGACGTGGGGAACGACGGAAGGCGCCGGAGAGGACGAAGGAGGCGGAGGAGCGGCTGGACGGGGTCGTGGTGCCAAGGGGAGGTCGATGGAGGTCTTGTACGGGGACGGGGGTGGCCGGAGAGGCTGGACGGAAGGACGGCCGGCGGTAGGTAGGGTTCCAGCACGAGGAAGAGAGGAGGGAAATGAAGCTGACGACGTGGCGCTGACGTGGTGTGGGGGTCGCTGACGTGGCGGAGAGAGAATGTGGCATGGAGAAAGAAGATGAAGGTGAAGGCGATGCCGGCTGCGGAGAAGATGACCGACGGGGAAGAAGGTGGATCTATGGTGGATTTATGGTGGAGTCTACATTACTTCTACTCCTATGATATTCTACTCCTAAGATATTCTATCTACTATTCATCATCATTCATCTCATGCATAACCTAATATAAATTACTAAGGTCCTTTTATAGAGACATTGACAGAGTCCTAATCCAACTAGAAAACCCCCTTGCTTAATTAGCAAGTAATAAGGCTTTCTGACTCAACTCAACTTCCTAACTCAAATGGACTCTTAATTAATTCATAACAATCAAATATCAAATAGGACTCAATTAAATATAAAAGACTAATGATAAATCCTAATCAAATAGTCTAGTTTGAACTAGGGAAGTCCAAGTCAAAATAGGAAAGAGGCTGAACCAGTTTGGTTCCTCTTCTGGGTTCAGATCCAGTTGGTCGAGTCGGATCGACTCGTATCATCCCGCCTTCCTTCAGAACTGGCCTTGTCCTCAAGGCCAGAGTCAAGTCAGGTAGGATGGCTCTATGTGGCTGGACCGAATCAACTTGCTGCTGTAGCTCTGGACTCGGTGGGGAGAAACCAGGTCGATCCCATGACGGGTCCAGGGGTAGCAGGGGCAGGGCTGAGGGAGCATCTAGGGGTCGATCTGACGGCTCAGGTAACTCCAGGAAAATGATCTTCAATGGCTCTCATGGATCATCCTCATCATGTCCCATCAGTAGAGTTACCCATGACCATAGGATGGGATCTGATCTCCATGGTCTGATCAACTGCGTAGGAACTTGGCTTGAATCTGGGTCAAGCTGGCTTTGGTCCAATCTGAAGTGAAGATCGCTGGACCATGCCTCTGCTGCACTAGACTAGGCTAGAAGTTGGTTGAACCAAGTTGAATCTTCAGTTGTGTCGAGTCGTAGTCTGGTCCAAACATTTCTGACATGGTTGTCTACCGGTGTCAATCTGGACTTGAGTCAGTTGAGCCAAATCGGTGCTACCATCATAGTCAGATCTGATCAGATTGAAGGAGACATCTGAATAAGGAGGGTAGCTCCTTTGATGACTCATATCAACCTTCGGATGCTTGATCAACGGTCGAGGATGCATCTTGATCACCTGGAGTTGATCTGGATGGTCCTGATTGCTGGGGACTCTTGGATCAGGTTCAGATCGAAGATCGGAACCACTGGATCGAAGATTAGCCTGATCAAACGGCTGGATCAAGTTGCAGTCTTGATCGGACGGCTGAGAAGCTGCCGAAGCTAGATCAACGGCGAAACGAGCTCGTCGGAGAGCGGCAATGGCATAGGACGCTTCGCAGGGACGTGAGGATTCCATCAGTACAGTCTGATCGACGGATTGGGCCTCGGATACACCGGATCTGAAGGTGGCCGCGCGGTGGAGGACGTCGCCGGTGATCACCGGTGTTGTATTCCGCGACGGTGCTTGAGCTCGTCGGGAAAAGGTACAGGAAGGTCTTGGGACCTTTCTAGTGAGGTTTGATCGTGAGATCATCCTCTGGAAGTGGCGGAACGGACGAGGCCGGAACAAGGGAGTTTGCCGGAATTTGACGTCGGCGATCCGGGCCTCAGTCGTGGTCGTTGTTGGCCACAGCGGCTTCGGTGAGGGACGCCGGTGCTTCCTCGCTGGATGGGTGGGGAGGAAGACGTTGGACGGCGGCCTTGGGGTGGCGGCTCGGGAACGAGCTGACGGGCTCTGGTGTTGAGCCGGGACGATGAAGGGTCGGCTCGTATCGAGCCGTGCGCGGGGAAGGAGATGAGCCGCGACTCGAGCCAATCCGAGAGGAGAGAGAAAATCCCGGGAAAATCTGAAAAATTAGGTAAAATTCCAGAAAAATCATGGGAAGGTTCTAGAAGGTGTTCACCCGGATCTGGCAGAGTTAAACTCGGAGTTACAATGGGAGTTGCTCTCGGAGTTGTAGTAGGAGTTGCAGCCGGAGTCCTAATCCGAGTTGGCTCGGGGTCAGGTTCCGTAATTTGGGTTGCAGCTAGGGTAGGGGTCTGACTCAAAACCTTCCCTATGGGACTTGTTTGAGTCACAGTTGACCATCTATTGGTAATCTGCTCCATCTTCCTGCCAAGACTAACTAACTGGTTCACCTGGGCCTGCAGAATCTTGAAATGCTGCTCCCAACTCTCCTGGGGTACTCCGTACATGGTTGCGAAGTTTCCAGAAGGTTATGAACCGCACAGTCGGTGGAACGGAGCTCTGATACCAAGTTGATACGAGCGGTCTACTCGTAATCCTCTCGTATCGGGTCTCAACTGCTCCAATCGATCAGAATCGGCATGATCGGACTTGATTTGAATCCAATTGGCTGATCTGGCTAGCTGGATCGGATCTGGCTGAGCCTGATTGGATGGGACTTGACTGGGTCAAGTCGGAATTGATCCGAATCAGTTTGACCAGGTTCAATTGGCTGGATCCGAATTTGGTGGCTGGCTGAACCGGTTGAGGTTGGGCTGAGCCAATTTGGCCAAAGGTGGCTGGGAATATCCAACGGATGAGGATCACCGGCGTAGATCGACGGCGTAGGGGCGGTGGCGGCGGTCGGGGTCTTTGTAGGGAAGGTCGTACGACTGTGGGGAGGAGATCGATCGGAGTGGATTGTCCTGAAGAGGACAGAGCGACGGGATTTAGGGGAGACGGAGGAGAGGGTTGGATCGGCCGACGTCGGGAGCGACTGCGAGGCTTCGGGAGCGGCTTAGGAAGGTTGGGATCGGTTTAGGGAGGTCGGCTGGGAACTAGGGAGGGATCTGGGAGGTTAATGGCTGTCGGGGTCGCGGAAGACGGCGGCGGCTGTGAAGTGGGGAATGACGGGGAAGGCGCCGGAGAGGACGAAGGAGGCGGAGGAGCGGCTGGACGGGGTCGTGGTGCCAAGGGGAGGTCGATGGAGGTCTTGGACGGGGACGGGGGTGGCCGCAGAGGTTGGACGGAAGGACGGGTGGCGGTAGCTAGGGTTCCAGCACGAGGAAGAGAGGAGCGAGATGAAGCTGACATGGCGCTGACGTGGCGTGGGGTTGCTGACGTGGCGGAGAGAGAAAGTGGCGTGGAGAAAGAAGATTGAGGTGAAGGTGATGCCGGCTGCGAAGAAGATGACCGACGGGGATCTATGGTGGATTTCTGGTGGAGTCTACATTACTTCTACTCCTATGATATTCTACTCCTAAGATATTCTATCAACTATTCATCATCATCATCTTATGCATAACCTAATACAAACTACTAAGGTCCTTTTATAGAGACCTTGACAGAGTCATAATCCAACTAGAAAACCCCTTTACTTAATTAGCAAGTAATAAGGCTTTCTGACTCAACTCAACTTCCTAACTCAAATGGACTCTTAATTAATTCATAACAATGAAATATCAAATAGGACTCAATTAAATATAAAAGACAAATGATAAAATCCTAATCAAATACTCTAGTTTGAACTAGGGAAGTCCAAGTCAAACTAGGAAAGAGGCTGAACCAGTTTGGTTCCTCTTCTGGGTTCGGATCCAGTTGGTCGAGTCGGATCGACTCGTATCAAAAGATAGAGAAAAACAGAGAACGTGCTGAACAGAAGTTACTTAACCGCTCTACTATAAATACCTCTCTCTTTCACTGTGTAATCTCTCTCGCAAACCAAACACAGAGCCTGCGCGTCTGGATTTTATTACTGTTCTTTGAATATGTTTTCTGTAAGTTGATTTCTTTAATATAATGGCTTCGTTTCTTCAGTACTTAGTTAATCTTTTCTGCTTAAAGTAGTTTAGATTATTGTTTTAGATGCCTAATCTAGGTTTATATAGTTATGTTTTCTTCCTCATTTCTTAGAGATTTCTTTACTGCTTTTCTTTAGGTTAATTTAATATTAGAAGCTTTTATCTTCTAGGTTAGATTAAGTTAATCAATGGATTTAAATATGTTTTCTCTGGATTTAGTTACTTAGGATGATCTTTAATGCTTTCTTCAATTAATTTCATAATATTAGATAATATATGCTTTCAGTAGGTTAATTTAGACTATTTTAAGTTAATCTAGATAATTAATTGTTAATTAGATTATTAAATTAGGTATAATCTAGATTTCCATTCAACTTGACACCTCTGTTCGAACGGGCTAGCAATTTTCTTTCTTTTCCAACTATTTTGTCTGCAGATAAGTCCTTTATTATTAACTCACTAATTAATAACTTGAATACATGAGAGAAAAATATTATGATATACTTTCTACATTTGGCTGATGTGACTCCCACGTAGATGTGCTATAGGAATGGATGCAAAACATTCTATCATATAAATGAGCTAGCCACTTGCTCAGCTTGGACACCAGACGAGTTGTCTAGAATAAATTTGCAGTTGCGTATTAGTTTCAATGAAGTAATCCCACCTTTCTTTCAAACTGACTAAGACATGGTTTGAGCTGACTTTAGTGGTTTTCACACTATAGACCAGATCCCATTGACTACATATATGCAGTGAGCACTACAGCCCGTGCATGTGTTTGTTTTTTTTTTTTTGGGTTGAGCCAAATGTCTGGCACCTACAATTTACACCGTTACCAACTACAACGAGTTACAACCAACAAACCTGACCTATAAGACCCTAGCCAACCTGGCCGGACCCTCATCCTTAACCCAGTCAAAGGTGGTGTCATGGAGACGACACCACCGTGCCACAACATCGGCCTGAGCAACACAACTCCGTGGGACATGCAAAAACAATACAAACTCAAACAGAAGAACCAGCGACCAAACATCCCGAGCTAGTCCTGTCACCTCCGCTGGCCATAACCTCGTGCCATTCAAGATATCCACGACAACATATATAAGAGTCCGACTCGATGACGATACGCTTCTATCTCCACATCGCTGCCGTCTGCAAGGTTAAGTAGATCGCCATCATCTCTGCCTCCAGAACTGAGCCTACTACAGCTGCCTCTCCTCTAACTCATTGTAGCACTTCGATTCCATCCCTAGCAACCACCCCAATCGTACCACATATCGACAAGGGATCACTTGAAGCATCACCCTATATTTACAAGCCTCCACCTTCCCGCAACCACTTCACAATCTCTACGACAGATCTGCTCCGCGGCAAGTTAAGCATCTCCTCTGCTAATCGGATCACACACCTAGCCACCTTAGCGGCTGGCTTGCCTTCCTCGCCAAACATGATCCGATTCCTATCCTTCCAGACTGCCCATAAAGCATACGACAGATAAGTTTTAAGCATCGCCGCACCAGACGCCGAAGCAGACTGCGCCAGCGCACTCCTAACCTCTCATGGAACCCAGACACGACTCTCCATACAACGCCTTGTAGCCATCTAAATTACCTTTTATGCGAAACTACATTCCACCAAGGCATGATCATCATAGTTTCCACAGCCCTGCCGCATCATGGGCATTCAATCTCCGAGCATGTGCGAACCCTCCAAAGGAAGTCCCTAACCGGCACCCCCATGTGCAACACCTTTCACAAATAGTGACGCACCTGCGGGCTTGCCCAAAACCGCCATGCATAAGCACCGCCATTGATACGGTTCGAAATCCAGCTCCACCTGGGCTAGACCAACACACGCCCAATTCTTGGGTAGGGCACACATGTGGGGTAGGCCCAATAGGGACCCATGCCTGGCCCAGGAGGGACCCACGCATGTCAGGGCCCAGGAGGGACCCACGCAGGTCAGCCCCCACCTCCTAGGAGGACCCGGCCTTGGACCAGGGCCCAAGCCAAAGCCAGCCATAAGGAATCCTATTCCTAGCTGGTCACTTCCTAAGTTGGTTCTTAGTTGATTTTCTAGTTTGAGTTCAGTTTGTACTTAGCTAGTTTCTATTTAATTGAGTCCTAGTTTTGGTTGAGTCAAGTCACTTGCTTACTTAGTTCATTCCTGCTTATTAGGAGTCAATTTGAGTTGAATTAGTAAGAGTCTGTTTACTTGCTGTTCAAGCAAGAAGGTATTCAGTTTGGAGTAGAACTCTCTTGAGGCCTCTATAAAAGGAAGCTTGTAATCAGGGAGGACGAATTTTGAGAATAATATAGAGTTATTAGTAGAGTAATTATAGGAGTAGTTGTGATACGAGTCGATCCAACTCGACCAACTGGACCCGAACAGAGAAGAGGAACCAAACTGGTTCAACCTCTATCCTAGTTTGACATGGACTTCCCTAATTCAAACTAGAGTATTTAATTAGGATTTATCATTAGTCTTTTATATTTAATTGAGTCATATTTGATATTTGATTGTTAGGAATTAATTAAGAGTCCATTTGAGTTAGGAAGTTGAGTTGAGTTTGATAGCCTTATTACTTGCTAATTGAGCAAGGGGGTTTCATAGTTGGATTAGGACTATGTCAAGGTCTCTATAAAAGGACCTCATTAGTTTGTATTAGGAAGGATGATGAATGAAGAAGAGAATTATTAAGAATAGTTGATAGAATATCATAGGAGTAGAATATCATAGGAGTAGGATGATTCCGAGTTTCCTAGAGGAAGTTACAACATTTTTCGTACCAGAGCGCAGTGTTGAGTGAATAGTGACGGTCGACCGTCGCATCATCCTTGGCATCGACCGTCGCGCCCGAAAATCATCACGGTCGACCGTCAAATCCTCAGGGTCGACCGTGGAGCCCGAAAATCATCACGGTCGACCGTCAGATGCTCACGGTCGACCGTCACATCGACCGTCAGCCTCAGTCGAAGAAAACACTCCTCAGGGTCGATGCAATGATCGACCGTCGCTTTTCCAAACATTGTGCACAGTTCACGGTCGACCGTGGCATCGTCCGCGGGTGTATAACGGGTTTAAACTTAACCCGAGTTTGCTAATTCTTGGACCCTATAAATATGAAACTTAGGGTTACTCAAGGGGGACTTCTTGGACGTTTTTGGAGGCTCTTTCTGGACGTTTTCTAAGGGAAGAAGATGAAGACATCTCCATCCATAGGTGATACGAGTCGATCCGACTCGACCAACTGGACCCGAACCCAGAAGAGGAAACAAGCTGGTTCAACCTCTTTCCTATTTTGACTTGGACTTCCCTAGTTCAAACTAGAGTATTTAATTAGTATTTATCATAAGTCTTTTATTGAGTCCTAGTTGATTGATAGGAATTAATTAAGAGTCCCTTTGAGTTAGGAAGTTGAGTTGAGTCAGAAACCTTATTACTTGCTAATCAAGCAAGGGGGTTTTTCTAGTGGATTAGGACTCTGTCAAGGTCTATAAAAAGACCTTAGTAGTTTGTATTAGGTTATGCATGAGATGAATGATTAAGAGTAATTAGTAGAATATCATAGGAGTAGAATATCATAGGAGTAGAAGTAAAGTAGATTCCACCCGAAATCCACCATAGATCCATCTTCTTCCCCGTCGGTCATCTTCTCCGCAGCCGGCACCGCCGTCACCTTCAATTTCCTTCTCCCCGTCACTTTCTCCCACCGCCACGTCAGCGCCACGTCACCCGCTACTGTTCATCATCTCCTTCCTCTCTCTCTCCCATGCCCTAACCCTAGCCTCACCGCCGTTCCCTCTCCGGCCACCCCCGTCGCCACCTAAACCCTCCATCGTCTTCCCCTAAGCCTCACGACTCCGGACAGCACCCTTACCGCCTCCTTCACCGTCTCCGGCGCCTTCCCTGGCAAACCCGACCTTCATCCTCACTGCCATCACCCGCGTCCGTCCCCGATTTCACCCCTAAACCCTCCTAAAACCTTCCTTGTCTCTCCACGACCCTTTCCCGACCATCTTCTCGACGTACCAAGCCCCAGCCGAGCTCCCCGTCGTCCCCGACGCCGGTGAACCCAAACCCCTACCGCCGTCTTCACCAGATCCGGCCGATCCGCCACCCATCTTCCAGATCCGAGCCGGTAGATCTCATTCCCACCTCCATGCGACCCTTCCTGGACGTATCCCGACCGTCGCCGCCGTCCCTATCGCCGGCGATCCCTCAGGTGACCCCTCAGCCCTTAGATCCGATCCCCCTGACTCAGCCCAATCCAACCCACTTGATTCAACCCAGCCTAATCCGGTTCAGCCAGCCAGTTGATTCAGACTCAGCCCACTCTGATTTGGTTCAGCCACTTAACCCACTCCTAGCCGTTTCAGCCAAGCCACTTAGCCCAATTCGAGCCAGATTCAATTCCAAGAGCCAATCAACCAATCCAGACTTGACCCAGTCGAGTCCTACCCCAATCTGAGCCAGATCTGAACTAGATTCGATTCAGATTCAGCCAATTGGACTCAAATCAAGTCCGATCAGGGCGATTCTGATCGATTGGAGCAGTAGAGACCCATTACGAGAGGATCACGAGTAGACCGCTCGTAACACCATCCATGGCCGAGTAATCCGCGGGCATGGCGGACGGATGATCTAGCGAGGATTAGGGTTTCTTCTCCAACAATGGTTTATAGTTTTTAATCTTCATTGTTAAACTCTTTTCTATGTATTGGATCTTCAAATATTATTTTCAGATTATAGATTTCTATGTGGATGATTAATATTATGAAT
The DNA here is from genome assembly GCA_963920575.1 of Narthecium ossifragum. NCBI lineage: Eukaryota > Viridiplantae > Streptophyta > Magnoliopsida > Dioscoreales > Nartheciaceae > Narthecium > Narthecium ossifragum. Next base: position 19,139,561 of record OY986964.1, on the reverse strand, counting down.
CCAGTCATGCTTCTTTCATGATCTTATAATCCCATAGTCTTCTCTTTTGTTTCTCCTACCGAGTCTTACGAGACCTTTGCTATGCATTGCCCATAGTGACAGCTGGTATTGTATATTCTTAGGGATCTGGTAAGACAAGGTTGGGGCTCTATTCCGAGGAATCTTTGCTATGCATTGCCGATTGTGAGAGTTGGTATTGTGTATTCTTAGAGATCTGGTTAGATAGAGTTAGGGCTTTGTCCCGATGAACTTTTGCTGCGCGTTGCCTGTAGTGACAGCCGGTATCGTGTATTCTTAGGTTTGGTTGGATGAAGTTAGAACTATAAAAAGGAAGAACCAATCGTAGGAAGATACATTTATATATTTTATCAGATTCATAATTCTATATCTTCCGGTTAAGGTGATTGGGATATGAATCCCTTAACTGAGTATCGTATGAACCATTGAGAAGAGAAGAACCTAAATCCGAGTGACGTGATTCCTGAAGCCTAGCCTCATTCAAATCCTGATTTCTTTCGTTAACTTTATCTTACCATTACATCTCCGATCTATTTTCTTAACTTTCATCGCTCTTGATTGTTTTCAATTCATTGTTATCTGTGTTTCTGGATCTTTACTGCTTGTCTCTCTGTGGGATTCGACCTCTCTTATGCTGTACTGCACCGCGACCGCTGTGCGTGACACATTTGGGCGACATCAAAAATTGGCGCCGTTGCCGGGGAGACGGTTCAGAAAAGCGCCAGAATCAGATTACAGTGATTGTAGACACCAAAAGCGGTAACTTCGTTCATTTTCTTTAGTCTTTATTTCTTTATTTTGGTTTTGATTTTTTCTTCTCTATTAGGATTGTTTTCTTTTTATTCGGTTTTAGTTAGTAAGCTTAGTTTCAATTATTGTTTTTGCTTATTTTCTTTAGTTGGTTTGCATCTTTTGGATTGTGTGTTTGTTGGTGTATGCCTCGGTATAGAGACGAACTAGGCAGATTTGCTAGACGTCCCGAGGGTGATTCTGAAACTTCTGATAGTGAAGACATATATTGCTGATCTCTTTGACGCACAGTCATAAACTTCACATCATACTTTCATTAAGGCTGAGCACGAGGAAGAATAAGCTCCTAGGAGTTTGCAAGAATATTTGCATCCTACTCGCACTGCTACACCTTCATGCATCATGTTTCCACCTAATGCGGCACATGTTGACTTTAAACCTGGTATGATTCAATTGCTTCCTACCTTTCATGGGTTGGAAAATGAAAATCCATATGTGCATATTAGGGAGTTTGAGGAAGTAGTAGCAACCTTCCATAGCCAACCAGGTGCACTAGATATGATCCGACTTAAGTTTTTTCCCTTCTCACTGAAGGATAGAGCGAAGAGTTGGTTATATTCCTTGAGGCCACGATCTATAGGATCTTGGGCTGAAATGACACAGATATTTTTCAACAAGTATTTCCCACAGCACAAAACCAATGCACTTAAGAGACAGATTTCGATCTTCACATAGAAGGATAGTGAAACTTTGTATCAGGCGTGGGAACGATTTAAAGACATGTTGAATTTATGTCCTCATCATGGATATGAAAGTTGGCGTCTTGTTAGTTATTTCTATGATGGTTTAACTGTTAGAGAACGCCAATTTGTTGAGATGACGTGTAATGGTGAATTTTTGCAAAAAGATCCTGACGCAGCTATTGAGTATTTGACAGAGCTTGCTGAGAAAGCTCATACATGGACTGGGCCGAGCGCAACAGATAATACCAGCAGAGCCAGACCACCATCGCAACAACAAAGTGGAGGAGTATATCAGCTACGCGAGGAAGACGCACTTAAGGCTAAAGTGGAGAGTCTAACAAGGGAGCTGTTACGAGCGGTCTACTCGTGATCCTCTCGTAATGGGTCTCTACTGCTCCAATCGATCAGAATCGGCCTTATCGGACTTGATTTTAGTCCAATTGGCTGAATTGGCTAGCTGGATCGGATCTGGCTTGAGCTGGATCGGATATGGCTGAGCCTGATTGGATGGGACTTGACTGGTTCAAGTCTGAATTGATCTGGATCAGGTGGACCAGGTTCAATTAGTTGGATCTGGCTGAATCAGTGGTTGGGCTGAACCGGATTGGACTTGACTGAACCAATTTGGTCAAGTGGCTTGAGGAATATCCGACGGCTGAGGATCGCCGGAGTGGATCGCCGGCATAGGGGCGGCGGCGGCGGTCGGGATAGTGGCAGGACGGGTCGCGGTTTGTTGGGGAAGAGATCCACCGGAGTGGATTGGTCGGAGGTGGGCTAGATCGGCGGGATCTAGAGGTCAAGGGCGGCGGGGTTGGGTTCACCGGCGTCGGGGACGACGGGGAGCTCGGCTGGGGCTTGGGACGTCGGGAAGATGGTCGGGAAAGGGTCGTGGGGAGACGAGGAAGGCTTTAGGGATGTTTTGGAGGTGGAATAGGGATCGGGCGTGGTTGATGGCGGTGAGGACGAGGGTCGGGTTGCCGGGGGAAGAGGCCGGAGACGACGACGCGGGCGATGGAGGGTATGGCCGGAGTCGTGGTGCCAAGGGGAAGAGGATGGCGGGTTTAGGTGGCGACGGGGGTGGCCGGAGAGGGGAGAACGGCGGTGAGCTAGGGTTTCGGGATAGAGGAGAAAGGAGGAAGAAGATGAACAGTAGCGGGTGACGTGGCGGTGGGGTCGCTGACGTGGCGGAGAGAGAAAGTGACGGGAAGAAGGAAATTGAAGGTGAAGGCGATGCCGGCTGCGGAGAAGATGACCGACGGGGAAGAAGATGCATCTATGGTGGATTTCGGGTGGAATCTACTTTACTTCTACTCCTATGATATTCTACTAATTACTCTTAATCATTCATCTCATGCATCCCCTAATACAAACTACTAAGGTCCTTTTATAGAGACCTTGACAGAGTCCTAATCCACTAGAAAAACCCCCTTGCTTGATTAGCAAGTAATAAGGTTTTTGACTCAACTTAACTTCCTAACTCAAAGGGACTCTTAATTAATTCCTAATAATCAACTAGGACTCAATAAAAGACTAATGATAAATACCAATTAAATACTCTAGTTTGAACTAGGGAAGTCCAAGTCAAACTAGGAAAGAGGTTGAACCAGCTTGGTTCCTCTTCTTGGTTCGGGTGCAGTTGGTCGAGTCGGATCGACTCGTATCACCTCCCCTTCCTTCAAAAATTGACCTTGTCCTCAAGGCCAGAGTTAAGTCATGTAGGATGGCTCCATGTGGCTGGACCGAATCAACTTGCTGCTGTAGTTCTGGACTCGGTGGGGGAGAAACCAGGTCGATCCCATGTCGGGTCCAGTGGTAGCAGTGGCAGTGATGGATGAGCAGCTGGCGGTCGATCTGACGGCTCAGGTAGCTCCAGGAATATGATCTTCAATGGCTCTCCTGGATCATCCTCATCATGTCCCATCAGTAGTGTTGCCCATGACCATAGGATGGGATCTGATCTCCATGGTCTAATCAACTGTGTAGGGACTTGGCTTGAATCTGGGTAAAGCTGGCTTTGGTCCAATCTGAAGTGAAGATGGCTGAACCAGGCTTCTGCTGCACTAGTCTGGGCTAGAAGTTGGTTGAACCAAGTTGAATCTTCAGCTGTGCTGAGTCGTACTCTGGTCCAAACCTGTCTGACATGGTTAGGTCTACCGGTGTCAATCTGGACTTGGGTCAGTTGAGCTAAACCGATGTTACCATCATAATCAGATCTGATCAGATTGAATATGGCATCTGAATAAGGAGGGTAGCTCCTTTCATGGCTCATATCAACCTTTGAATGCTTGATCAACGGCTGAGGATGCATCTTGATCACCTGGAGTTGATCTGGATGGTCCTGATTGATGGGGACTGTTGGATCAGGTTCAGATCGAAGATCGGAACCACTGGATCGAAGATCAAGCTGATCAAACGGCTGGATCAAGTTGCAGTCTTGATCGGACGGCTGAGAAGCTGCCGGAGCTGGATCAACGGCGAAACGAGCTCGTCAGAGAGTGGCAACGGCACAGGAAACTTCGTAGGGACGAGGGGGTTCCATCCGTACGGTCTGATCGTCGGATGGGGCCTCGGATGCACCGGATCTGAAGGTGGCGGCGCGGTGGAGAACGTCGCCGGTGATCGGCGGTGAAGGAGGGCTCATCGGTAGCCGGGGATGGGTGGAAACGGTTCGTGAAGGTCTTGGGACCTTTCTCCGGTGGTTTGATCTTGAGATCATTCCCGGGAAGTGGCGGAGCGGAGGAGGCCGGAACAGGGGAGTTCGCCGGAGTTGAATTCCGGCGATCCGGGCTTCAATCGTGGTCTTAGTCGGCCATGGTGGCTTCGGGGAAGGACGCCGACGCTTCCTCGGTGAGTAGGTGGAGACGATGGCGTCGGAGGGCGGCGATGGGGTGGCGGCTCGGGGACGAGCCGTCGGCGCGGGTGACGAGCCGGAACGACGAAAGGTCGGCGCGGGTGACAAGCCGGAACGACGAAGGGTCGGCTCAGGGGCGAGCCGTGCGCGGGGAAGGAGATGAGCCGCGGCTCGAGCCAATCCGGGAGGAGAGAGAAAATCCCAGGAAAAATCTGGAAAATTAGGTAAAATTCCAGAAAAATCTGGGGAAGGTTGTAGAAGGTGTTCACCCGGATCTGGCGTAGTTAAACTCAGAGTTACAACTGTGGTTGCTCTCGGAGTTGCAAGAGGAGTCTCAGTCGGAGTCCTAATCCGAGTTGGCTCGGGGTCAGGTTCCGTAATCTGAGTTGCAGTAGGGGTCTGACTCGAAGTCTGAGTTATCCTCGACCAACTATTGGAAATCCACTCCAATTCTCTGCTCTGGCGCTCCATCAAAGTTGAACAGAGCTTCAACTGGGACTGCATAATCTTGAATTGCTGCTCCAAACTTTCCTGGGGTACTCCGTACATGGTGGCGAAGTTTCCAGAAGGTTTTGAACCGCACAGTCGGTGGAACGGAGCTCTGATACCAAGTTGCTACGAGCGGTCTACTCGTGATCCTCTCGTAATGGGTCTCTACTGCTCCAATCGATCAGAATCGGCCTTATCGGACTTGATTTGAGTCCAATTGGCTGAATTGGCTAGCTGGATCGGATCTGGCTTGAGCTGGATCGGATCTGGCTGAGCCTAATTGGATGGGACTTGACTGGTTCAAGTCTGAATTGATCTGGATCAGGTGGACCAGGTTCAATTAGTTGGATCTGGCTGAATCAGTGGTTGGGCTGAACCGGACTGGACTTGACTGAACCAATTTGGTCAAGTGGCTTGAGGAATATCCGACGGCTGAGGATCGCCGGAGTGGATCGCCGGCGTAGGGGCGGCGGCGGCGGTCGGGATAGTGGCAGGACGGGTCGCGGTTTGTTGGGGAAGAGATCCACCGGAGTGGATTGGTCGGAGGTGGGCTAGATCGGCGGGATCTAGAGGTCAAGGGCGGCGGGGTTGGGTTCACCGGCGTCGGGGACGACGGGGAGCTCGGCTGGGGCTTGGGACGTCGGGAAGATGGTCGGGAAAGGGTCGTGGGGAGACGAGGAAGGCTTTAGGGATGTTTTGGAGGTGGAATAGGGATCAGGCGTGGTTGATGGCGGTGAGGACGAGGGTCGGGTTGCCGGGGGAAGAGGCCGGAGACGACGACGCGGGCGATGGAGGGTATGGCCGGAGTCGTGGTGCCAAGGGGAAGAGGATGGTGGGTTTAGGTGGCGACGGGGGTGGCCGGAGAGGGGAGAACGGCGGTGAGCTAGGGTTTCGGGATAGAGGAGAGAGGAGGAAGAAGATGAACAGTAGCGGGTGACGTGGTGGTGGGGTCGCTGACGTGGCGGAGAGAGAAAGTGACGGGAAGAAGGAAATTTAAGGTGAAGGCGATGCCGGCTGTGGAGAAGATGACCGACGGGGAAGAAGATGGATCTATGGTGGATTTCGGGGGGAATCTACTTTACTTCTACTCCTATGATATTCTACTCCGATGATATTCTACTAATTACTCTTAATCATTCATCTCATGCATCCCCTAATACAAACTACTAAGGTCCTTTTATAGAGACCTTGACAGAGTCCTAATCCACTAGAAAAACCCCCTTGCTTGATTAGCAAGTAATAAGGTTTCTGACTCAACTCAACTTCCTAACTCAAAGGGACTCTTAATTAATTCCTAACAATCAACTAGGACTCAATAAAAGACTAATGATAAATACTAATTAAATACTCTAGTTTGAACTAGGGAAGTCCAAGTCAAACTAGGAAAGAGGTTGAACCAGCTTGGTTCCTCTTCTTGGTTCGGGTCCAGTTGGTCGAGTCGGATCGACTCGTATCAGGAGCTGGAGCTATTAAAGACCAAAGATATGATGGCTGCCCGAACCTCTCCATACAATGAACCTACAAGGCCGGCTGGGCCGTGTGCGATCTGTCAAGGCGTGGACCACCAGATTGATGATTGCCCCACCTATGCTGAGATGAGAGGTGTGTACGACGAGCATTGCAACGCTGTAGGCAGATTCAGGAGGCCGTACACTCCCTATTCTGAGACGTATAATCCAGGATGGCGAGAGCATCCGAACTTCAGCTGGAAGTCGAACGCTCCACAGAGCAACGAGCATCATCAACCGGCACCTAATAAGCCTTTTTTCTAACCCTCCTTATAATACATCTGGTTTTCCTAGGCCTACATTTAATGACAATTTACAGGAACTGAAATCTATCTAAGGAAAGGAAGGAGGATATTCAAGAGATCAAGAGCCAGATCACGAAGCTGATCAACTCTTTGAGCGTGCATGAACGAGGGAAGTTCCCAGCTCAACCTCAACAAACGCAGGTATCTAGTGCTGAGCAAAATAATGTGAAGGAGATGAATGCCGTAACTACAAGAAGCGGGAAGACAACAAAAAGCCCTTCACAAGAGCCCACCGAACCTCCTATTGTTGTTGAAGAAGAGGACCGGATTGATGAGAACCATGTAGAGACCGATCATTCAGATGGCCCTACACCCGGTGACTTTCAGGTACGTGTCCCTTTCCCTCAGGCATTGAAATCCACTAAATTTACTATGGAGCCCAACAGCGAGATTTTGGAGCATCTTCGGCAGGTTAAGGTAAACCTTCCTCTTTTGCATGTTATTAAGCAAATTCCTACATATGCTAAAGTAATTAAAGATTTATGCACTATGAAGAGACGACATCATGTAAAGAAAACTGCATTTTTAACAGAGCAGGTTAGTGCACTTCTTCAGCACAGGATTCCTCCTAAATATAAGGATCCTGGCTGTCCTACTGTGTCTTGTTTCATTGAAGAGCATGAAGTAGGACAAGCTTTATTAGATCTTGGTGCAAGTGTCAATTTAATGCCATATTCTGTTTACTTGCAACTTGGTTTAGGACAGATTAAGTCAACATCTGTGGTTTTGCAATTGGCAGATAGATCCACGAAGACTCCAACGAGGAGTAGTAGAGGATGTGCTTGTTCAAATAGATAAATTTTAGGGTTAATATCATTTTGGTACCCTCTAGTTTCACGAATTATCAATTTGGTTCCCATATTTTAAAACGTATCAAAACGGGGTCTATAGTTACCAAACTTTTCAATTTGGTGCAAGTAGGGTAACGCCGTTGTTGATTTAATGCCAAACCGGTCAGTGACCGGTTTTGCATGATTTTGACTAGTTTTTGGTCAATTTTGACCGGTTTCCTTGCCACGTCAGCAAGTCAACATCACGTTCATTGCCATGGACGTCGTTCGAGCTTTGTTGCCAGGGCTTCGAATCCGCTGGGGTTGGGGAAGTTGTCGCCCGAGTATTTGAGGAATGCCGTCCAAGGAGATCCGATCTCCGTCGCCAATTGGAGCCAAGGATGCGTAGGCTAGAACAGGGGAGGCACCGCCTGGAACAGGGGAAGCAGAGGATGCGTCGCCCTTCGAAGCTGCTGGAGACGAGGGGAGCATCTAGCTTTGATCTCCGTCGCCGTCGAGGAAATCGGCTGGAACGTCTTGCTGGAGAAACTAGCTGTGCGGCGAGCCGAGGAGAGGGAGCTGAAGAAGAACTCGCCGGACCTTGGAGCTGCGAGTGAATGGCGACGGACGGCTGGTGACGGATCTCGCTGGACGAGATCTCGATGGACGTGGGTGTTGATGCCGCGTGCTTGAGATGAGGAACGCCGTCCAAGACCTCGCTGAGTGTGTGCTTGATGCCGCGTGCTTGAGGCTGCGGACGGCCATCGACGATGAGGATGCGCCCGGGGTGCTCCTCCTACTTGATCGCCCGAGAGGATCACCAGTCGATCTCCTTCTCCTCCTTTCTTGGTTGTCGCTGGACGCGGGGTTGATGGTGAGGCGTCGGAGAGGGTGATGCCGATGGAGTATGGGTTTCGCCGGATGTGGGGTTTGATGCGGCGGGCTTCGTGGTTGTGCACGGCGATGAGGGATGACCACCCTTGGGTTGGATCCGAGGAAGATGCGCCAGGTCTTCTCTTGCCTGAGCGTGTGTGAGAGGCCGCGGTCGATCCTCCTCCTCCTTCTTCCAGCCACCAGCCCTTCTTCTCCCTTCTCTCCTCCCCCTCTGTTTTTTGTTGCCATCTGCTCCTTCCTTCCTTTATTTGCCAGCCGAGGTCGGAGAAGATCTCTCTGTACGTGTGGCCTCCCCTCCTTCTCCCCCGAGCTCTCTCTCTCAAACTCCTCTCCTCGATCACGCCGGCAGCAACCCATCTCTCTCCCTCGGACTCCCTCGAGCTCGCCAACGACCGGAGGCCTCTCCCTCTTCGTCTCCCTCGAACTCCCTCTCCTCAGCTCCGGCCAGAACTCCTCTCCCCTGAGCTCTCTCTCTCCCGAGAGCCTCAGATCCGAGCTCCTCTCCCCTGAGCCATCTCTCTCCCAAAAACCACTTTTCTTCGCGGGAGATCGCACAAAAAAAACTAGTCACGTGAGGTCACGTGGCCGATTTACCGTTAAATCAGCAAACGGCGTTACCATAATTGCACCAAATTGAAAAGTTTGGTAACTATAGACCCCATTTTGATACGTTTTAAACTATGGGAACCAAATTGATAATTCGTGAAACTAAAATGATATTAACCCTAAATTTTATTATCCTGTTGATTTCTTAGTCTTGGATACTCAGGCTATAGTAACTGCTGATTCTAGGATTCCCATTATCTTAGGTAGACCGTTTCTTGCTACTGCTAATGCTATAATTAATTGCAGGAATGGCTTAATGAAGTTAACTTTTGAGAATATGACTTTAGTCTTGGATACTCAGGCTATAGTAACTGCTGATTCTAGGATTCCCATTATCTTAGGTAGACCGTTTCTTGCTACCGCTAATGCTATAATTAATTGCAGGAATGGCTTAATGAAGTTAACTTTTGGGAATATGACTTTAGAAATTAATGTTTTTAATGTTGCTAAGCAGCCTGATGAGGATGATGAATGCCAGCAGACTTACCAGATTGATTTGCTCACTGAAGAGGAGTTTGCTACCACTAAAATTAATTCTCTTGAATTAGATTTGGATGAAAATGTTGATGTTGATGGTATGTGTAAAAATTTGGAACATTGTTCCTTTGCAGGTCCATGGAATCCAAAGTTTGAAGAATTGCCAGAAAGAGGACAGCCACCAACACCATCATCCATAGAGCCGCCCAAGCTGGACTTGAAGCTACTTCCTCAAGGATTGAAGCATGCCTATCTTGGTCCAGGTGATACATACCCAGTTATTATTTCTTCAGCATTAACTGCAGAGCAAGGTGAGCAATTAATTACTTAGCGTTTTAAATGAGCATAAATCAGCTATTGGATGGAGCATAGCAGATTTGAAAGGTATTAGTCCCTTGATATGTTCCCATATGATTAATCTTGAACATGGGGCTGTACCTCGTAGGGATCCTCAGCGTAGGTTGAACCCTACAATGAAAGAGGTAGTAAAAACTGAAGTGTTGAAATTATTAGATGCAGGGATTATCTATCCTATTGCTGATAGCAAATGGGTGAGCCCTACGCAGGTTGTACCTAAAAAATCTGGTGTCACCGTTGTTGAAAATGAAAGTGGAGACTTTGTCCCCACTAAATTGGTGACAGGATGGCGCATGTGCATAGATTATAGAAAATTGAATGCTGCCACCCGTAAGGATCACTTTCCATTACCGTTCTTAGATCAGATTTTAGAGAGAGTAGCTGGACATCCTTTTTATTGTTTTCTTGATGGTTATTCTGGATATTATCAGATTGAGATTGTTTTAGAAGATCAGGAAAAAACTACTTTTACATGTCCTTTTGGTACTTATGCTTTCCGTAGAATGCCATTTGGATTGTGTAATGCTCCTGCTACTTTTCAGCGTTGTATGATGAGTATGTTTGCTGATATGATCGAGGAATGTATGGAAGTATGGATGATTTGACTGTATTTGGTAATACTTTTGAAGCATGCTTGCAAAACTTAAAGAGAGTCTTGATCATGTGTGAAGAGAAGCAACTTATCCTTAATTGGGAAAAGTGTCACTTCATGGTGCCCTCAGGCATTTGATACGATGCACCTTCTCAAGGGCTTTCGTACCGGGTCTCTTGCCTTATCTCAGATCCTCTTTAGCCAAATCTATGGCTAGGTCGAGAGATACCTTTAGGGTTTTAGGAGAAGGACCCTAGGTATTCGACGAGGAAGGCGAAGACTAGAGGAGGAGATGGATGAGAAGAGGGATACCTTGCAGCTCCTCTAGGGTTGGCTGGCTTCTCTTGGAGATCCAAGCCTTGGAGAACGTGGGTGATGGCTGGTAGTGGTGATGATGGTGGCGAAGGAGTGGATGGCAGCGGAGAAGGAGACCGGTGATGGAGAAGGACCGGCTGTAGAGAGAGATGAAGGTGGCTGGTGGATTATGAGGAAACTAGGTTACAGCTACTCCTATATTACTTCTACTCCTAGGATTTATCTCTACTAAATAATAACTCTCATAAATTCGTCCATGCATAATTACAAGCTATGGAGGTCCTTTTATAGAGGCCTCAAGAGAGTTCTACTACAACTAGAGAACTACCTTGCTTTAATCAGCAAGTAACCATACTTTCCTACTAAGACTCAATCATAACTCAAACTTCCTGATTACTAGGACTCTTAATAGGAACTAATAAAGCAAATCATAAACTGAACTCAAACTAGGAAACTGACTCAATCAAGATAACTACTAACTAGGAAATCATCTAAGTAAGCAAACCAGCTAGGAATAGGATTCCTTTGGCCGGCTGAGCTTAGAACGCCCAAAGGGACTTGGGTGCAGCCAACTCCTTGGCGTGGGCCCATCCAAGCAAGGACGTGGGTCCCTTCTTAGAATGGCTCGGTTCGACCTCGTATCATCCCTCCTCCCTTCGAAATTGGCCTTGTCCTCAAGGCCTGAATGTGATGAGGAAAGAGGGCTCTTCTCTTCTCTAACCGGAGTGATGTGGCTGGACCGCAACTGTTGCTCTGTACTCGGCGGTGAGAATCCTGGTCTGGCCCATGGTGGATCTAATGGTAACTGGGCCATTGAATCAGGGGGCCATGCAGCTGGTGAGAACCCTGGTCGCACCCATGGTGGATCAGGTGGTAACCGGATCGGTGAATCAAAGAGCCATGCTGCCGGTCTAGAAGGAGGAGGCTGAAACTTAGGTGGATCTGGCGGCCTCTGGAACTCCAAGAAGTAGAGGGCGGTTGTAGATTGACGATGGGGCCACCTCAAGTGCTGGTGTCCTAGGTCAAAGACTCGGTCGACCTGAATCAAATTCTTCCAAGATGGAAGTAGACCCAAGACAGTGGCTGGATACAGTCGTGCCGAGGACGGAGCATCCGGGGGACGATCTGATGGTTCAGGTGGCTCCAAGCATAGGATCTTCAATGGTTCTCCTGGATCATCCTCGTCACGTCCCATGAGTAGTGTCACCCATGACCATAGGATGGGATCTGATCTCCATGGCCTGGTCGGATGTGCAGGGTCTTGGCTTGATGCTGAGCCAAGCTCGCTTTGGCCCAGTTTGAAGTGAAGTCGGCTGGGCCACGCTTCTGCTGCACTATTTGGATCTTGATCAGGTTCAGTTTGACTGAGCTTGATGGAGCTTGGCTGGGTGCAATCAAATCTAGCCGGATTGATTCTGGCTGCATCCAATTGAGTCTGACTTAGCTTGGTCTGATCTGAGCTTGGTCGGATCTGGTTGGTGTAACCAAACCTGGTTGTGCTTGGATGGAATCTGACCAAGTTTTGTAAGCTGTAGTCTGACTAGACCAATTGTAGGTGATGGAGTCGGAGTTTGATCATGTTCAAACCGTAGTGATTTGATTCGATCTGATCAGATAGCTGAGTGGCTCTGGCAACTGAGAGGGAACTGAACTTGGTCGCCGGTGAGGGATGTTCATCAGGGTTTGGATCCCATGGAGAAGGGGGGATGAGAGGATGGGTGATACGAGTCGATCCGACTCGACCAACTGGACCCGAACCAAGAAGAGGAACAAAGCTGGTTCAACCTCTTTCCTAGTTTGACTTGGACTTCCCTAGTTCAAACTAGAGTATTTAATTAGTATTTATCATTAGTCCTTTTATTGAGTCCTAGTTGATTGTTAGGAATTAATTAAGAGTCCCTTTGAGTTAGGAAGTTGAGTTGAGTCAGAAAACCTTATTACTTGCTAATTAAGCAAGGGGGTTTTTTCTAGTGGATTAGGACTCTGTCATGTCTCTATAAAAAGGGACCTTAGTAGTTTTATATTAGGTTATGAATGCATGATGATGAATGAATTATGAGTAGTTTGATAAATTATCATAGGAATAGAATATCATAGGAGTAGAAGTAAAGTAGATTTCCACTCGATATCCACCATAGATCCATCTTCTTCCCCGCTGGGTCATCATCTCCGCAGCCGGCATCGCCTTCACCTTCATCTTCTTTCTCCCCCGTCCACTTTCTCTCCTCCGCCACGTCAGCGGACCCCCACCGCCACGTCAGCGCCACGTCACCCGCTACTGTTCATCATCTCCTTCCTCTCTCTCTCCCGTGCCCCTAACCCCTAGCCTCACCGCCGTTCCCTCTCCGGCCACCCCCGTCGCCACCTAAACCCTCCATCGTCTTCCCCTAAGCCTCACGACTCCGGACAGCACCCTTACCGCCTCCTTCACCGTCCTCCGGGCGCCCTTCCCCGGCAAAACCCGACCCTTCACCCTCACTGCCATCACCCCGGGTCCGTCCCCGATTTCACCCCTAAGCCCTCCTAAAAACCTTCGTTGTCCTCTCCCACGACCCCTTTCCCGACCATCTTCTCGACGTCCCCCAAGCCCCAGCCGAGCTTCCCCCGTCGTCCCCCGACCGCCGGTGAAACCCAAAACCCCTACCGCCGTCTTCACCAGATCCGGCCGATCCGCCACCCATCTTCCAGATCCTAGCCGGTAGATCTCATCCCCCACCTCCAGGCGACCCTTCCTGGGACGTATCCCGACCGTCCGCCGCCGTCCCCTATCGCCGGCGATCCCTCAGGTGGACCCCTCAGCCCTTAGATCCGATCCCCCTGACCTCAAACCCAATCCAACCCACTTGATTCAACCCAGGCCTAATCCGGTTCAGCCAGCCAGTTGATTCAGACTCAGCCCACTCTGATTTTGGTTCAGCCACTTAACCCACTTCCTAGCCGTTTCAGCCAAGCCACTTAGCCCCAATCCGAGCCAGATTCAATTTCCAAGAGCCAATCAACCAATCCAGACTTGACCCAGTCGAGTCCCTACCCCCAATCTGAGCCAGATCTGAACCAGAATTCGATTCAGATTCAGCCAATTGGACTCAAATCAAGTCCGATCAGGGCGATTCTGATCGATTGGAGCAGTAGAGACCCATTACGAGAGGATCACGAGTAGACCGCTCGTAACAACTTGGTATCAGAGCTCCGTTTCCCACCGACTGTGCGGTTTTAAAAACCTTCTGGAAACTTCGCCACCCATGTTACGGAGTATCCCCATGAGTGGTGGGAACATCAAATTAAGAGTCTGCAGGCCGAGGTAAAATCTTGTTTTCAACTTTGATGGAACGCCAAAGCAGAAAACATGGAGCAGATCTCTCGTAGGTGGTCAAACTATAGCACCGAGGATAATGATTGCAGAAACCTGAGCCTGAGCCAACTCAGATTATGACTCCGGTTGTAATTTTCGAGTCTGACTGAGACACCAGCAAATCAGTAAGGGAGAAGAGATCCAGAAGCTAGTCCGAGGAGCAAACAAACCGTCCGATTCTCAGATCGAACCAAAGCACATGTTTGTTGCAAACCTCTGCCAGACCAGGGTGAAACACTATCTACCACATTCTCTTGATTTTTCAGGAATTTTACCTATTTTTTCCATATTTTTCCGGAATTTCCCCTGGTTTTTCTCTCCCCTCCTTGGACTCGGGCCCGTCCTTTGGCTCAAGCCGCGGCTCGGCCAGCGGCTCATCTCCTTCCCCGCGCACGGCTCGATCCGAGCCGACCCCTTCATCGTCCCCCGGCTCAAACACCAGAGGCCGTCGGCTCACCCCCGAGCCGCCCACCCGAAACGCCCGCCCTGCGACGCCGTCCCTCTCCACCTATACACCGGGGAAAGCATAGGCGGCCTTCCCCGAAAGCCACCGTGGCCGACCACGACCCACGTTCGAAGCTCGGATCCACGGAACCCAACTCCGGCGAAAGCCCCCTGTTCCGCCGTCCTTCACTCCACCATATCCAGAGGTTGATCCCAAGATCAGAATCTCACGAGAAAAGGTCCCCAAGACCTTCCCGTACCTGTTCCCGACGAGCTCGAGCCCCGTCCGCGGCCTAGATCACCGACGATCACCGGCGACGACATCCACCGCGCCGCCACCTTCAGATCCGGCGTGTTCGAAGCCCAATCTGTCGATCAAACCGTACGGATGGAAACCCTCACGTCCTTGCGAAGCTTTCCTGTGCCGTTGCCACACTCCGGCGACCTGGTTTTCGCCGTTGATCAAACTCCGGCAGCTTCTCAGCCGTCCGATCAAGACTGCGGACTTGATCCAGCCGTTTGATCAGCCTGATCTTCGATCCAGTGGTTTCCGATCTTCGATCTGAACCTGATCAAAGAGTCCCCCCAGCAATCAGGGACCATTCCAGATCATGTCCGAGTGATCCAGATGCATCCTCAGTCGTTGATCAAGCATTCAAAGGTTGATATGAGCCATGAAAGGAGCTACCCTCCTTATTCAGATGCCATATTCAATCTGATCAGATCTGATTTATGATGGTAAACATCGGTTTGGCTCAACTGACTCAAGTCCAGATTGACACCGGTAGACCCAACCAAGTCAGACATGTTTGGGACCAGAGTACGACTCAGCACAGCTGAAGATTCAACTTGGTTTCAACCAAACTTCTAGCCCAGACTAGTGCAGCAGAAGCAAGGTCCCAACCATCTTCACTTCAGATTGGACCAAAGCCAGCTTGACCCCAGATTTCAAGCCAAGTGTATGCACAGTTTGATCAGGACCATGGAGATCAGATCCCATCCTATGGTCATGGGCAAACTCCTACTGATGGGGACATGATGAAGATGATCCAGGAGAGCCATTGAAGATCATATTCCTGGAGCTACCTGAGCCGTCAGATCGACCGCCAGATGCTCATCCATCACTGCCACTGCTACCACTGGGACCCGACATGGGATCGACCTGGTTTCTCCCCACCGAGTCCCAGAAACTACAGCAGCAAGTTGATTTCGGTCCAGCCACATGGAGCCATTCCTACCTGACCTGACTCTGGCCCTTGAGGACAAGGCCCAATTTTGAAGGAAGGGGGGGTGATACGAGTCGATCCGGACTCGACCAACTGGACCCGAACCAAGAAGAGGAAACCAAGCTGGTTCAACCCTCTTTCCTAGTTTGACTTGGGACCTTCCCCTAGTTCAAACTAGAGTATTTTAATTAGTATTTATCATTAGTCTTTTATTGAGTCCCTAGTTGATTGTTAGGAATTAATTAAGAGTCCCTTTGAGTTAGGAAGTTGGACTTGAGTCAGAAAACCTTATTACTTGCTAATTAAGCAAGGGGTTTTTTCTAGTGGATTAGGGACTCTGTCAGGTCTCTATAAAAGGGACCTTAGTAGTTTTGTATTAGGTTATGAATGCATGATGAATGAATGAATTATGAGTAGTTTGATAAATTATCATAGGAGTAGAATATCATAGGAGTAGAAGTAAAGTAGATTCCACTCGATATCCACCATAGATCCATCTTCTTCCCCGCTGGTCATCTTCTCCGCAGCCGGCAATCGCCTTCACCTTCATCTTTTTTCTCCCCGTCACTTTCTCTCTCCGCCACGTCAGCGACCCCCACCGCCACGTCAGCGCCACGTCCACCGCTACTGTTTCATCATCTCCTTCCTCTCTCTCTCCCGTGCCCTAACCCTAGCCCTCACCGCCCGTTCCCTCTCCGGCCCACCACCGTCGCCACCTAAAACCCTCCAATCGTCTTCCCCTAAGCCTCACGACTCCCGACAGCACCCTTTACCGCCTTCTTCACCGTCTCCGGCGCCTTCCCCGGCAAAACCCGACCTTCCACCCTCACTGCCATCACCCGCGTCCGTCCCCGATTTTCACCCCTAAAACCCTCCTAAAACCCTTCGTTGTCCTCTCCACGACCCTTTCTCGACCATTCTTCTCGACGTCCCCAAGGCCCCAGCCGAGCTCCCCGTCGTCCCCCGACGCCCGGTGAAACCCAAAACCCCTACCGCCGTCTTCACCAGATCCGGCCGATCCGCCACCCATCTTCCAGATCCTAGCCGGTAGATTCTCATCCCCACCTCCAGGCGGACCCTTCCTGGACGTATCCCGACCGTCGCCGTCGTCCCCTATCGCCGGCGATCCCTCAGGTGACCCCTCAGCCCTTAGAATCCGATCCCCCTGACCTCAGCCCAATCCAACCCACTTGATTCAACCCAGCCCTAATCCGGTTCAGCCAGCCAGTTGATTCAGGACTCAGCCCACTCTGATTCGGTTCAGCCACTTAACCCCACTGCTAGCCGTTTCAGCCAAGCCACTTAGCCCAATCCGAGCCAGATTCAATTCCAAGAGCCAATCAACAAATCCAGGACTTGACCCAGTCGAGTCCTACCCCAATCTGAGCCAGATCTGAAACCCAGATTCGATTCAGATTCAGCCAATTGGACTCAAATCAAGTCCGATCAGGGCGATTCTAATCGATTGGAGCAGTAGAGACCCATTACGAGAGGATCACGAGTAGACCGCTCGTAAACAATGGGGGTTCGAACCAATGGGGTGAATCTGGATGGGTGTCGGTTTCTGGTGGTTGGGGTTTGGAGCCGGGCTTGGTAATGTCGAGGAAGGTGTCAGGAGGTTTTAGGGGACGGCCTTTGTTGGCTTGAGAGATCCTTCAGTGGGCCATGGAAGGAGGTTATGGTAGGATCCAGGGGCAGGTAGGCAAGCGATTACCTTGGGGGTTTGCTGCCGGAGTTGAAGGAGATGGATTTGGGAGCCGGCTGGTTTGGGGATGGAAACGGGATAGGAATGAGGAGGGCCTTGGTGGGGGGTTTACATGGTACGGGGAGGGCATGAAACTGAGGTAAGGTCGGTGGTTTGCAGTTTTGTGGACTTCGGGTAGATTGCCGGAGATGAACAATTGGCTGTCGGACTGGAGAAACGGGGGGGCCGTGGGTTGGTAGGGGGAAAGAGGGTGGCCTTGATTAGTGGTGGGGGGCTGCCGGGGAGGAGTAGGGAGGAGAGTTTGCTGGTCGTGGGATGTGGTGTGGTTGGGTGAGGGGGCAGCGGGTGTTGTTCATGGTTTTTGGTCATGGGGCAGCTCATGGGTAGGTGGAGTATGAGGAGTCCCTAATCCCGGTAGAGCTGGGGTTTTATGTTTTTGCAATCCAAGTTGCAGCTAGAATGGGATTTTTCTTTGGAAATCTGAACTCTGGTGGGGCTTCACTGATTTGTAGGAGAATATCGTTGGATCATTGCTTCCCATTGTTTCTACTGAAGGGGTAAGGCAAAGGGATCCAACCTCTGGACAGCTTCCTTTCCATTGTTTTAGCCGTAGGGTAAGTCCGTACTCCGAGTTTGACTAGGATTCCTAGTTGGGAGTAGGATTTTGCAATCCTAGTTTCAGTAGGATCTTTAGTCCAAGTCGTACTCTGAGTTTTGACTCGAATTCCTAGTTGGAGTAGGATTTGTAATCCTAGTTCCAGTAGGATTTGGGAGTCCCAAGTTGTACTCAAATAGCCATTGGTGTTTTGTAGGTTTGGGTTGGTTGTAGGGAGTAGGTAATGGTTGATACGGTGGTGATGGATTGTAGGGAAGGACTAGGGTTTGTACGGTGCGTAGGGAGGTGGGCATAGGCTGCTGGTATGGTGGCGGAGAAAGGGTAGTGGGGCCAGGAATGGGTGAGGGATGGATAGGAGGGCTCAAGGTTTGGATACTGGCTCGGTTTCATAGGCAGGTTGGATGTGAGGTGGGTAAATAGTAGGTGATACGAGTCGATCCGACTCGACCAACTGGACCCGAACCCAGAAGAGGAAACCAAGCTGGTTCAAACCTCTTTCCTAGTTTGACTTGTACTTCCCTAGTTCAAACTAGAGTATTTTAATTAGTCCTTTATCATTAGTCCTTTTATTGAGTCCTAGTTGATTGTTAGGAATTAATTAAGAGTCCCTTTGAGTTAGGAAGTTGAGTTGAGTCAGAAAACCTTATTACTTGCTAATTAAGCAAGGGGGTTTTCTAGTGGATTAGGACTCTGTCAGGTCTCTATAAAAGGGACCCTTAGTAGTTTTGTATTAGGTAATGATGATGAATGATGAATGAAGAGTTATGAAATTATTAGGAGTAGTTGATAAATTATCATAGGAGTAGAGATAATATAGCTTTCCACCCGATATCTACCATAGATCCATCTTCTTCCCCGTCGGTCATCTTCTCCGCAGCCGGCACCGCCTCCACCAGTGTTTTCTCTTTTCCCCGTCACTTTTCTCTCTCCGCCACGTCAGCGACCCCCACCGCCACGTCCAGCGCCACGTCACCCCTTACTGTTTCATCGTCTTCCTTCCTCTATCCCGAAAACCCTTGCTCACCGCCGTTTCTTCTCTCTCCGGCCACCCCCGTCCGCCAAACCAAGGTCACCAAACCACTTCCCCAAGATCCCACGACCTCACCAAGCCGCTCCTCCGCCTCCATCGTCCCTCTCCGGCGTCTTCCCCCGGCGACCTCCACTTCACAGCTCCGCCGCCCCTTCCGTGTCCCGACCCCGATCTCACTTCCAGATCCCGCCAAAGTGCGGCCGCCGACATCCCTAGAGTAGATCCCGGTCTTCTACCGACGTTCCAAAAGCCCGCAGAACCCTCCCCGTCCGTCCCCCCGACGCCGATGAAACCCAACCCCCCCGCCGCCCACGACCTCTAGATCCCGCCGATCTAGCCCACCTCCGACCAATCCACTCCGGTGGATCTCTTCCCCAACAACCCGCGATCTTCCCTGCCACTATCCCGACCGCCGCCGCCGCTCCCAACGCCGGCCGATCCACTCCGGCGATTCTCAGCCGTCGGATATTCCCAGCCACCTTTGGCCAAATTGGCTCAGCCACTTAATCCGGATCCAGCCCAATCCACTTGGTCAGCTTGATCCAGATCAAACTCAGACTTGACCCAGTCAAGTCCCATGAATACGATGCACCTTCTCTAGGGCTTTCGTATCTGGTCTCTTTGCCTAGTCTCGGCTCCTCCTTAGCCAAAGCTATGGCTAGGTCGAGATATACCTTTTAGGGTTTTTAGGAGAAGCACCCCTAGGTATTCGACAAGGAAGGCTGAAAACCGGAGGAGAGGAGGACGGATGAGGAAAAGGATTTACCTTGTAGCTTCCTCAATGGTTTGGCTGGCTTCTCTTGGAGATCCAAGCCTTGGAGAAACGTGGGTGATGGCTGGTAGTGGTGATGATGGTGGGCGAAGGAGTGGGACGGCAGCGGAGAAGGAGGACCCGGTGATGGAGGAAGGACCGGCTGTAGA
>OY986964.1:18977276-19119392 GCA_963920575.1 Narthecium ossifragum | reverse complement strand
CCCAGTCAAGTCCCATCCAATCAGGCTTAGCCAGATCCGATCCAGCTAGCCAAATCAGCCAATTGGACTCAAATCAAGTCCGATAAGGCCGATTCTGATCGATTGGAGCAGTAGAGACCCATTACGAGAGGATCACGAGTAGACCGCTCGTAACAGTAGGCTTGTGGAAGAATTGGGTTGTAGGCTGCATAGGGTGGAGGTTGGGTAGGGTTAGGGTTCTGTAGGGATGATGATGGAGGTAAAAGATAATGATGTGGAAGAGGGATTCGACCAGGTATAGGAGTAGGTCTGGTCGGATGAACAGTGATCCGTGTAGGGTTTGAGCAATTCACGGTATAACTAGGGTTTTGGCCAGGTACTCTTCCTGCCATGTGGACTCCTTCGGAAGGATTCGGGAGGGCACAGGTAAGAGGAAAGAGCTCTGATGCCAAGTTGATACGATGCACCTTCTCAAGGGCTTTCGTACCGGGTCTCTTGCCTTATCTCAGATCCTCTTTAGCCAAATCTATGGCTAGGTCGAGAGATACCTTTAGGGTTTTAGGAGAAGCACCCTAGATATTCGACAAGGAAGGCTGAAAACCGGAGGAGAGAGACGGATGAGGAAAAGGATTACCTTGTAGCTTCCTCAATGGTTGGCTGGCTTCTCTTGGAGATCCAAGCCTTGAAGAACGTGGGGATGGCTGGTAGTGGTGATGATGGTGGCGAAGGAGTGGACGGCAGCGGAGAAGGAGACCGGTGATGGAGAAGGACCGGCTGTAGAGAGAGAGGAAGGTGGCTGGTGGATTATGAGGAAACTAGGTTACAACTACTCCTATATACTTCTACTCCTAGGATTTATCTCTACTAAATAATAACTCTCATAAATTCGTCCATGCATAATTACAAGCTATGGAGGTCCTTTTATAGAGGCCTCAAGAGAGTTCTACTCCAACTAGAGAACTACCTTGGTTTAATCAGCAAGTAACCATACTTTCCTACTAAGACTCAATCATAACTCAAACTTCCTGATTACTAGGACTCTTAATAGGAACTAATAAAGCAAATCATAAACTGAACTCAAACTAGGAAACTGACTCAATCAAGATAACTATTAACTAGGGAATCATCTAAGTAAGCAAATCAGCTAGGAATAGGATTCCTTTGGCCGGCTGAGCTTAGAACGCCCAAAGGGCCTTGGTTGCAGCCAACTCCTTGGCGTGGGCCCATCCAAGCCCCGTGGGTCCCTTCTTGGAATGGCTCGGTTCGACCTCGTATCATCCCTCCTCCCTTCGAAATTGGCCTTGTCCTCAAGGCCTGAATGTGATGAGGAAAGAGGGCTCTTCTCTTCTCGAACCGGAGTGATGTGGCTGGACCGCAACTGTTGCTCTGTACTCGGCGGTGAGAATCCCGGTCTGGCCCATGGTGGATCTAATGGTATCCGAAGCGGCGAGTCAGGGAGCCATGCTGCCGGTCTGGAAGAAGGGAACTGAAGCGCCGGTGGATCTAGGGGTCGCTGGAACTCCAAGAAGTAGATGGCAGCTACAGATAGGTGGTTGTGCATAGTCATTGTCGGTCGTCCGGGATCGAAGACTAGATCAACTCGAATCGAGTCCTTCCAAGGTAGAAGTAGACCCAATAGGGCAGCTGAATACAATCGAGTGCAGTTGAGCTTGGATATTTCTCTGCTTTTCTCGAAGGGGATCATCAGGGCTCTGGCTTCAACATCAATCCTCACAGTCAGAGTCGACAAAGTCGTTCTGAAACTTCGAGTGGTGGATGGATGTTGGGCGATGCTCTTGGATCTGATCAGTTGGAAGATGGCAACCGAATAAGGAGGGTAGCTCCTTGGATAGCTCAGATCAGTTGGGGGATGCCTGATCAACTGAAGATGCGTAGGAAACATCTGGATCTGATCTGGTGGAAGTCTGAAATCAAGCTTGATCAAGTAGGATTGGCTGAGCTTGCTTGAACTTGGTGGGCTTGGATCAGATCTGACTTGGTCGGATTTGACTGAATCCAATTGATCCGGACTTAGCTTGAACTGGTCTGGATCTGGGCTTGATCGGATTTGGTTGGTGTAGCCAAATCTGGTTGTGCCTGGATTGAATCTGTCCAAGTATTGTAAGCTGGAGTCTGACTCGATCGAGTGTGGAAGATGGAGTCGGACGATCAGGTTCAAACGGTGGTGATTTGATCTGATCTGATCTGATGGTTGAGATCTGTCCAGTGCTTGAAGAAGCTTGGGATTGGATTGAGATCTGGCAGCTGGAGGTGGCCGGAACTCAATTGCTTGTGAGGGAAGCTCGTCGGAGTTTACATCCCATGGGGAAGAGGTAGTGAGAGGATGGGGGTTTGATACGGTTGGCGGATCTGGAGGGGGTTTGGGGTCAGCCTCGGTAAGGATACGGGAAGGGTCAGGAGGTTTAGGGGACGGTCTTTGGTGGCTTGAGAGATCCTTCAGTGGGCCATGGAAGGAGGTTATGGTAGGATCAGGGGCAGGTAGGCAGCGATTACCTTGGGGGTTGCTGCTGGAGTTGAAGGAGATGGATTTGGGAGCCGGCTGGTTTGGGGATGGAACGGGGTAGGAATGAGGAGGGCCTTGGTGGGGGTTACATGGTACGGGGAGGGCATGAACTGAGGTAAGGTCGGTGGCTGCAGTTTTGTGGACTTCAGGTGGATTGCCGGAGATGACAATCGGCTGTAGGGCTGGAGAATGGGGGGCCGTGGGTTTGTAGGGGGAAAGAGGGTGGCCTTAATTTGTGGTGGGGGCTGCCGGGGAGGAGTAGGGAGAGTTGCTGGTCGTGGGATGTGGTGTGGTTGGGTGAGGGGGCAGCGGGTGTTGTTCATGGTTTTGGTCATGGGGCAGCTCCTGGGTAGGTGGAGTATGAGGAGTCCTAATCCCGGTAGAGCTGGGTTTATGTTTTGCAATCCAAGTTGCAGCTAGAATGGGATTTTCTTTGGAAATCTGAACTCTGGTAGGGCTTGACTGATTTGTAGGAGAATATCGTTGGATCATTGCTTCCCATTGTTCTACTGAAGGGTAAGGCAAAGGGATCCAACTCTGGACAGCTTCCTTCCATTGTTCAGCCGTAGGGTAAGTCGTACTCCGAGTTTGACTAGGATTCCTAGTTGGAGTAGGATTTGCAATCCTAGTTCCAGTAGGATCTTGAGTCCAAGTCGTACTCTGAGTTTGACTCGAATTCCTAGTTGGATTAGGATTTGTAATCCTAGTTCCAGTAGGATTTGGAGTCCCAGTTGTACTCAAGTAGCCATTGGTGTTTGTAGGTTTGGGTTGGTTGTAGGGAGTAGGTAATGGCTGATACAGTGGTGATGGATTGTAGGGAAGACTAGGGTTGTACGGTGTGTAGGGAGGTGGCATAGGCTGCTGGTATGGAGGCTGGGCATGGGCCGGGTATAGGGGCTCACGGTTTGGATAATGGGTCGGTGTATAAGCAGGTAAGGTGTGAGGTGAACAATAATAGGGTTGTGGAAGCATTGGGTTGTAGGCTGCATAGGCTGGGGTCGCTGACGTGGCGGAGAGAGAAAGTGACGGGGAGAGAGAAACACTGGTGGAGGCGGTGCCGGCTGCGGAGAAGATGACCAGCAAGTAAGAAGATGGATCTATGGTAGATATCGGGTGGAAGCTATATTATCTCTACTCCTATGATAATTTATCAACTACTCCTAATAATTCATAACTCTTCATTCATCATTCATCATCATAACCTAATACAAACTACTAAGGTCCTTTTATAGAGACCTTGACAAAGTCCTAATCCACTAGAAAACCCCCTTGCTTGATTAGCAAGTAATAAGGTTTCTGACTGAACTCAACTTCCTAACTCAAAGGGACTCTTAATTAATTCCTAACAATCAACTAGGACTCAATAAAAGACTAATGATAAATACTAATTAAATACTCTAGTTTGAACTAGGGAAGTCCAAGTTAAACTAGGAAAGAGGTTGAACCAGCTTGGTTCCTCTTCTGGGTTCGGGTCCAGTTGGTCGAGTCGGATCGACTCGTATCACCCCCCTTTCCTTCAAAATTGGCCTTGTCCTCAAGGCCAGAGTTAAGTCAGGTAGGATGGCTCTATGTGGCTGGACCGAATCAACTTTCTGCTGTAGTTCTGGACTCGGTGGGGGAGAAACCAGGTCTATCCCATGTCGGGTCCAGTGGTAGCAGTGGCAGTGATGGATGAGCATCGGGCGGTCGATCTGACGGCTCAGGTAGCTCCAGGAATATGATCTTCAATGGCTCTCCTGGATCATCCTTATCATGTCCCATCAGTAGAGTTGCCCATGACCATAGGATGGGATCTGATCTCCATGGTCTAATCAACTGTGCAGGGACTTGGCTTGAATCTGGGTCAAGCTGGCTTTGGTCCAATCTGAAGTGAAGATGACTGGACCATGCTTCTGCTGCACTAGTCTGGGCTAGAAGTTGGTTGAACCAAGTTGAATCTTCAGCTGTGCTGAGTCGTACTCTGGTCCAAACCTGTCTGACTTGGTTGGCTCTACCGGTGTCAATCTGGACTTGAGTCAGTTGAGCCAAACCGGTGTTACCATCATAGTCAAATCTGATCAGATTGTAGATGAAATCTGAATAAGGAGGGTTGCTCCTTTCAGGACTCATCTCAACCTTCGGATGCATGATCAACGGCTGAGGATGCATCTGGATCACTTGGAGTTGATCTGGATGGTCCTGATTGCTGGGGACTCTTGGATCAGGTTCAGATCGAAGATCGCGCTGATCAAACGGCTGGATCAAGTTGCAGTCTTGATCGGACGGCTGAGAAGCTGCCGGAGCTGGATCAACGGCGAAACGAGCTCTTCGGAGAGTGGCAACGGCACAGGAAGCTTCGCAGGGACGTGGGCGTTCCATCCGTACGGTTTGATCGACGGATGGGGCTTCGAGCACGCCGGATCTGAAGGTGGCGGCGCGGTGGATGTCGTCGCCGGTGTTCTAGGCCGCGACGATGCTTGAGCTCGTCGGCAACAGGTACGGGAAGGTCTTGGGACCTTTCTCGTGAGGTTTGATCGAAGGATCATCCTCTGGAAGTGGCGGAGCGGAGGTTGCCGGATCAATGGAATTTGCCGGAGTTGGGCTCCGGCGATCCGAGCTTCGTTTGTGGTCACAGACGGCCAAGGTGGCTTCGGGGAAGGACGCCGATGGTTCCCCGGTGTGTAGATGGAGAGGACGGCGTTGGATGGCGGCGATCGGGTGGCGGCTCGGGGACGAGCCGTCGGCGCGGGTGACGAGCCGGGACGACGAAGGGTCGGCTCGGGGTCGAGCCGTGCGCGGGGAAGGAGATGAGCCGCGGCTCGAGCCAATCCGGGAGGAGAGAGAAAATCCCGGGAAAAATCTGGAAAATTAGGCAAAATTCCAGAAAAATCATGGGAAGGTTCTACAAGGTGTTCACCCGGATCTGGCGGAGTTAAACTCGGAGTTACAATGGGAGTTGCTCTCGGAGTTGTAATAGGAGTTGCAGACGGAGTCATAACCCGAGTTGGCTCGAGGTCAGATTCCGTAATCTGGATTGCAGCTGGAGTAGGAGTCTGGCTCGGAGTCTGAGTTACCGTTAACCACCTATTGGAGATATGCTCCCACTTCAGACTGGTGCGCTCCAAGTTTCTGCTTTGGCGTTATATCAAAGTTGAACATAGCTTCAACTGGGCATGCATAATTTTGAATTGCTGCTCCAAACTTTCCTGGGGTACTCCGTACATGGTGGCGAAGTTTCCAGTAGGTTCTGAACCGCACAGTCGGTGGAACGGAGCTCTGATACCAAGTTGTTACGAGCGGTCTACTCGTGATCCTCTCGTAATGAGTCTCTACTGCTCCAATCGATCAGAATTGGCCTGATCGGACTTGATTGAGTCCAATTGGCTGAAGCTGGATCGAATCTGGTTCAGATCTGGCTCAGATTGGGGTAGGACTCGACTGGGTCAAGTCTGGATTGGTTGATTGGCTCTTGGAATTGAATCTGGCTCGGATTGGGCTAAGTGGCTTGGCTGAAACTGCTAGGAGTGGGTTAAGTGGCTGAGCCAAATCAGAGTGGGCTAAGTCTGAATCAACTGGCTGGCTGAACCAAGTTAGAGTTGGCTGAGCCAACTTGGTTGGGCTGAACCGGAGTTGATCCAAGGGCTGTGGTTCGCCGGAGTAGATCGCCGGCGTAGGGGCGGCGGCGGCGGTCGGGGTAGTGGCAGGAAGCGTCGCCTGGAGGTGGGGAAGAGTTCCAACGGAGTGGATCTGGGAGATGGGTGGCAGATCAGCCGGATCTGGGGGATGGACGGCGGGGGTTTGGGTTCACCGGCGTCGAGGACGATGAAGGAGCTCGGCTGAGGCCAGGAACGGTCAGGGATGGTCGGGATCGGGTCGTGAGGAGAAGAGGAAGGGTTTAAGATGGTTTAGGGATGAGATCGGGTCGTATGGCGGACGGCGGACGGTGGCTGTGAAGTGAAGGTTGCCGGGGAACGGCGCCGGAGGGGACGAAGGGCGGAGGGAAGGGTATGGCCGGGGTCGTGAGGCTTAGGGAAGACGTTGGAGTGATTAGGTGGCGACGGGGGTGGCCGGAGAGGGAACGGCAGTGAGGCTAGGGTTAGGGCACGGGAGAGAGAGGAAGGAGATGATGAACAGTAGCGGGTGACGTGGCGCTGACGTCGCTGACATGGTGGAGAGAGAAAGTGACGGGGAGAGAGAAACACTGGTGGAGGCGGTGCCGGCTGCGGAGAAGATGACCAGCAAGGAAGAAGATGGATCTATGGTAGATATCGGGTGGAAGCTATATTATCTCTACTCCTATGATAATTTGTCAACTACTCCTAATAATTCATAACTCTTCATTCATCATTCATCATCATAACCTAATACAAACTACTAAGGTCCTTTTATAGAGACCTTGACAGAGTCCTATTCCACTAGAAAACCCCCTTGCTTGATTAGCAAGTAATAAGGTTTCTGACTGAACTCAACTTCCTAACTCAAAGGAACTCTTAATTAATTCCTAACAATCAACTAGGACTCAATAAAAGACTAATGATAAATACTAATTAAATACTCTAGTTTGAACTAGGGAAGTCCAAGTCAAACTAGGAAAGAGGTTGAACCAGCTTGGTTCCTCTTCTGGGTTCGGGTCCAGTTGGTCGAGTCGGATCGACTCGTATCACCCCCCCTTCCTTCAAAATTGGCCTTGTCCTCAAGGCCAGAGTTAAGTCGGGTAGGATGGCTCTATGTGGCTGGACCGATTCAACTTGCTGCTGTAGTTCTGGACTCGGTGGGGGAGAAACCAGGTCGATCCCATGTCGGGTCCAGTGGTAGCAGTGGCAGTGATGGATGAGCATCTGGCGGTCGATCTGACGGCTCAGGTAGCTCCAGGAATATGATCTTCAATGGCTCTCCTGGATCATCCTCATCATGTCCCATCAGTAGAGTTGCCCATGACCATAGGATGGGATCTGATCTCCATGGTCTAATCAACTGTGCAGGGACTTGGCTTGAATCTGGGTCAAGCTGGCTTTGGTCCAATCTGAAGTGAAGATGACTGGACCATGCTTCTGCTGCACTAGTCTGGGCTAGAAGTTGGTTGAACCAAGTTGAATCTTCAGCTGTGCTGAGTCTTACTCTGGTCCAAACCTGTCTGACTTGGTTGGCTCTACCGGTGTCAATCTGGACTTGAGTCAGTTGAGCCAAACCGGTGTTACCATCATAGTCAAATCTGATCAGATTGTAGATGAAATCTGAATAAGGAGGGTTGCTCCTTTCAGGACTCATCTCAACCTTCGGATGCTTGATCAACGGCTGAGGATGCATCTGGATCACTTGGAGTTGATCTGGATGGTCCTGATTGCTGGGGACTCTTGGATCAGGTTCAGATCGAAGATCGGAACCACTGGATCGAAGATCACGCTGATCAAACGGCTGGATCAAGTTGCAGTCTTGATCGGACGGCTGAGAAGCTGCCGGAGCTGGATCAACGGCGAAACGAGCTCTTCGGAGAGTGGCAACGGCACAGGATGCTTCGCAGGGACGTGGGCGTTCCATCCGTACGGTTTGATCGACGGATGGGGCTTCGAGCACGCCGGATCTGAAGGCGGCGGCGCGGTGGATGTCGTCGCCGGTGTTCTAGGCCGCGACGATGCTTGAGCTCGTCGGCAACAGGTACGGGAAGGTCTTGGGACCTTTCTCGTGAGGTTTGATCGAAGGATCATCCTCTGGAAGTGGCGGAGCGGAGGTTGCCGGATCAATGGAATTTGCCGGAGTTGGGCTTCGGCGATCCGAGCTTCGTTCGTGGTCACAGATGGCCAAGGTGGCTTCGGGGAAGGACGCCGATGGTTCCCCGGTGTGTTGATGGAGAGGACGGCGTCGGATGGCGGCGATCGGGTGGCGGCTTTGGGACGAGCCGTCGGCGCGGGTGACGAGCCGGGACGACGAAGGGTCGGCTCAGGGTCGAGCCGTGCGCGGGGAAGGAGATGAGTCGCGGCTCGAGCCAATCCGGGAGGAGAGAGAAAATCCCGGGAAAAATCTGGAAAATTAGGCAAAATTCCAGAAAAATCATGGGAAGGTTCTACAAGGTGTTCACCCGGATATGGCGGAGTTAAACTCGGAGTTACAATGGGAGTTGCTCTCGGAGTTGTAATAGGAGTTGCAGACGGAGTCATAACCCGAGTTGGCTCGAGGTCAGATTCCGTAATCTGGATTGCAGCTGGAGTAGGAGTCTGGCTCGGAGTCTGAGTTACCGTTAACCACCTATTGGAGATATGCTCCCACTTCAGACTGGTGCGCTCCAAGTTTCTGCTTTGGCGTTATATCAAAGTTGAACATAGCTTCAACTGGGCATGCATAATTTTGAATTGCTGCTCCAAACTTTCCTGGGGTACTCCGTACATGGTGGCGAAGTTTCCAGTAGGTTCTGAACCGCACAGTCGGTGGAACGGAGCTCTGATACCAAGTTGTTACGAGCGGTCTACTCGTGATCCTCTCGTAATGAGTCTCTACTGCTCCAATCGATCAGAATTGGCCTGATCGGACTTGATTGAGTCCAATTGGCTGAAGCTGGATCGAATCTGGTTCAGATCTGGCTCAGATTGGGGTAGGACTCGACTGGGTCAAGTCTGGATTGGTTGATTGGCTCTTGGAATTGAATCTGGCTCGGATTGGGCTAAGTGGCTTGGCTGAAACTGCTAGGAGTGGGTTAAGTGGCTGAGCCAAATCAGAGTGGGCTGAGTCTGAATCAACTGGCTGGCTGAACCAAGTTAGAGTTGGCTGAGCCAACTTGGTTGGGCTGAACCGGAGTTGATCCAAGGGCTGTGGTTCGCCGGAGTAGATCGCCGGCGTAGGGGCGGCGGCGGCGGTCGGGGTAGTGGCAGGAAGCGTCGCCTGGAGGTGGGGAAGAGTTCCAACGGAGTGGATCTGGGAGATGGGTGGCGGATCGGCCGGATCTGGGGGATGGACGGCGGGGGTTTGGGTTCACCGGCGTCGGGGACGATGAAGGAGCTCGGCTGGGGCCAGGAACGGTCAGGGATGGTCGGGATCGGGTCGTGAGGAGAAGAGGAAGGGTTTAAGATGGTTTAGGGATGAGATCGGGTCGTATGGCGGACGGCGGACGGCGGACGGTGGCTGTGAAGTGAAGGTTGCCGGGGAACGGCGCCGGAGGGGACGAAGGGCGGAGGGAAGGGTATGGCCGGGGTCGTGAGGCTTAGGGGAAGACGTTGGAGTGATTAGGTGGCGACGGGGGTGGCCGGAGAGGGAACGGCAGTGAGGCTAGGGTTAGGGCACGGGAGAGAGAGGAAGGAGATTATGAACAGTAGCGGGTGACGTGGCGCTGACGTGGCGGTGGGGTCGCTGACGTGGCGGAGAGAGAAAGTGATGGGGAGAGAGAAACACTGGTGGAGGCGGTGCCGGCTGCGGAGAAGATGACCAGCAAGTAAGAAGATGGATCTATGGTAGATATCGGGTGGAAGCTATATTATCTCTACTCCTATGATAATTTATCAACTACTCCTAATAATTCATAACTCTTCATTCATCATTCATCATCATAACCTAATACAAACTACTAAGGTCTTTTTGTAGAGACCTTGACAGAGTCCTAATCCACTAGAAAACCCCCTTGCTTGATTAGCAAGTAATAAGGTTTCTGACTCAACTCAACTTCCTAACTCAAAGGGACTCTTAATTAATTCCTAACAATCAACTAGGACTCAATAAAAGACTAATGATAAATACTAATTAAATACTCTAGTTTGAACTAGGGAAGTCCAAGTCAAACTAGGAAAGAGGTTGAACCAGCTTGGTTCCTCTTCTGGGTTCGGGTCCAGTTGGTCGAGTCGGATCGACTCGTATCACAAGGTATCCCTCTTCTCATCCGTCTCCTCCTCTAGTCTTTGTCTTCCTCGTCGAATACCTAGGGTCCTTCTCCTAAAACCCTAAAGGTATCTCTCGACCTAGCCATAGATTTGGCTAAAGAGGATCTAAGATAAGGCAAGAGACCCGGTACGAAAGCCTTTGAGAAGGTGCATCGTATCAATCTTTCTCCTATCTATCATTTCCCTTTTTGATTAGGTTAGGTTATTTTAGTTTGTTTGCTTTCATTCTCATTTGCTTTTGTTTGCTATTTTATGTTTTTAGGATGCTTGGACTTCCGTCTTCCTTGCTTGTGAGAGTTCGGCCACCATGAGGAGCCTTGGGCAAGATTTCAGATATTCTGTCAGGTGGCCTCGCTCCTATTTCGCTTTCTTATTCTTATTTATGCTATATATGAAAATTGAGCCAACACCGTTCTGCTTATTTACATGATCAGCACACATTGAGGACAATGTGAATTTCAGGTTGGGGGGTGTAGGCATAGATGATCTCATGCATGCTACCTTATTGAGCTTAATAGTGTTGAATTGAATATGTTACTAGATATTGTACATGAGCTGAAATTTTTATGCTTATTATATATGTTGCTTTCATATGGATTGGCATATACATTGATTGCATGCGTGATAACCTGAAGGTAGAACATCATGTGATTCACACACGAACACTTTATGTGCAGTGGCGATTATACTCACCAGAGGAATGAGCATGCTATTGTTAATCTAAACCATGATTTCAGCATTAGCTAGTGTTGAGTATTGCATGGAGAAAAAAAAAAGAAGAAAAAGTTCTAGAGATAAAGCTGTGCCTAAACAACTAGTAGGTGATCTACTGAGTAACCGGGTGTTCTTGCCTCAGGAAGCGGGGAGCTCGAGTAAAAAGGTAGAACCACTGAAAAAAAAAACTATTAAGTGTTTTGCTAAGTAACCGAGTCTCTGCGCCTCAAGAAGCGGAGAGTCCTCGCGTAAAAAGGCAAAATATCTGATAGTTGAAGAAAAAAAAAGAAAAACAAAAAGAGCATGTTGTACTTAAAGTGCGAGGGTTGGATGATTGGTCATGAAGATGGTAGTGTGTTTGGACTAATGGTGAGTAGAAGTTGCTTCTGTACGTAACATTTATTTGTCACGTCACATGTGTTCTTCTGGATGGTGATTAGCATGTTTGATGTGTAGAAGTTGATTTCATATGTTGGTAGTATGTGTATGAGTATAAGAAGTTTTCGTGCTCTGTACTGTGTAAAACACTATTGACTTGATAAGGTAGAATTTTTATCATGCATGTCTACATCCTTGAACCGTTAGTGTGCTTAATTATATTCTATATGCTTTGAATTGCTAGAGACTAGCAATAAGCTGGTTGGGGGGTGTGATGAGTGCATGAAAGTGCACTCTGAACAACCTTAAAACCATCTCAATTGCTATATCTTCACCCTTAATCAACTTCTTTAGCACTACTTTTATACTTTTATGTGCTTCACATAGTTGTTTGGAAAATGCAGGAAATTGGAGCTAAAAGATGCTAATTGTGAGAGTTGGTATTGTGTATTCTTAGAGATCTGGTTAGATAGAGTTAGGGCTTTGTCCCGATGAACTTTTGCTGCGCGTTGCCTGTAGTGACAGCCGGTATCGTGTATTCTTAGATTTGGTTGGATGAAGTTAGAACTATAAAAAGGAAGAACCAATGGTAGGAAGATACATTTATATATTTTATCAGATTCATAATTCTATATCTTCCAGTTAAGGTAACTGAGTATCATATGAACCATTGAGAAGAGAAAAACCTAAATCCGAGTGACGTGATTCCTGAACCATTGTGAATCCCTTACCATTACATCTCCGATCTATTTTCTTAACTTTCATCGTTCTTGATTGTTTTCAATTCATTGTTATCTGTGTTTCTGGATCTTTCCTGCTTGTCTCTCTGTGGGATTCGACCTCTCTTATGCTGTATTGCACCGCGACCGCTGTGCGTGACACATTTGAGCGACATCAGTGATCTGGATCAAGCTGACCAAGTTGGATTGGGCTGGATCCGGATTGACTGGCTTGGCTGAACCGGTTAAGTGGGCTGAGCCAATTTGGACAAATGTGTCCGGGGATATCCGACGGCTGGGGATCACCGGCGTAGAGGCGGCGTCAGCGGTCGGGATGTTGGTAGGACGGGTCGCGGGTTGATGGGGAAGAGATCCACCGGAGTGGATTGGTCGGGGAAGGTCTAGATCGGCGGGATCGGGTGTGGCCGGAGGTGGGTTTAGAGTAGATCGGCGTCGGGGACGACAGCGAAGGCTCTGGGGATGTCGGAAAGGATATCGAATGGTCGTAAGGGTGTTAAGGACGGTTGGCTAGGGTTTTAGATGGGTCTGGAGGTGAGATCGGGGTTGAGGGCAGCGGAGCTCGGAGGTTGGACGGCTGTGGATATCACCGGAGACGGTGAATGACGACGAGAAGGGTATGGCCGGAGTCGTGGGAGATAGGGGAAGATGATGGTGGTCTTGGATGGTAACGGGGCTGGGCGGAGAGACGGGGGAAAGGGTGCCGGCGGTGAAGCTTGGCTAGGGCACGGGTGAGGGGAGAGGAAGACGATGAACAATGATGACGTGGCAGAAGGATGCTGACGTGGCGGAGAGAGAAAGTGACGGGGAGATAGAAATTCCGGTGGAGGCGATGCCGGCTGCGAAGAAGATGACCGACGGAGAAGAAGGTGGATCGATGGTGGATTTCTGTGGATTTCTGTGGAACTACATTACCTCTACTCCTATGATATTCTATCAACTATTCTTAATAATTCTATTCATCATTCATCTCATGCATAACCTAATACAAACTAACTAGATCCTTTTATAGAGACCTTGACAGAGTCCTAATCCAACTAAAAAACCCCCTTGCTTAATTAGCAAGTAATAAGGCTTTCAAACTCAACTCAACTTCCTAACTCAAAGGAACTCTTAATTAATTCCTAACAATCAAAATCAACTAGGACTCAATAAAAGAATAATAATAAATCCTAATCAAATACTCTAGTTTCAACTAGGTAAGACCAAGTCAAACTAGGAAAGAGTCTGAACCAGTTTGGTTCCTCTTCTGGGTTCGGATCCAGTTGGTCGAGTCGGATCGACTCGTATCAGTATCATTGGAGTAGAATATTATATGAGTAGAGCTAATGTAGTTTCCACAGAAATCCATCATCGATCCACCTTCTTCCCCGCTGGTCATCTTCTCCGCAGCCGGCACCGCCTCCACCGGAATTTCTCTCTCCCCATCACTTTCTCTCTCCGCCACGTCAGCGACCCTACGCCCAGTCACCTGCCACGTCAGCATCTCCTTCCTCCCCTCTGTCGTCTCCCGTGCCCGAGCCTCATGCCGACCACCGCCGTCCAGCCTCTCCGGCCATCCCCGTCCCCATCCAAGACCACCAATCTATTCCTCTATCTTCCACGACTCCGGCCATATCCTTTTCGTCGCCTTCCACCTCCTCCGGCATCTTCCCCGCCAACCCCAAACCAATCCCCAACGCCGTCTTCCACGACCCCGACCGCCATTAACCTTCCAGATCCCTCCTAAGTTCTCGGCCGACCTCCCTAAACCGATCCCAACCTTCCTAAGCCACTCCCGAAGCCTCGCCGTCGTCCCCGATGCCGATCCCCTCTAAACCCACCACCGGCCACATCCTAGATCCGCCCGATCCGCCACCTATCTCCCAGATCCAAGCCACCATATCCACTCCCCACCGTCCTACGACCTTCCCTGCCAAGATACCGACCACCTCCGACGTCCCGACGCCGGCGATCCACTTCGGCGACCCTCAGCCATCCAATCCAGTCTGGTTCAGCCAGCCAACTTGAATCAGACTCAGCCCAACCTTAACCGGTTTAGCTAAGCCACCAAATCCCGATCCAGCCATTTAGCCCAATCCAACCCGGTCAGCCTGATCCAGATCAACTCAGACTTGACCCAGTCAAGTCCTATCCAATCAGGCTCAGCCAGATCCGAACCAGCTCAAGCCAGAATCAACCAATTGGACTCAATCAAGTCCGATCAGGCCAATTCTGATCGATTGGAGCAGTAGAGACCCGATACGAGAGGATTACGAGTAGACCGCTCGTATCAACTTGGTACCAGAGCTCCATTCCACCGACTGCGCGGTTCAGAACCTTCTGAAAACTTCGCCACCATGTACGGTGTGAGGACCCGTCCCTCTACTCCAGTGGCTCGCCGTGGACCGCAAGGGCAATTTGGTAAATTACGCCTTATCAGCTAGTTTCACACCCGCGTGTGCACACACTGACCATGGTTGTGTTCATGTTTGGCTAGAATGGTTATGATACGAGTCGATCCGACTCGACCAACTGGACCCGAACCCAGAAGAGGAACCAAGCTGGTTCAGCCTCTTTCCTAGTTTGACTTGAACTTCCCTAGTTCAAACTAGAGTATTTAATTAGTCTTTTATTGAGTCCTAGTTGATTGTTAGGAATTAATTAAGGGTCCCTTTGAGTTAGGAAGTTGAGTTGAGTCAGAAACCTTATTACATGCTAATTAAGCAATGGGGTTTTTCTAGTGGATTAGGACTCTGTCAGGTCTCTATAAAAGGACCTTAGTAGTTTTGTATTAGGTAATGATGATGATGAATGAAGAGTTATGAATTATTAGGAGTAGTTGATAAATTATCATAGGAGTAGAGATAATATAGCTTCCACCAGATATCTACCATAGATCCACCTTCTTCCTCGTCGGTCATCTTCTCCGCAGCCGGCATCGCCTTCACCTTCATCTTCTTTCTCCCCGTCACTTTCTCTCTCCGCCACGTCAGCGACCCCACCGCCACGTCACCCCTTACTGTTCATCGTCTTCCTTCCTCTATCCCGAAACCCTAGCTCACCGCCGTTCTTCTCTCTCCGGCCACCCCCGTCGCCACCTAATCACTCCAACGTCTTCCCCTAAGCCTCACGACCCCGGCCATACCCTTTCCTCCGCCCTTCGTCCCCTCCGGCGCCGTTCCCCGGCAACCTTCACTTCACAGCCACCGTCCGCCGTCCGCCATACGACCCGATCTCATCCCTAAACCATCTTAAACCCTTCCTCGTCTCCTCACGACCCGATCCCGACCATCCCTGACCGTTCCTGGCCCCAGCCGAGCTCCCTCATCGTCCTCGACGCCGGTGAACCCAAACCCCCGCCGTCCATCTCCCAGATCCGGCCGATCCGCCACCTACCTCACCGATCCGAGCCGGTAGATCTCATCCCCACCTCCAGGCGACCCTTCCTGGAAGTACCCCGACCGCCGCCGCCGTCCCTAAGCCGGCGATCTACTCCGGCGAACCACAGCCCTTGGATCAACTCCGGTTCAGCCCAACCAAGTTGGCTCAGCCAACTCTAACTTGGTTCAGCCAGCCAGTTGATTCAGACTCAGCCCACTCTGATTTGGCTCAGCCACTTAACCCACTCCTAGCCGTTTCAGCCAAGCCACTTAGCCCAATCCGAGCCAGATTCAATTCCAAGAGCCAATCAACCAATCCAGACTTGACCCAGTCGAGTCCTACCCTAATCTGAGCCAGATCTGAACCAGATTCGATCCAGCTTCAGCCCATTGGACTCAAATCAAGTCCGATCAGGCCGATTCTGATCGATTGGAGTAGTAGAGACCCATTACGAGAGGATCACGAGTAGATCGCTCGTAACAGGTTAGTGGGGTCCGGGATTGAAGGATCTGGGCTTGGGCTTAAGTTTTAGCCCAAGTCTAGCTTTCTGCACCTAAGGGATCGATCTCCCTAGCTAGAAGATCGATCTCTTAGTGCCAGAAAGTCAAACCCGATTTGGCAAGGAAGATCGATCTCTTTCTCAAAAGAGATCGATCTCTCTTGAGTCGGTTCGTTCGTCTATAAAACGAACGAAACTATTTTCTTTTGATTCTTTTGAAAATCCGAGATTTCAACTGTGTTCTTGCTGGATTTGGCTTCGTTTGAGAAAGATCTAAGGCCTAGTTGCTTGGATTGAAGCTGCTATTGCATAGGTAGGGATCCTACCTACAATCTTCCGGGTTTTTGGGGTTTTTTCGGTTTGATTATGTTCTTATGCTTTTGATAAAATACATGTTTGTTTCCCGTGATTTCACCGGTTTTGGACTCGTAGTATCTTGATCTGTCAGATCCCATAGTTTTGGGAAGTTTGGATGTGTTTTCCAGCGGTATTTCTCACCGTCCGGTCGCCGAAGAACCCATTCGGATCGATCTCCTTTGAGGAGAAATCAATCCCTTCTGAGGTGTCATGCCCAGCCCAAGCAGGATCGATCCCTCGGCTGAAGAGAGATTGATCTTTGCCAAGGCTGAGGTGACGGGTTCCGCGTCACGAAGAAGATCGATTCTTCTGGTGGAGAAGATCGATCTCCTTCGGTTGACAGGGACAAGTTTCTCCTAAGTACTAAGGAGATCGATCCCCTTGGGAAGGGAGATCGATCTCTTAGTGGCTGAGGGTGGTTTTCAAGTGGCTTTTGCCCGCGGGGCTTTGTATGACGGTTTTCTTTACTGTCTTATATCTGGTACATATGTTAAGCATGTTAGCCCTATAATAGCGGCAGTGGTGAACCGGGGGAGTGATGACTCCCGGGATGTTTAGAATAAACGGACGGGTAGCCCTACAGCTTTCCTTAGCCTTGCATGCCGGCGTGCGCCGAGGGCTATATCTGTGATATCTGTGAGCTGTTGTTTGCGGGGCTGCTTCCCGATGCAGTTGTGTGATGGACTGCTGACAGTTGGTGGGGGTACCACTGTAGCAGCTCCTAGACCTTATTTATCTGTTCGCCACCCCAAACCAGCAGGGTGCCGTGCCTAGACCTTGTTTGATATACATCACATACTGTTGCATGTTTATCTGTATATTTCTGTGTGTTCATAAAATGCATTGCTTGTGCATTAGTTGCATCTGTGTAGGGCGTTGGCGATGGGTTCTTCGCCGATCCGGGGCTTTCGGGTAGTCCGGATCTAGCTCTAGGACCGTTGCGGGTAGCTTGGTCCAGGACTCGATTTATAGTATTCAGTCGATTTCGATGATAGGGTTAGATGACCTGAATACATGTTGTTTGAGGATTAGAGGTCGTGTCGTCTCCAAGTTGTATCTGAGGTGTAGGCGGAGTTCGGTGTTCTTGACTCTTGGGTCGAGGAATGCCTACCCAGCGGTGTCCTGGCCCGCCAAACAGTGTTTAGTGTCATGTTGTGAGTCTGCAATGTTTTGGGCCTGCGTTCACGGACTTCCGGTAGGGTAATGGGACCCTTGTATACACCTAGGGTAGACTTGAGGGCGGCATTGTTGTGTTCCCTCCCTTGTGAGTGTCGTAGTATAGTGTTCTTGCTGAGCTTAGTGCTCACTCCTACCCGGGCTGCGTTTTGCAAGTGCTGGCGCTAGCTCTTCTTCGGTCGCCCCTACCGGGCCTGTGTTTGGTGACGTGGCGGCGTCTGGCGGTGCTTGAGGAGCGGCGATCTCAGTTTTACCCTTTTGTTATAGATAGTCTCCTACGGGAGTGTTAAATATATAATTTTCCTGTTTTGAGGATTTGTATTATATTCCAGTTCAGTTTTTGAGGTTTGTGAATGTTTGTATAATACAGGATGATTATGAATTGCTAGGGAGACCACTACGATTAGTGGGAAACCTCGCCAAAATTTCCGCAGTAGATTACGCGTCGCCCGGCCCGGTTGGGCCTACGCGGGTCGGGGCGAGACAACTTGGTACCCTTCGACTTTGCATAGACTACAGGCGGCTCAACAGGGTGACGGTGAAGAACAGGTACTCGAAGCCGAGGATCGACGACTTGTTTGACCAGCTGCGAGGATCTTCAGTGTTTTCGAAGATCGATCTCCGCATCGGTTATTACCAGTTGAGGGTTCGGGATTGCGACATCCCGAAGACGGCATTCCGGACTCGGTATGGTCTGTACGAGTTCGTGGTGATGTGTTTGGGCTGACGAACGCACCAGCAGCGTTCATGGATCTCATGCAGAGGATCTTCCGGCCTTTCCTAGATGAGTTCGTGGTGGTGTTCGTCGATGACATTGTCATCTACTCTCGGTCAGAGGCGGAACACGAGCGACACTTGGCAAAAGTGTTGCAGCTACTTCAGGAGCATCGGCTTTATGCCAAGGCTTCCAAGTGCGAGTTCTGGCTTGCACAGGTGGGGTTCCTTGGACACGTGGTGTCGGCAGCAGGGATCTCAGTCGACCCCACCAAGGTCGAGGCAGTGGTACAGTGGCAGAGACCGAGGACAGTGTTCGAGGTCCGCAGTTTCCTGGGCTTGGCGGGGTACTACAAGCGGTTTGTGCGGGACTTCTCCAGAGTTGCCGGACCGTTGACCAGATTGACACAAAAGGCCGTCCCGTTCGTGTGGGATGATGCTAGTGTGCGAGCCTTCGTAGAGCTGAGGACCAGGTTGACCAATGCACCGGTGCTGATCGTCCCCGAGCGAGGCGTTGGTTACAGTGTCTACTGCGACGCCAGCGGTGAGGGTTTGGGGTGTGTCCTCATGCAAGAGGGCCACGCAGTTTCCTATGGTTCTCGCCAGCTGAAGAACCTTGAGAGGAACTACCCGACTCATGACTTGGAGCTAGCTGCAGTGGTCTTCGCCCTGAAGACCTGGCGTCATTACCTCTATGGTGAGAAGTTTTCTGTCTTCTCGGACCATAAGAGCTTGAGGCACGTTTTCACCCAACGTGACCTCAACCTGAGGCAGCGACGCTGGATGGAGCTACTGGAGGACTACGACTTCGAGTTGCATTACCATCCTGGTAAGGCAAACGTCGTAGCAGACGCACTAAGTAGACAGGTGAGAGACACCAGAGCAGTAGTTGCAGGGTTGTCAGCGCGGCAGTGGCAGGCTCTAGAGACGGCGGGCCTGTTGGGGCTCGAGTTTGAGGATCGGGGATCCAGCAGCTTCCTCTACGCAGTGCAGAGTATGCCAGCAGTTCTAGCTAGAGTGTTCGAGGCACAGCACAGTGACCCAGAGCTCGAGGAGTTACGCACAGCAGCGGGCACAGAGGGCGCAGACGGAGACTAGACAGTATCCCCAGACGGAGGGCTATGGTTCCGAGGCAGAGTAGCAATTCCAGCAGATCCGGCTCTTCGAGACGACGTCCTACGAGAGTTCCACCACTCTCATTTTGCAGTTCATCCCAGCAGCACCAAGATGTACCAGGATCTTCGGCGACAGTTCTGGTGGCGAGGGATGAAGAGAGTAGTGACGGAGTTCGTATCGCGCTGCCTTACCTGTCAGAAGGTCAAAGCAGAGCACCAGCGGACTCCGGGGTTACTTCAGCCACTTCCACTAGTTGTTTGGAAGTGGGAGCACATCACGATGGACTTCGTGACCGGGCTACCGAGATCTCCTAGGGGGAATGACGCGATTTGGGTCATCGTTGATCGATTGACCAAATCGGCGCACTTCCTGCCTATGCGGACGACAGACTCGACGGACAGGTTGGGCAGTTTGTACGTCAGAGAGGTAGTAGTAAGACTACACAGGGTTCCAGTTTCTATCGTGTCAGACCGTGACCTCAGGTTCACCAGCAGGTTCTGGCGGGGCTTCCAAGAGGCAGTTGGCACACTTCTGACGTTCAGTATGGCGTTTCATCCGCAGACAGATGGGCAGTCAGAGCGGACGATCCAGATCTTGTAGGACATGCTGAGAGCATGTGTCCTCGACGCAAGAGGCAGCTGGGAGAAGCACGTTCCCTTAGTGGAGTTCTCCTACAACAACAGCTACCAGTCCAGTCTTAGAGTAGCACCTTTCGAGGCGTTGTACGGTTGGCCGTATCGTTCCACAGTGTGCTGGACAGAGGTTGGAGAGGCTTCACTGACCGGTCCAGACATCGTCAGGAGGTCGTCAGAGAGGTTAGTGCAGATCAGGCAGAGGCTTCTGACAGCTCAGAGCCGACAAAAGAGCTATGCAGATCAGAGGCGACGACCGCTTGAGTTTGCAGTTGGCGACAGTGTGTTCCTGCGAGCAGCACCGTACAGAGGGTCTATCAGGTTTGGCAGCGGGGGCAAGTTGGCTCCGAGGTTCGTCGGACCGTTTGAGATCCTAGAGAGGGTCGGTGAGGTAGCCTACCGCTTGGATCTTCCTCAGCACATGTCAGCTGTGCACCCGACTTTTCATGTATCGATGCTAAGGAAGTACCACCCCGACCCATCGCATGTCATCAGAGTGGATGACATCGAGCTTGAGTCAGACACGACGTTCATTGAGTAGCCTATTCGAGTACTTGAATGGAGGGATCAGGTCTTGCGGGGCAAGACGATTCCCTTGGTCAAGGTACTGTGGAGGCACAGAGGCGTCGAGGAGATGACCTGGGAGCGCGAGGCGCGCATGCGGCAGGAGTATCTACACTTGTTCCCTTCTCGAGGTAAGTTTTGTCCTGTCTTCTAGTGTAGCTGTTTTTTTTGTTTTCGAGCCCTATCTTTATCGAATCTCGGGACGAGATTTCCTTTAAGGGTATTAGGATGTGAGGACCCGTCCCTCTACTCCTGTGGCTCGTCGTGGACCGCAAGGGCAATTTGGTAAATTACGCCTTGTCGGCTAGTTTCACACCCGCGTGTGCACACACTGACCATGGTTGTGTTCATGTTTGGCTAGAATGGTTAGTTGGACCCGGGATCGAAAGATCCGGGCTTGGGCTTAAGTTTTAGCCCAAGTCTAGCTTTCTGCATCTAAGGGATCGATCTCCCTAGCTAGAAGATCGATCTCTTAGTGCCAGAAAGTCAAACCCGATTTGGCAAGGAAGATCGATCTGTTACGAGCGGTCTACTCGTGATCCTCTCGTAATGGGTCTCTACTGCTCCAATCGATCAGAATCGGCCTGATCGGACTTGATTTGAGTCCAATGGGCTGATTTGGCTAGCTAGATCAGATCTGGCTTGAGCTGGATCGGATCTGGTTGAGCCTGATTGGATGGGACTTGACTGGATCAAGTCTGAAGTGATCTGGATCAAGCTGACCAAGTTCGATTGGGCTGGATCTGGATTGACTGGCTTGGCTGAACCGGTTAAGTGGGCTGAGCCAATTTGGCCAAAGCTGGCTGGGAAGATCCGACGGCTGAGGAGTCGCCGGAGTGGATCGCCGGTGTACGGGCGGCGGCTGCGGTCGGGATAGTGGCAGGGAAGGTCGCGGGGTGATAGGGAATAGATCCACCGGAGTGGATTGGTCGGAGGTGGCTAGATCGACGGGATCTGGAGAGGTAGTCGGCGGCGGTTTGGGTTAACCAGCGTCGGGGACGACGGGGAGGGCTCTGGGGACGTCGGGAAGGGTTGTGGATGGTAGGAATGGAGTTAGGGACGATCAACGAGGGATTTAGGATGGTTTGGAGGTGAGGTTGGGGATGGTGGATGTGGGTTTACGGCGGCGGGGACGGAGGTAGGCTTGTCGGGGACGGCGCCGGAGGGGACGAAGGAGGCGGTGAAGGGGTTGGCCGGAGTCGTGAGGGCTTGGGGAAGACGATGGTGGTCTTGGATGGCAGTGGGGACGGCCGGAGAGGGAACGGCGGTGAAGCTTAGCTAGGGTTTCGGGATAGAGAGGAGGAAGAAGGAGGTGATGTGGCAGGTGACTGGGTGTGGGGTCGCTGACGTGGCGGAGAGAGAAAGTCCGTGGAGGCGATGCCGGTTGTGGAGAAGATGACCGACGGGGAAGAAGGTGGATCTATGGTAGATATCTGGTGGAAGCTATATTATCTCTACTCCTATGATATTCTACTCCTATGATAATTTATCAACTACTCTTAATCATTCATCTCATGCATAACCTAATACAAACTAATGAGGTCCTTTTATAGAGACCTTGACATAGTCCTAATCCAACAAGAAAACCCCCTTGCTTAATTAGCAAGTAATAAGGTTTCAAACTCAACTCAACTTCCTAACTCAAATAAACTCTTAATTAATTCCTAACAATCAAATATTAACTAGGACTCAATTAAATATAAAAGACTAACGATAAATCCTATTAAATACTCTAGTTTGAACAAGGGAAGACCAAGTCAAACTAGGAAAGAGGCTGAACCAGTTTGGTTCCTCTTCCGGTTTGGGTCCAGTTGGTCGAGTCGGATCGACTCGTATCACGATCTCTCTTGAGTCGGTTCGTTCGTCTATAAAACGAACGAAACTATTTTCTTTTGATTCTTTTGAAAATCCGAGATTTCAACCGTGTTCTTGCTGGATTTGGCTTCGTTTGACGAAGATCTAAGGCTTAGTAGCTTGAATTGAAGCTGCTATTGCATAGGTAGGGATCCTACCTAAAATCTTCCAGGTTTTTGGGGTTTTTCCGGTTTGATTATGTTCTTATGCTTAGATCGGATAAAATACATATTTGTTTCCCGTGATTTCACCGGTTTTGGACTCGTGGTATCTTGATCTGTCAGATCCCAGAGTTTTGCGAAGTTTGGATGTGTTTTCCGACGGTATTTCTCGCCGTCCGGTCGCCGTAGAACCCATTCGGATCGATCTCCTTTGAGGAGAAATCGATCCCTTCTGAGGTGTCATGCCCAGCCCGAGCAGGATCGATCCCTCGGCTGAAGAGAGATCGATCTTTGCCTAGGCTGAGGTGACGGGTTCCGCGTCACGAAGAAGATCGATCCTTTTGGTGGAGAAGATCAATCTCCTTCGGTTGACAGGGACAAGTTTCTCCTAAGTACTAAGGAGATTGATCCCCTTGGGAAGGGAGATCGATCTCTTAGTGGTTGAGGGTGGTTTTCAAGTGGCTTTTGCCCGCGGGGCTTTGTATGACAGTTTTCTTTACTGTCTTATATCTGGTACATATGTTTAAGCATGTTAGCCCTATAATAGGGGCAGTGGTGAACCGGGGGAGTGATGACTCCCGGGATGTTTAGAATAAACGGGCGGGTAGCCCTACAGCTTTCCCTAGCCTTACATGCCGGCGTGCGCCGAGGGCTTTATCTGTGATATCTATGAGCTGTTGTTTGCGGGGCTGCTTCCCGATGCAGGTGTGTGGTGGACCGCTGACAGTTGGT
Source organism: Narthecium ossifragum (assembly GCA_963920575.1). NCBI lineage: Eukaryota > Viridiplantae > Streptophyta > Magnoliopsida > Dioscoreales > Nartheciaceae > Narthecium > Narthecium ossifragum. The sequence goes on along the minus strand of OY986964.1, from coordinate 19,096,051 downwards.
GGGGGTACCACTGTAGCAGCTCCTAGACCTTATTTATCTGTTCGCCACCCCGGGCTAGCAAGGTGTCGTGCCCAGACCTTGTTTGATATACACCACATACTGTTAAATGCTTATCTGTATATTCATGTGTGTGTTCATAACATGCATTGGTTGTGCATTAGTTGTATCTGTGTAGGGCGTTGGCGATGGGTTGTTCACCGATCTGGGGCTTTCGGGTAGTCCGGATCTAGCTCTAGGACCGTTGCGGGTAGCTTGGTCCAGGACTCGATTTGTAGTATTCAGTCGATTTCGATGAATAGGGTTAGATGACCTGAATACATGTTGTTTGAGGTTTATAGGTCGTGTCGTCTCCAAGTTGTATCTGAGGTGTAGGCGGAGTTCGGTGTTCTTGACTCTTGGGTCGAGGAGTGCCTACCCAGCGGTGTCCTGGCCCACCAAACAGTGTTCAGTGTCCTGTTGTGAGTCTGCAATGTTTTGGGCCTGCATTCATGGACTTCCAGTTGGGTAATGGGACCCTTGTATACAACTAGGGTAGACTTGGGGGCGGCGCTGTTATGTTCCCTCCCTTGTGAGTGTCGTAGTATAGTGTCCCTGTTGAGCTTAGTGCTCACTCCTACCTGGGTTGTGTTTTGCAAGTGCTGGCGCTAGCTCTTCTTCGATCGCCCCTACCGGGCCGGTGTTTGGTGACATGGCGGTGTCTGGCGGTGCTTGAGGAGCGGCGATCTCAGTTTTACCCTTTTATTATAAATAGTCTCCTATAGGAGTGTTAAATGTATAATTTCCCTGTTTTGAGGATTTGTATTATATTCCAGTTCAGTCTTTGAGGTTTGTGAATGTTTGTATAATACATGATGATTATGAATTGCTAGGGAGACCACTACGATTAGAGGGAAACCTCGCCAAAATTTCCGCAGTAAGTTAGGTTCCGGTTCGCGTCGCCCGGCCCGGTTGGCCCACGCGGGTCGGGGCGCGACATACGGAGTACCCCAGGAGAGTTGGGAGCAGTATTTCAAGATTCTGTAGTCCCAGTTGAACCAGTTGGTTAGTGTTAGCTGGAAGATGGAGCAGATCTATGATACGAGGACCAACTGAGCCAATCGAAGAAGGGACCCACGTCCTTGCTTGGGCAGACCAACACCAAGGAGCTGGCTGCAACCAGGTCCTTTGGAGCAGGTTGAGCCAAGCTAGCCTTAGGGCCAAATCAGAGCTGAACCAGTTCCAAGACGAAGCTCAAGCATGGGTGGACCGATGATGGACCCATGACCCATGAGGTGGCTTAGCCAAGCCGGCCTTACTTGGTTATTTCCTTAGTTGAGTCTTCTTAATTGCTTTTCTAGTTGATTTCCAAGTTTGAGTTCAGTTTGTGCTTAGCCAGTTTCTATTTAATTGAGTCCTAGTTTTAGTTGAGTCAAGTCACTAGCTTACTTAGTTCATTCCTAGTTATTAGGAGTAAGTTTGTGCTGAATTAGTAAGAGTCTTTTATTTGCTGTCCAAGCAAGAAGGTATTCAGGTTGTAGTAGAACTCTCTTGAGGCCTCTATTAAAGGACCTCTGTTACGATGCACCTTCTATAGGGCTTTCGTACCTGGTCTCTTGCCTTGTCTCAGATCCTCTTTAGCCAAATCTATGGCTAGGTCGAGAGATACCTTTAGGGTTTTAGGAGAAGGACCCTAGGTATTCGACGAGGAAGGCGAAGACTAGAGGAGGAGACAGATGAGAAGAGGGATCCCTTACAACTCCTCTAGGGTTGGCTGGCTTTCTCTTGGAGATCCAAGCCTTGAAGAACATGGTGGAGGGAGGCACAGCAGCCAAGGGGGGTCGCCGGTGATGGAGACGTGTACTTTAGATGGCAGCGGCGGACGGCGATGGATGGTGGCCGGCTGGTGGAGAGAGAATCCGACAATAGAGAGAGATGAAGGTGGCTGGGGGAATTTGTGGAAGATTAAGTTACAGCTACTCCTAGGGTTACAGCTACTCCTAAATTATCCTACTAATAACTCTATTTTATTCTCATAATTCGTCATGCATACCTAATACAAGCTATGGAGGTCCTTTTATAGAGGCCTCAACAAGATCTAATCAGATAACTACTATCTTGCTATAATCAGCAAGTTACAATCCTTTCCTAATAAGACTCAATCAAGATAACTACTAATAGAAAATTGACTCAATCATAAATCCAAACTAATAAATCAACTAATAACCAACTAAGAAAGTGATCCAGCTAGGGATTAGGATCCCTAATGCAGGATTAGGCTTGTGTTACGAGCGGTCTACTCGTGATCCTCTCGTAATGGGTCTCTATTGCTTCAATCGATCAGAATCGGCTTGATCGGACTTGATTTGAGTCCAATGGGCTGAAGCTGGATCGAATCTGGTTCAGATCTGGCTCAGATTAGGGTAGGACTCGACTGGGTCAAGTCTGGATTGGTTGATTGGCTCTTGGAATTGAATCTGGCTCGGATTGGGCTAAGTGGCTTGGCTGAAACGGCTAGGAGTGGGTTAAGTGGCTGAATCAGACTAAGCTGAATCTGATCTAGCTGGCTGAACCGGATTGGGCTGGGTTGAATCAAGTGGGTTGGATTGGGCTGAGTCAGGGAATCGGATCTAAGGGCTGAGGGGTCACCGGAGGGATCGCCGGCGATAGGGGCGGCGACGGCGATTGGGATAGTGGCAGGAACGGTCGCCTGGAGGTGGGGAAGAGATCCACCGGAGTGGATTGTCCTGAACGAGGCCGGAGCGACGAGATCTAGGGGGCGACGGGGAATAGATGGCCGGAGTCGTGGGGCTTAGAGGAAGAGAATGGTGGCCTTGGTTGGCGACGGGGGTGGCCGGAGAGGGAACTGCGGTGAAGCTTGGCTAGGGTTTCGGGATAGAGGAGAGGAAGAAGATGAATAGTAGGGATGACGTGGCGATGACGTGGCGGTGGGGTCACTGACGTGGCGGAGAGAGAAAGTGACGGGGAGAAGGAAGATGAAGGTGAAGGCGATGCCGGCTGCGGAGAAGATGACCAGCGGGGAAGAAGATGGATCTATGGTAGATATCGGGTGGAAGCTATATTATCTCTACTCATATGATAATTTATCAACTACTCCTAATAATTCATAACTCTTCATTCATCATCCTTATTCCCTAATACAAACTACTAAGGTCCTTTTATAGAGACCTTGACAGAGTCCTAATCCACTAGAAAAACCCCCTTACTTGATTAGCAAGTAATAAGGTTTCTGACTCAACTCAACTTCCTTACTCAAAGGGACTCTTAATTAATTCCTAACAATCAACTAGGACTCAATAAAAGACTAATGATAAATACTAATTAAATACTCTAGCTTGAACTAGGGAAGTCCAAGTCAAACTAGGAAAGAGGTTGAACCAGCTTGGTTCCTCTTCTGGGTTCGGGTCCAGTTGGTCGAGTCGGATCGACTCGTATCACCCCCCCTTCCTTCAAAATTGGCCTTGTCCTCAAGGCCAGAGTCAGGTCAGGTAGGATGGCTCCATGTGGCTGTACCGAATCAACTTGCTGCTGTAGTTCTGGACTCGGTGGGGAGAAACCAGGTCGATCCCATGTCGGGTCCAGTGGTAGCAGTGGCAGTGATGGATGAGCATCTGGCGGTTGATCTGACGGCTCAAGTAGCTCCAGGAATATGATCTTCAATGGCTCTCCTGGATCATCCTCATCATGTCCCATCAGTAGAGTTGCCCATGACCATAGGATGGGATCTGATCTCCATGGTCTGATCAACTGTGCAGGGACTTGGCTTGAATCTAGGTCAAGCTGGCTTTGGTCCAATCTGAAGTGAAGATGGCTGGACCATGCTTCTGCTGCACTAGTCTGGACTAAAAGTTGGTTGAATCAAGTTGAATCTTCAGCTGTGCTGAGCCGTACTCTGGTCCAAACCTGTCTGACATGGTTGGCTCTACTGGTGTCAATCTGGACTTGAGTCAGTTGAGCTAAACCGGTGTTACCATCATAGTCAGATCTGATCAGATTGAAGGAGACATCTGAATAAGGAGGGTAGCTCCTTTGATGAGTCATATCAACCTTCGGATGCTTGATCAACGATCGAGGATGCATCTTGATCACCTGGAGTTGATCTGGATGGTCCTGATTGCTGGGGACTCTTGGATCAGGTTCAGATCGAAGATCGGAACCACTGGATCGAAGATCACGCTGATCAAACGGCTGGATCAAGTTGCAGTCTTGATCGGACGGCTGAGAAGCTGCCGGAGCTGGATCAACGGCGAAACGAGCTCGTCGGAGAGTGGCAACGGCATAGGAAGCTTCGTAGGGACGAGGGGGTTCCATCCGTACGGTCTGATCGTCGGATTGGGCCTCGGATGCACTAGATCTGAAGGTGGCTGCGCGGTGGAGGACGTCGCCGGTGATCGCCGGTGTTGTAGTCCGCGACGGTGCTTGAGCTCGTCGGGGAAAGGTACGGGAAGGTCTTGGGACCTTTCTCGTGAGGTTTGATCGAAGGATCAACCTCATAATACGGCTGATTGAAGGATGCCGCAACAGGGGAGTTCGCCGGAGTTGAAACCCGGCGATCCCAGCCTCTATCGTGGTCGTAGTTGGCCACGGTGGCTTCGGAGAAGGACGCGGGTCCTTCCGGATGTCTTCCCGAGTTCCGAGAGGGTGGGGAACGGCGGCATCGGGCGGTCGAGGTCCAAGTCCTCGTCGGTTGTAGTTGCCGGAGCCGGAGGAAGAGGACGGGCGAGGCCTGGACCGGGTAAGAAGGCGAAGGGGAAGTCCGCCTAAGCTCTTGGTGCGGGTTCGTCGTGAAAGGGTGGCCGGGTGACGGTGGCCGGTGGAGGGATGGGGACGGCTCACTCTTCAGCCGTTCCGAGCCCGCGATGAGCCGGTCGCGAGGAAGAAGACGAGCCACGTGGCTAAGCCGAGGGGGAGCCGCGGCTCGAGCCAATCCGGGTGGAGAGAGAATATCCCGGGAAAAATCTGGAAAAATAGATAAAATTCCAGAAAAATCATGGGAATGTTGTAGAATGGGTTCACCCGGGTCTGGAGGAGTTAAACTCGGAGTTGCAATGGGAGTTGCTCTCAGAGTTGCAGTAGGCAGATTCCTAATCCGAGTTGGCTCGGGGTTAGGCTCCGCAATCTGGGTTGCAGTAGGGGTCTGACTCGGAGTCTGAGTTATCCTCGACCAACTATTGGAAATCCGCTCCAATTCTCTATTCTGGCGCTCTATCAAAGTCGAACAGAGGTTCAACTGGGCCTACATAATCTTGAATTGCTGCTCCAAACTTTCCTGGGGTACTCCGTACATGGTGGCGAAGTTTCCAGTAGGTTCTGAACCGCACAGTCGGTGGAACGGAGCTCTGATACCAAGTTGTTACGAGCGGTCTACTCGTGATCCTCTCGTAATGGGTCTCTACTGCTACAATCGATCAGAATCGGCTTGATCGGACTTGATTTGAGTCCAATGGGCTGAAGCTGGATCGAATCTGGTTCAGATCTGGCTCAGATTAGGGTAGGACTCGACTGGGTCAAGTCTGGATTGGTTGATTGGCTCTTGAAATTGAATCTGGCTCGGATTGGGCTAAGTGGCTTGGCTGAAACGGCTAGGAGTGGGTTAAGTGGCTGAATCAGACTAAGCTGAATCTGATCTAGCTGGCTGAACCGGATTGGGCTGGGTTGAATCAAGTGGGTTGGATTGGGATGAGTCAGGGAATCGGATCTAAGGGCTGAGGGGTCACCGGAGGGATCGCCGGCGATAGGGGCGGCGACGGCGGTTGGGATAGTGGCAGGAACGGTCGCCTGGAGGTGGGGAAGAGATCCACCGGAGTGGATTGTCCTGAACGAGGCCGGAGCGACGAGATCTAGGGGAGACGGAGGAGAGGGTTGGGTCGGCCGACGTCGGGAACGACGGCGAGGCTTCGGGAGTGGCTTAGGGAGGTTTGGATCGGTTTAGGGAGGTCGGACGGAAACGGGGAAGGGATCTGGGAGGTTAATGGCGGAGGGAAGGGTAGAAGACGGCGGCGGCTGTGAAGGTGATGTTGCCGGGGAACTCACCGGAGATGGTGAAGGGCGACGGGGAATAGATGGCCGGAGTCGTGGGGCTTAGAGGAAGAGAATGGTGGCCTTGGTTGGCGACGGGGGTGGCCGGAGAGGGAACGGCGGTGAAGCTTGGCTAGGGTTTCGGGATAGAGGAGAGGAAGAAGATGAATAGTAGGGATGACGTGGCGATGACGTGGCGGTGGGGTCGCTGACGTGGCGGAGAGAGAAAGTGACGGGGAGAAGGAAGATGAAGGTGAAGGCGATGCCGGCTGCGGAAAAGATGACCAGCGGAGAAGAAGATGGATCTATGGTAGATATCGGGTGGAAGCTATATTATCTCTACTCCTATGATAATTTATCAACTACTCCTAATAATTCGTAACTCTTCATTCATCATCCTCATTCCCTAATACAAACTACTAAGGTCCTTTTATAGAGACCTTGACAGAGTCCTAATCCACTAGAAAAACCCCCCTTACTTAATTAGCAAGTAATAAGGTTTCTGACTCAACTCAACTTCCTAACTCAAAGGGACTCTTAATTAATTCCTAACAATCAACTAGGACTCAATAAAAGACTAATGATAAATACTAATTAAATACTCTAGCTTGAACTAGGGAAGTCTAAGTCAAACTAGGAAAGAGGTTGAACCAGCTTGGTTCCTCTTCTGGGTTCGGGTCCAGTTGGTCGAGTCGGATCGACTCGTATCAGCTTGGGACATGGTTCCAAGGCCGGGACTCCATGCTTGGGCGTGGACTTGGTCTTGGCTTGGTCCATGGTCGGGTCAGCTAGGAGGTGGGGTCCGACCTGCGTGGGACCTCCTTAGTTCCTCCTGGGTGTGGGTCTTGGTCCAGCCCATGCTCGGGCTTGGGCTTGAAGCCAGTTCAGCTAGGGCTCGCCTTGTACATCTAGGACTAGACTCGATCACGTCCTTCCTTGGCGTGGGTTGGACTGGCCCAGGCTGAGCTTGGTTCGACCTCGTATCAACCTCTATAGCTTGTATTAGGGTTTTTATGCATGACGAATTAAGTAGGATAATTTAGGTGTAGCTGTAACCCTAGGAGTAGCTCTAACTTAATCTTCCACAAATCCCCCAGCCACCTTCATCTCTCTCTATAGCCGGATTCTTCTCCACCAGCCGGCCACTATCATCACCACCGCTACCAGCCACCTCCGCCGTCCAACCCTGATACGAGCGGTCTACTCGTAATCCTCTCGTATCGGGTCTCTACTGCTCCAATTGATCAGAATTGTGTCTGATCAGGCCTGATTGAGTCCAACTGGCTGATTTGGCTAGCCGAATCGTGAATTTGAGCTGGTTCAGATCTGGTTGAGTCTGATTGGATAGGACTTGACTGGGTCAAGTCTGAATTGATTTGGATCAGGTTGACAGGTTCAATTGGCTGGATGTGGTTGAGTCAGTTGGTTGGGCTGAACCGGACTGGATCTGATGGCTGAGGGCCGCCGGAGTGGATCGCCGGCGTAGGGGCGTCGCCGGTGGTCGGGACCTTGGCAGTAAGGTTCGTGGGTTGGTGGGGAAGAGATCCACCGGAGTGGATTGGCCAGGGAAGGACTAGATCGGCGGGATCGGGTGTGGCCGGCGATGGGTTTAGTGGCGGATCGGCGTCGGGAACGACGGCGAGGAGCTCGGCTGGGGCTTGGGACGTCGGGAAGAGGGTCGGGGAAGGGAATAGGACGGTTTGGAGGTGGGATAGGGATCGGACGCGGGTTGACGCCGATTGGGACGGAGGTCGGGTTGCAGGGGAACTCACCGGAGACAGTGAAGGGCGACGGGAAAGAGATGGCCGGGGTCGTGGGGCTTAGGGGAAGAGGATGGAGGTCTTGGATGGCGACGGGGATGGCCGGAGAGGAGAAAACGGTGATGGTCGGCGGTAGCTTAGGGTTTGGGCACGGGAGAGAGAAGAAGATGACGATGACGTGGCAGGGAAGCTGACGTGGCGCTGACGTGGAGGAGAGAGAAAGTGGAGAGAGAAGAAGATGACGATGAGACTGGAGCAAACCAGACTGGCCAGATGTAGTTGTTCCGAATCTGATCACCTGGTTTGCTCCAGTCTCATCATCATCATCCTTGTTTGGACGATGAAATTTGCTCTTTGAAGACTCTGTTGCCTTTGAGACAGCAACATCTTCCTCAATCTCCTCAGCCTCCTCATCCTGACTTGGGTTATTTTCCTGGGCTTGCTTGGCCTTCATCATCTGGCCATACTTCTTCTGGTGGTGACGGTACTGAGTCCTCGTCATCTCCTCCACAGGAACCGATCGGCGAGTATAACAGTTGTAGTTGTACCATCGCTCTGGCTTGTAAGGCTGAGGCATAAAGCTTTTTGGATACACGTGAGGCTGACCTCTGTTCCACTACCTAGACTGTGGACGATGAAACTTGGTCCCAAAGAACGGTGTCATCGAGCGACTGAGATCCCAATGACATCTTGGGCAGACATGTGGAATAACAGGTTCCTTCCCTTTGTCTTGGCCAAGTCTTGTGAACACATCTGGACGACTATCGTCCTGAGTTTCGTCGATGACAATCTTGAACTTTGGCAATTTGAAATTTGCCACATCAGTCAACACCATCCCCACTGGAGCAGCTTTGGGAAATGGATTTGCATCAACTCCCATGTGTTTGGCTGGGAAACCAATCCTACCGGAATCAATCGCATCTTGCAAAACATTACGGAAAGCCAAACATTGGTTAGTGTGATGTGACCAAGCATTATGCCATTTCCAATATCTTTTGTCTTTGATTTCATCAAGACTTGGCATAGCATGTCCATCTTTCAATTTGACTTGTTTATCTTTCAGTAATTGATCAAAGATTTGATCAGCCTTTGAAATATCAAAAGAAAACTTTCGCATTGGACGTTTACCGTCTCTGACTACTTCTTTACCTTTAAGTTCTCGTTCAAGTTTGGCAAGAGCTTTACATATATAAAGTTTTCCCTTAAGGAGCTCGGCCAAACAAACATCGTTCATATTGTAGTTTTCTTCATCGCCGTCACTAACTTGGTTTATTTCATAGTTAGTATCTCTATAGTAAGTCCCTTTAGAAGATGATTTCATCTGATCTTCTTCTCTTAACAAATGTTCATAATGTATAGCGCTAGTCTGCAGTTGAAATAGGTCAATAAAATCCCTATCTTGGAACTTCTTTTTAAGTTCAAAGGCTAATCCACTTTGAGCGATTTTGACAAATTCCCTTTCGGGCAAGGGAATAAAACACCTACTTCTCGCTCTTTTAAATCTTTGTAGGAATAAATCCGCATTCTCATCCGGCCGCTGTCTGAGTTGAGCTAAATCGGCCATTGTTATTTCTGGTTCTGATTTATAAAATTGAGAATGGAACGCATGTTCCATTTGCTGCCAATTTTGAATAGAATTGGGCGATAGCTTAATGAACCATGAATAAGCTACCCCGGATAAAGAGTTAGGGAATAGCCTAAGTTTAACAAAATCACTCACGTCTCCACATTGCATGGAGAACTTCCCTATGTGTTCAATGGTCGATATCTCATATACCCCAGAGAACATAGTAAACTCTGGAACTTTATAGTTCCTAGGAAGCGGGTGCATTTGGTCAACCCAATCAGGATAAGGTTTCCTATAAGTTGGACGAGTAGCTGGTCGTCCTAAACCTATTTGCTCCTGTAGAATCTCAGCAACTTGTTCACGTAGAGCATCGGCCTGATTATAGAGAGGGTTGTTGTACACTTGGTCATACTGCTCATTTGGTGGTCGAGCATAATACAGAGGTGCCTCATATGGTCGATAATTATTCTGATAAGGGATATCACCCATGCGCTGACCATCGGCCATTCTCTGATTATAAAAGTTATTTCCTGCTGGCCGATTAACTTGGCCACCTAGTTGCCCATAGTTATTCTGCAGAAACCCTTGGCCTTGAGCATCCAAGTTATTATTTTGGCCGATATTTTGGCCATTGTTTTGGAAAACAAGGTTTTGGCCATTGTTTGGGTAAACAATGTTCTGGCCATTGTTTGGGTAAACAAGGTTTTGGCCATTGTTTGGGTAAACAAGGTTTTGGCCATTGTTTGGGTAAACAAGGTTTTGGCCATTATTTGGGTAAACAAGGTTCTGGCCATTAGGAGGAATGTTATGGGGAATGTTTTGAGGAATGTTCTGAGGAATATTTTGAGGAATGTTATCACCCATAACCAAAGGCATTCCACCTACTGGTATACCATGACCTATAGGAACTCCATTATTTGGCGCTCCTTGTGCCGGAGGAAATACACCGCCTTGCATCCCTTGAAGAGGAAGGACACCATTGTTTGGTATTCCTCCAGGAGTTAACATCTCATTATTATGAGGTATTTGCGTTGGCGATGGAAACAACCCAGATGTTTGACCGATTAAGTTTGGTCTTTGATTGTTGTCACTGTTCATCGATGGCCGATGATGGGTTGTACTAGTTTGGCCAACTTGGCTATTTTGGCCGATACGGTTCTGGCTATGCATTGGATTTTGTAAAATAACAAAACCGTTATTACCACCAGGTCCCATGACCGTGTTGGGCAGAAATGGTCGATTGTTTTGGGTGGTGTTTTGGCCGATAGGGACTGCTGACGTGGTAGGCCTAGCAACATTTGATCCAGGATTTGCTTGGGACAAAGTTGCGTTTATAAAAGTCTGCGTAGTATCGATAAAAGGCCTTAAAGCAGTGGCGATATGGCTAGCCATCTGCTGATTGTTAGCATGTAAAGCTTCATCGACCATATTTTTGGCTGTATTTGACGTTATGTTTTCTGGATCTAGGCCAACTCTGGCCGATGTGTTCCCTCGCTCTACAGAGCGATAAACCACCCTATCTCGATATTCTATGTGTGGTGGGGGAACAGGTGGAGGAATATGTGGTTGGTCGAAGGTGAAAAAATAACATGCTCCTCTTCGACCACAATTGGACTTTGTTGGCCATCGCCATGATTGGCGGCGTTTCCACTACCACTATTAGTGTCCAATCCAGTCCTAGTAACGACCATTCCGTCTGGTCCAACTTGACCGATTTCCATAAAGACTTGACACAGGTCCCACCGGGCGTGCCAAAAAATGTTAGAGAGGAAATCTAACTGTTGACCGGTCAAATAGTCAAGGTTAAATCCTATTCCACACTTAAGTATCAGACGATTGCAGTTGAGTTCTACTCTTTCGAATTAACGAACCAGAGATGCCAAGTAATATGGAAATCTAGATTAGACCTAATTAAATAATCTAGTTATCAAGATTAACTTAAAATAATCTAAATTAACCTAAGAAAAGCCTTAAATTATCTAAGATTACGGGATTAATTAAATAAAGCATAAAGATAAACCTAAATTACTAAATCCAGAAAATGCGTTAACTTAATTTAAGAAAACAGTAACTTATTCTAATGGAAAACAGTAAAGAAAGCTTGAATAAAAGAAAGCATAAAAGAGACAAATTAAACCTAAATTAATCTTAAAATACTCCTATGATCATGAAGAAAAGAAACAGTAATTAATAAACTAGTTTAATCTACTCTAGAACTAATTTAACTTAATTAAACTATGCTAAAATGTAGAAACGGACAGAAAGCAGAAACGGACAGAAATCCATTAATCTAGAACTATAAAACAGAAACGAAAGGCAGAAGCGATTAAAACGACTACATTATCTAGATTATGCTAAGAAAGCAGTAAAAGAAGCCATTAATTAAACTGAAAGATTGCATTAATTAACTTACAGGTACATACGAAACGAAAGCCATGCTTAAGAGCAGGGTACAGATTGTCGGGGGAGTTTACAGTGGAGAAGAGAAGCTATTTATCCTAGGAACTAATTAACTGCTCCCGCCTTGAGGGTTGATGGCGTAAAAGGAGGAGATCGTGTGTGAACTGCTCCATAACAGCTTCTCCCACGTCCGTGTCTGGTTGGAGAGTACACCTGGTCGATGCTCGTTCGTTGCATACGTCACGATTACGCTGGCTTACTTATCGTTTCTTGTCTACGTCATACCTGCTTGTGTTTTTTAACCATATTTGGCACATGTGTTAATTGCTTTTGGACGATGATATTAGGTAACATATCCAATTGTGACTTTTGGGCGATTATCGTCCTTAGTCCTTAAATGATGGTGCCATATGGACGATATCGTCCATTTGGTCAATATTCTATCGTCCATTTGGTCGATAGAGTCTATCGTTCATTTGGTCGATATTCTATCGTCCATTTGGTCGATAGATTCTATCGTTCATTTGGTCGATATGTTTTATCTGGTCGATAAGATTATATGATTATCGTCCATTTAGTCATTACTTTTTTGCCTACGTGTCCGTCATTATTTAGCCATTATTTTGGCTAACAACAACCAAACCGGTTCAACCCCGCCTATATGTGGCCCTACTACCCTTCCACCGCCACCGGGCCCCACTACCCTTCCACCTTTAGGGTTTTAGGAGAAGCACCCTAGGTATTCGACGAGTAAGGCTCAAACCGGAGGAGAGAGACGGATGAGGAAGAGGTTTACCTTGCAGCTTCCTTGATACAAGCGGTCTAGTCGTAATCCTCTCGTATCGGGTCTCTACTGCTCCAATCGATCAGAATTGGCCTGATCGGACTTGATTTGAGTCCAATTGGCTGAATCTGGTTAGCTGGATCGGATCTGGCTTAAGCTGGTTCAGATCTGACTGAGTCTGACTGGATAGGACTTGGTTTGGGTCAAGTCTGATTGGTTGATTGGCTTAAGGAATTGAATCTGGCTCGGATTGGGCTAAGTGGCTTGGCTGAACCGGCTAGAATTGGGTTAAGTGGCTGAGTCAATTTGGGCAATCAAGGTCTAGGAAGATCCGATGGCTGAGGGGTCGCCGGAGTGGATCGCCGGCGTAGGGGCAGCGGCGGCGGTCTGGATCTTGGCAGGAAGGGTCGCCTGGAGGTGGGGATGAGATCCGAAGGGTTGGATTGGTCGGAAAATGGCTAGATCAATGGGATCTTGGATGTGGCCGGCGGTGGGTTTAGAGGGGATCGACGTTGGGGACGACGACGGGCTTCGGGAGTGGCTTAGGAAGGTCAGGAACGATTTAGGGAGGTAATCGGGGAACTTAGGGGGGAATCTGGGAGGTTAATGGCGGTCAGGGTCGTGGAAGATGGCGGTGGAGGTCGGGTTGGGCTGCCAGGGAAGATGCCGGAGGAGAAGGAAGGCAACGGAAAGGATATGGCCGGAGTCGTGAGGCTTGGGGAAGAGGATTGGCGGTCTTGGACGGCAGCGGGGGCGGCCAAAGAGGGCTGGGGAATGTCGGCCGGCGGAAGCCTAGGGTTGCAGTACGGGGAACAGAGGAAGAAGATGATGCTGATGTGACAGGTGACGAGAAGAGAGGGCACTGATGTGGCGGAGAGAGAAAGTGATGGGGAGAGAGAAATTTCGGTGCAGGTGATGCCGCCTGCGGAGAAGATGACCGACGAGGAAGAAAGTGGATAAGTGGTGGATTTTCGGGTGGAAACTACATTAGCTCTACTCCTATGATATTCTACTCCTATGATATTCTATCAAATATTCTTAATTAATAATAATTCTCTTCATCATTCATCATTCATAATACAAACCACTGAGGTTCTTTTATAGAGACCTTGACATAGTCCTAATCCAACTAGAAAACCCCCTTACTTAATTAGCAAGTAATAAGGTTTCAAACTCAACTCAACTTCTTAACTCAAATGGACTCTTAATTAATTCCTAACAATCAAATATTAACTAGGACTCAACTAAATATAAAAGACTAATGATAAATCCTAATCAAATACTCTAGTTTGAACTAGGGAAGTCCAAGTCAAAATAGGAAAGAGGCTGAACCAGTTTGGTTCCTCTTCTGGGTTCGGGTCCAGTTGGTCGAGTCGGATCGACTCGTATCATTCCTCTATGGTTGGGCGGCTACCCTTGGGGGATCTAAGCCTTGGAGAATGTGGCAGCGGTAATGAGGTGGTGGAGGGGAGCAGGGTAGCCAAGGGGGACGCCAGGGACTTGGGGTCGGAGACAGTGAAGGGCGACGGGAAAGAGATGGGCGGGGTCGTGGGGCTTAGGGGAAGATGTTGGCGGTCTTGGATGGCGACGGGGGCGGCCGGAGAGGAGAGAACGGCGATAGTCGGCGGTAGCTTAGGGTTTGGGCACGGAAGAGTTCAGAGAGGAAGAAGACGGTGACATGGCAGGTGACTGGGCGTGGGGGTCGCTGATGTGGCGGAGAGAGAAAGTCCGTGGAGGCGGTGCCGGCTGCGGAGAAGATGACCGACGAGGAAGAAGGTGGATCAATGGTGGATTATCTGGTAGAAACTACTACCTCTAACTCCTATGATATTCTACTCAACTATTCTTACTTCATCATATTTCTCTTCATCATTCATCATTCCTAATACAAACTACTGTGGTCCTTTTATAGGACCTTGACAAGAGTCCTAATCCAACTAGAAAACCCCCTTACTTGATTAGCAAGTAATAAGGCTTTCAAACTCAACTCAAATTCCTAACTCAAAGGGACTCTTAATTAATTCCTAACAATCAAATATCAACTAGGACTCAATTAAATATAAGACTAATGATAAATCCTAATTAAATACACTAGTTTGAAATAGGGAAGTTCAAGTGAAACTAGGAAAGAGGCTGAACCAGTTTGATTCCTCTTCTGGGTTCGGGTCCAGTTGGTCGAGTCGGATCGACTTGTATTGTGAGGACCCGTATTCAAATAGAGGACTTATATGCAATTACCACTCTTCGAAGGGGTTGTTTAGCAAAGTCCTTATTAATAAGATCTAAACCTTAAACCTATACTTAAGGATACTATAAACCAAACCCCTTCTTCTCATCTTTCTCCAGCCGCCGAACCAGAGAGAGAGAGAGAGAGAGAGAGAGAGAGGGAGCGGCGCTCGACGCCCGTGACGGACGCCAGCGAGATCGTTGCCGCCGGCGGGGAGGATCTTCACCGGCTGGAGGTTAGAAACCTCCCTCTATTCCTTTCTTCATCACCGTGTTCTTCCTTCTCTTTGCCGCGCTCTCCTCCGGCGGATTTTGAGTAATCGTTTGTTGGGATTGTTGGTTTTGGGTAGCGCGGGGGGATTTCTCTTGAGCTTTAAATTCTTCCTTGTTGTTTTGGTTTAATGGTTGGTATGGATCTAAGGAGGATTGGGTTTTGCTTTGGATCGGATTGCTGGGAGGGGTTCGAATTTATTCTCCTTGAATGGGTTGGTTCTCATTTTGGTGTTGGAGTTTCGTAGATGGAATGCATGGTGGGTGTTGGTTGATCATTGATGGACTGTGGTTTGGTTCTCTGTTGTTGAACCGGATTCATGGGTGCTTGCTGGCTCACTTCTTTTGGAGATTGGCTGGCTTTTGTGTATGCCGTAGGGTGTTTGAGGGTAGCCTTGGTTGAGTTGTCTGTGAGTTTGGATGTAATGATAGTAATAGGACATGGTTATTTGTGATCTTTGAGAGCTTGCTTCCCTTGATTCCCTCTGTTTGAGTTTGGTTCTAAAGTTTGGAAGACATAGGGTTGACGGTTTTAACAGGGAAGATGAGTACTCATATTTTAATTGGAATGGGTGTTACTCTATTAATTGGAAGGGGTTGGTATTGTCCTCTAGTGACATAAAAGTGTCTTCTGGAGATAAAATAAATATACGTGGGTACTATGCTTTCTCATGCTTCTCTTGGGTTGCTGTTCTAGCATGCAGTAGGAGAGCTCCGAATAAGATCTTTGTTTATTGGTTTTCGGAAAACAGATCTGTGAAGATTTGGGAATACTTGAGGTGCTTGGATTTTTGGATGTGTATTAGCTTGCTTTTCTCTATTGTTGAGGTAGGTGGACTATCGTTGATACATATGAAACTAACTGTGATTATTATTCGGCAATGATCGAGGCCTTGTGCAATTAATGCTATGATGGATGTTATCTGGTTTCCTGGTGATGCCAAGCTGTGTTAGTTACTTCTATGTGCATATATCCATTGCTTCAGTCTATTCTATATTTGTTATTTGGATATTGCCTGTGATATGTATTATTGTGGTTGCTTCTATCATGGTATGTGATAATGTTTTATTTTGTTATGCTGGTGGTAATTCTATGCCGGGTACTTTTGTATCCGCGCTTGCTATTTTGCTTGAGTTGTAACAATTTTATGGGCAAGGCATGAGTTGCGTTGATTGTATTGTGCAATGAATTTTGTATTTTTGGATGTATTTTGTGAAGTGTATAAATAGTTGTGGTGATGCTGACTATAATAGGTGCTTTGTATGGTGCACGTGCTATGTGGTTTGGCTTGAGTTCTTCCGGTGTATTAATTGTTATTAGCATTGACCGCTTTGGTGGCACGCATTGCATGTATGGGCCGGGGTCAGGTCTAGGAACTTGCGATCGAGGCTACTGGTGGACGTGGTCCCTGTGATCGATCGGGGTGTTAGGAGAATGATTATGAAATCCAATTTGGATAAGAGAATTAAATCATTATTGTTCGAGAATCGATTGATTCTCTGGAACCTTAGTCTTAGTGACTATTGGGAGGTAGGCTAATGTCTGCTGGTCGACGCCAGTCTAGCTGTGCCCACAGTTGGCAGGGTAGTGTCCCGGACTGTGGTGGAGAGCGAGTTGTGCCCACGGTTGGCAGGGTAGTCGCCCGGACCGTGATGGAGAGCGATGGGTCGATTGCGAGCTTGGGCTTAGGTTGTGACTTCCCTTGAGCTAAGACTTAGGCGCCAGATTGCATTGCATATTTATGTTGGTTGTTAGTTAGTTTCTTGTATGTCGTTAGTTAGTCCCCTGCTGGGCTTTTTGCTCACCCCTACTTTTGCAGGTTCTTCAGGTGATGACGCCCGAGTTTGAGATCGTCAGAGGATTCGACATTAAGTTCATTTGTTTTATTTTATTACATTCATTTGAGAGTTGTAGTGATTTTGGGATTATGAGAGTTGAGTAATAATTTGATTCATGTATTCGGAATCTGGGAATTGTAATTAATTATTTAAAGTATGTATTGGAGTACTGGAATTTATGTGATTGATCCTGAAAGTTTGGAATAATGTAGTGAGTTTATTATGGTTTAGATTGTGACAATTAGCAGGTTGATTATGTTGTGTTACTGTAGCTCCTCGAGCTCTGGGTCACTGTGCTGTGCCTCTAGCACTCTGGCTAAGACTGCCGGCATACTCTGCACTGCATAGAGGAAGCTGCTGGATCCCCGATCCTCAAACTCGAGCCCTAACTGGCCCGCCGTCTCTAGAGCCTGCCACTGCCGCGCTGACAACCCTGCAACTGCTGCTCTGGTGTCTCTCACCTGTCTGCTCAGCGCGTTTGCTACGACGTTTGCCTTACCAGGATGGTAATGCAACTCGAAGTCGTAGTCCTCCAGTAGCTCCATCCAGCGTCGCTGCCTCAGGTTGAGGTCACGTTGGGTGAAAACGTGCCTCAAACTCTTATGGTCCGAGAAGACTGAGAACTTCTCGCCATAGAGGTAATGCCGCCAGGTTTTCAGGGCGAAGACCACCGCTGCTAGCTCCAAGTCGTGAGTCGGGTAGTTCCTCTCATGGTTCTTCAGCTGACGAGAACCATAGGAAACTACGTGGCCCTCCTGCATGAGGACACACCCCAAACCCTCACCGCTGGCGTCGCAGTAGACACTGTAACCAACACCTCGCTCGGGGACGATCAGCACCGGCGCACTGGTCAACCTCGTCCTCAGCTCCACAAAGGCTCGCTCACAAGCATCATCCCACACGAACGGGACGGACTTCTGTGTCAGTCTGGTCAACGGTCCGGCAACTTTGGAGAAGTCCCGCACGAACCGTCTGTAGTAACCCGCCAGGCCTAAGAAACTACGGACCTCAAACACTGTCCTCGGTCTCTGCCACTGTACCACTGCCTCGACCACGTGTCCAAGGAATCCCACCTGTGCGAGCCAGAACTCGCACTTGGAAGCCTTGGCATAAAGCCGATGCTCCCAAAGTAGCTGCAACATTGTCGCCAAGTGTCGCTCGTGCTCCGCCTCTGACCGGGAGTAGATAAGGATGTCGTCGACGAACACCACCACGAATTCGTCTAGGAAAGGCCGAAAGATCCTCTGCATGAGATCCATGAACGCTGCCGGTGCGTTCTTCAGGCCAAAAGGCATCACCACGAACTCGTACAGGCCGTACCAAGTCCGGAATGCCGTCTTCGGGATGTCGCAATCCCGAACCCTCAACTGGTGGTAGCCGGTGCGGAGGTCGATCTTCGAGAACACTGAAGATCCTCTAAGCTGGTCAAACAGGTCGTCGATCCGCGGCATCGGATACCTGTTCTTCACCGTCACCCTGTTGAGCCGCCTGTAGTCTATGCAAAGTCGAAGGATACCATCCTTCTTCTTTGCGAACAACACTGGCGCCCCCCAGGGAGACATGCTGGGACGGATGAAGCCTCTGCTGGTAAGCTCGTCTAGCTGAGTCCTCAACTCACTCTGCTCTGCTGGTGCCATCCTGAAAGTTGGGAGAGAGATCGGTGCGGTACCTGGTACCAGGTCGATCTCAAAATCGACCTCTCTGGGCGGTGGAAGCCCTGGCAACACCTCGGGAAACACGTCGGTGTAGTCGCACACGATCCGGGGGAAACTGCTCTGCTGCACTCCCTCAGACCCAAACAGGGACAGGCTGGCCAGCAAGGCTGAAAGCTCGCTGCCACGCCTCCCTACACCACAAGCGAAGGAATCGGCTGAAAACCGATCCCCCAACAACACAAACTGTGTCCCATCGGGTGTCCAAGCGACCACCCTCCGGCGACCACAGTCGATGATAGCTCGGTATGCTGCTAGCCAGTCCATACCGAGTATCACGTCGAAGCCTGTCATGTCTAGCACCCGCAGGTCTAAGACAGACACGGAGGCCTCCAACCTCCAAAGAACAAGATCGGCAGACTCGGTCTACCCTGACTGTGCCGCCGATCGGTGAGTCTACAGACTATGCCACCTCTAGCCAACTCGTCTCTAATCCTAGCGATGCCACACACATGCTAGCAATATAGGAATGAGACGCCACAGAGTCTATCAGCACATCTACTAAAGAACTAGAAAGGTGATACGAGTCGATCCGACTCGACCAACTGGACCCGAACCAAGAAGAGGAACCAAGCTGGTTCAACCTCTTTCCTAGTTTGACTTGGACTTCCCTAGTTCAAACTAGAGTATTTAATTAGTATTTATCATTAGTCTTTTATTGAGTCCTAGTTGATTGTTAGGAATTAATTAAGAGTCCCTTTGAGTTAGGAAGTTGAGTTGAGTCAGAAACTTTATTACTTGCAAATCAAGCAAGGGGGTTTTTCTAGTGGATTAGGACTCTGTCAAGGTCTCTATAAAAGGACCTTAGTAGTTTGTATTAGGTTATGATGAATGAGATGAATGATTAAGAGTAGTTGATAAATTATCTTAGGAGTAGAATATCATAGGAGTAGAAGTAAAGTAGATTCCACCCGAAATCCACCATAGATCCACCTTTCTTCCCCGTCGGTCATCTTCCCCGCAGCCGGCACCGCCTCCACCAGTGTTTCTCTCTCTTCCCGTCACTTTCTCTCTCCGCCACGTCAGCGACCCCACCGCCACGTCAGCGCCACGTCACCCGCTACTGTTCATCTTCTTCCTCCTCTCTCCTCTATCCCGAAACCCTAGCTCACCGCCGTTCTCCCCTCTCCGGCCACCCCCGTCGCCACCTAAACCCGCCATCCTCTTCCCCTTGGCACCACGACTCCGGCCATACCCTCCATCGCCCGCGTCGTCGTCTCCGGCCTCTTCCCCCGGCAACCCGACCCTCGTCCTCACCGCCATCAACCACGCCCGATCCCTATTCCACCTCCAAAACATCCCTAAAGCCTTCCTCGTCTCCCCACGACCCTTTCCCGACCATCTTCCCGACGTCCCAAGCCCCAGCCGAGCTCCCCGTCGTCCCCGACGCCGGTGAACCCAACTCCGCCGCCCTTGACCTCTAGATCCCGCCGATCTAGCCCACTTCCGACCAATCCACTCCGGTGGATCTCTTCCCCATCAACCCACGAACTTTCCTGCCACAACCCCGACCGCCGCCGCCGCCCCTACGCCGGCGATCTACTCCGGCGAACCACAACCCTTGGATCAACTCCGGTTCAGCCCAACCAAGTTGGCTCAGCCAACTCTAACTTGGTTCAGCCAGCCAGTTGATTCAGACTCAGCCCACTCTGATTTGGCTCAGCCACTTAACCCACTCCTAGCCGGTTCAGCCAAGCCACTTAGCCCAATCCGAGCCAGATTCAATTCCAAGAGCCAATCAACCAATCCAGACTTGACCCAGTCGAGTCCTACCCCAATCTGAGCCAGATCTGAACCAGATTCGATCCAGCTTCAGCCCATTGGACTCAAATCAAGTCCGATCAGGCCGATTCTGATCGATTGGAGCAGTAGAGACCCATTACGAGAGGATCATGAGTAGACCGCTCGTAACAGCTGAAAGATACCTCTGAGGACGGTTGGCTCTGCCGCTGCCTGCTGGTACTGCTGCGGCTGCTGATACGGCTAGTAGAGCTGAACGGTGTCCGGCTGCTCGCGCGCCGGAAGAGCAAACACGCGCCCCCGCAGACCGTCTCAACCTCTGGAGCGGCCCGGTCCAGCCCCTGATCCGCGCCCACTACCGCTCCCCTGCCAGGCACCGTACCCCCCGCCTCTACTGCCCTGCGGCACAGCGCTCCGCGCTCCTCGCATGGGACAGTTCTGGCGGAAGTGTCCCGGCTGCCCGCACTGGAAACAAGTGGCTAGCGCGCCACCAGGATGCTGACCCTGGCCTCCCCCTGACGGAGCCTGCCCAGACGGCCCGCCCGTCAGGAGAAACTGACCTGGCGGACTAGGCAACTGAGGTTGGAACTGCTGCGGGTGCTGCGACCGCCGCTGAAAGCGTCGCTGACGCCGCTGGTGGCCTCCGCCGTATCCCCCTCTGAACTGGGGCCTCTGCTACTGCGAGCTGGTAGAGACTGCCGGTGGAATTGCCCGGCGTCTCTCGTCCTGCGACTGCGCCTCCACAACTAAGGCGCAGTTCAGAACTGCTGAGTGCGTCTGGAAGCAGTGGGAACACGTCTGGCGCCTGATCTCTGGACGAAGACCCCACTCAAACTGCCGTGCCCTGGCCACTGGATCTGCTGCCACTGCCCCCGCAAAACGGACCAAGTGCGTGAACCGGGTGGCATACTGCTGAACAGTGCGAGTACCCTACAAGAGGGACTGGTACTCGCGAGACAGGGCGTCACGCGTACTCCTCCCACGTCGGCTCCTCTCCGCCACTGGTGTGCTGGGCAGTGCACCACCACTCAAGGGCGTCACCATCAAGCTGGAACGCCGCGAGGGTGACCCGGATCCGGTCATCCCCGACGAAGAGAGCGTCGAGAACGCGCGTGACTCCTCGGAGCCAGCCGTCTGCCGTGGTCGGATCTCCAGTCTCACCGCTGAACCTAGGCGGGTTCAGCCGCTGGAAGTCCATCATGACCCCGCCGCGCCCCCGCCCGTCGACCGGAGCGAGGACCCCCTCCTCGGCGAGAGGAGCCTCCTCCCGTGCGACCGCAACCGTCGCTGGTGATGGTCCAGTCCGTCGAGCTCTGACCGTCCTGACAGGTGCTACCCTGTCTGGTCGAGCGGGTCGACCAGGTCGTGCCCCACCTCGACCAACAACCGAAGGTCGGACTCGAGCTCCCGACATCTATACAATCACCAAAGACAACGAGCGTTCACTCGTCAGAAGCCGCCAACACAAGGCAACATAAACAGAAAGCGGAAAAACACAACACATCAAAATGAGCATGCACGGATGTCCTAGACATAGAACTAACCCATTCCACGCTCAACTCAACTGAATCCTGATCCTAAACCCTGGGATCTACAACCTAAGCTCTGATACCAAGCTGTCGCGCCCCGACCCGCGAAAGCCCAACCGGGCCGGGCGACACGAACCGGAACCTACAAAACGCGGAAAACAAAGCTGGCGAGGGTTCCCTCTAACCTATTGGTCTCCTTAGCAAATCATCAAAAACCCCCAATTAAAAGACAATATAATAATGAAGCCTCGAACCACAGATTTAAAACTCAAAAAGATTTAATATACATAATCCTCGAAGAGGGGGGAGTTCAAATACAACATTACTCCCGTAGGAGACTATCTAACATAGGATAAAAGCTGTAAAGGATCACTACCTCTCAGACTCCACCTGGCACCGCCGCACCGCCAACCAACTGCCGGTAGGGGCCACAGAAGAGGTACTGCCGCCTGCACCTGCAAAACGCAGCCCGGGTAGGAGTGAGCACTAAGCTCAGTAGGGATCTACACTACGTCACACAAAAGGAAGAGGGAAACGCAACAGTGTCGCCCTCAAGTAGGACCTGGGTGTATACATGGGTCCCATAACCTCACCGCGTGTCCCTGAGACCTAGGAGCAGCACTCAAAAGCAGGAACAACACTGGCGACACACAAGCAGAGTAGGCAACTTCACTACTCCCCGGGTCAACACAGTGGGACACCGGCTACACCTCAGCATCCGACTCAAGGTCGACACGACCTCTACAATCATCAAGCCACAAGTGCTCCAGTCATCTAAGCCTATCATCGAATCGACTGGATACTACAATTCAAACCGGGTCCAAACCACCCAACCCCGGTCCTAGGGCTAAGTCTGAGCTTCCAGCCTCGGGACGGCGACCCAAGGATCACCCACGCCCTAACCAATGCAACTAATGCACAATACAACAATGCATGCTATGACATACACAAATAAGAAGCAGAGCATGCAACAGTATGTCAAGCATCATACAGGTCTACTGGATCGCTGCAGCGGTACCACCAACCGCTGCCAGCCGATCCGCAGCGGGTCCCGGCATTACGACGGTACCGCGACCGTTAACCGCGGACTCCTGCAACGGGAAGCAACCCCGAAAACCACTGATGAACAGTACACAATATAATATTATATTCCGAAATATAATATTATATTCAAACACCCAAAACCACTACTTAGAGGCTAATTGATCCCATCGATCCGATGTCCAAACGACGTGGGATTCAAGATCCAAGTTAGCCACCAGTAGGTGTATAAACCAGGATCATTATATCCAAAAATCATAATCATCCAACGGTTGGATTAACGGGAAAATATAAATCAAAACAGCTAATCAACTCACTTACCAACTTAATTGCTGCAACGCAGCCCTCCAGAAAACAATTCATAACAAATCGTACATAAATCGGAAAAATATGAAACAAGATGGCATAGAAAGCTAACGAGTAGATGTACAACTCTTATGTTTATCAAAATCCATGATCATGTACTCGCCGGCCGGAAAACTCGCCGCAAGCCGGCTGTTTCTCAAGAACAGCAGAAAACCAGAAATCCGAGACTAATCTGGCATAAAACCTACTCAAATATCAACTGATTAACATGAAACTTAAATCAGTAATTCTAACCGGTACAAAGAATCCAACAAAGGAAGGATCAAGAAGATCCAACGGCTAGATCTCAAGAAAACCCGAAATGAACACAGTAGGTATAACCCTACCTAGCTGCGCTTTCCTCGGCTGATTCCCCGCGATTTGATCACCATCAAGCCTCCAAACCTCTTCAGGGATCTTCCTCTCGTTGTCACGAATCCAACGAGCCTTAGAACGCCGGAAAAGATGGCCGGAGGAGGGAGAACGAAGGAGATGAAGCTTGGCTGCCGGAACAGGGGAAGAAGCAGAGCTTCGGGAGAGAAAGAAAGAAGGAAGAAGAAAGAGAGGAGAAGGAGGAAGAGGAGGGGAAGAAAAGAGGGGAAAGGGGGAGGGGAAAGCCGGAAAAGAGGGGGAAAAGTGAGGGGAGGGGAGGGAAAGTCCTCCCCCCCTCTGACAGAGGAGAACGACGGCCAGTGGTGGCCGTCCTCGCGAAGCAGAAAAGCCACCGACGCGATTCCGATTGGTCGCTCCAAGGAGCGATCGATCGCTCGCGCCCTGGCTCGATCCCAACACCAAGTCGGATCGAGTCCGATCGATCGTCCCAAGGAGCGATCGATCGCTCAAGGGTCGTCAGCTGCCCAAAGGCAAGCTTTCGCGCGCTTGAGCTGGGATCTTCCGATCCCGGGTCCACCTAGCCGTTCTAAACAAACACTAACACATACAAGGCCAATGTGTGCACACGCGGGTGTGAAACAAACCAACAATGCACAATTTACCAAATTGCCCTTGCGGTCTACAACGAGCCACAGGGGTAGAGGGACAGGTCCTCACAATTAGTGTCGTTGATGGAATGTTATTATGATGAGGTTGATGGTTGTGAAAATGAGCCGGTGTTCCTTAGTTCTAATGACAAGGCTTGTGACACACAATTTACCAATGTTAGTGACACATGCAACTATGAGATTCCTAATGAGGCCTCACTCGTTCATGATGATTGGAATAATGTTTCGCCGGTGTGTGATGATATTAGGGATGATGTTTGGGCGGCACATATTGATTTGGTGAATGAACAAGTGCCTCATAATTTTTATGATGATGCTGATGATAGTGATGAAAGCATGTGTGACTTAAGGCCTCCTATGAGTGATGATGATGCTTATAATGCTTATCCGTTTAATGATTGTGAGGCATATGATGGTGCTATGGTTTATGATAACTCGCCGGCTTCCGATGAACAAAATGATAATAATGTTAGCAAAGAAATATTGCCTGCATTTGAGGTCCATGATATTTTCATGAAGACATTACCGGTGAACACAATTTTAATGATATTGAGCCAATATTTGATGCATCATATGAGAATGATATTTGACCGATTTGCAATGCGTATGGTGATGAAGGTGCGTGTAATGATAAGTTACCGGTTTTTGATGTGTTGGATGGTGATGTTGCATTGCCTAGTTTAAATGATCATGAGGACTATGGTGATATTAGTGAGACTTTCTATAGACAGCCTCAATTTGAGCTTCTATCCTTCATATCATCCACACTAGTTGAACATTTTGTGAGACCAGACCTTGTTTCGATTGGAGACTATGCCAATTTGTATCAAAACTTCATCAAAGATCTGATCAAGTCTTCTCATCCTTCTAGTAGTTTGTTTTCTAAGGACATTCCCTTTTTCTTTGACGAAGCATGTTTGCATGGTTTTACTCTTCTTCGGACCATGTATTTCTATACTTTAAATCATTGGCCGCCAAAAGACCACTTGATGATGACTCCATTTATTGAAATCCATGGCTTGAATTACGACAATTGGCCAATGCCTAAAGCTTATAATGAATTATTTGCCATGAATTCTCATTTCTTCTTTGATAAAGCATGTTTGCACCTCATCTCCATCCTTCAATGCATGCATTTCTGTACTTTAAACCATATGCCACCAAAAGCCTATCTGATGATGGACAGATTTATTGAAACACATGATTTGCAGGATGGTGATTGGCCACTGATAAAAAAATTTAATGATTTCATTACCCCAAACCTATCTTTCTTCTTTGATAAATTATGTCTGCATGTCTTCTTCATTCTTCAATCCATGTACTTCTTTACATGGAACCATCGACTACCCAAATTTTAGTATACATTGCATGAGTCAAGCTAGTGACGTTAAACTGAGTGCTTGGTGGGAGGCAACCCATCCTTCTCTCGTTTTTTGCATATTTGTTTTGTCTTTAGTGAGTATAGTTGCTTTTAGTACGTTTTAGTTAGATTGTAGCATGGTATTGGTGGTATATCGCATGTTTGATAAGTGATTGCAAATCTTAATTTGTTATGAAGCTGAATAATGCTTTGATTTCTACGGTGGCATCGATGTGCATAGGGATTAGTGCGTTGAATTTCTTTATCTTCCGTACCTAAAGAGGGTAGTATGCATTTTGCGGAGTTGGGACAAGGTTTCTAGGTGGTTTGACCCATTATGCAGTTCTTGAGAAAAAAAAGGATCGATCTTTTTCTTGAAAAAAAACAATCGATCTCTTTTGGACACGGTTTTGACCGCGGATAGGTAGACATAAGATCGGTCTTTGTTCCGTATAGATCGCTCTATTATATACGAGCAAATTCTGCCAGCAAGGGGATGCAAAATGATCGATCTTCTCCTAATGGAAAGATCGATCCTTTGCGGGATGGCAACCAAAATCAGAAGAGTCTCACTCAAGGACGTCTTCATCCCCGAGCTTCCATCTCTCACCGTTATCCACTCGCCGGATTCGTCCTTATCCTTTTGGTCTCCACTCATTCTAGGACTCATCGGGATAGACATCCCTAGCTTATCCGGACTCGAGCCCTCACCTCCATCACCCATGTTCCCTCCTCATCTCCAGTGCATTAGCCCCATTGCCGTTCCCTTCTCTGTTTCTAGCGTGCAGATCCGGCGTCATCTTCAAGCTCCTCCGGTCATGACCTCCAGTGCCATCATTCCCATTCCCGTCCGATAAGTGTCCATCCGTCCCTTCCAGCCATCCATGTCATTCCTCCTCTCCTATCCGTGCTTCCTCTGTTTCTCAGCCACCGGCGGAACCCATGGCTTTTGCCATGGGTCTCGGTGAATGACGTCGGCGGCCAAGACATGTGTCCTTCTCTTCTCTCCTCCTTCCCTCCCTTCGTCATCGTCGTGCTCTGTTTTCCCTCTTCCGAGCTCTGTTTATCTCCTTGCTCCGGCCATCCTCCTTTGATCGGCACGCTGGCTAGTCTCCGGCGTTCGTCGTCGGCCAGCTTTGGCATCCGACCTTAGGTGGAGAGAGTCCACTATGAGCCCTTCCATTTCTCCATCCGTTCCTCTCTCTCGAGCGCCACCTGCACAGCCTCTGCCTGAGCCCTCAGCACAGCCTATGCTGAGCGATATCCACCACGCGGTGCTTGCCTTTCCCGACACCATCTCATGGTGCCAGGATGCGTTGGAGACCCGCATAGCTGATTTACGCCAAGTGGTCTCTCTGATTCGAGCACATCTAGACATTCTACCAAGCGCAGCATTGTAGCCTTCCGACCTCCTGCTCCTTCTGCGCCTTGTCCATGAGCGATCCTGTTGCATGTTTCCTATGTCTTGCTTGTTTTGTGTGCGCATCTTTTAGGCGTCTTGTACCTAGGATCATGTTAATGTGGATAGGCATTTTGTGAGCTTGGTTTGGTGATATTGTGTCCTTTTGAGGACAGTTAAATTTATATCTTGTATGCCCATCTTTCTGCTATAGTTATACATGATGAATTTTGACTCTGGGGGGTGTGCCCCGTGGGATGTTGATGTGAATGTGTGGATGATTGTATTACGATACAGCTATGTACTTAATGATATATGTGGATGCATTTGTGTGGCTTGTTATACATGCAAATCTTATACTGCCAGAGTGTTTCATGAATACATAGAAGATATATTGCCAAATTTTTTCTTGACGTTCAAGGTTTATTTCTTTCCACATATGTGGTATCCTCTCTCTACCATTTTACAGGGTCATATGCTATCTATTGAATAACGTCGAGCAACAATACGCGTCTCACATGCCACTTGCATACCGTGAACCACCATTATGGGGCATTCATTATGGTTATATATACCCTATTTTATTGCTTTATCTTTATGACTTAGTGTAATTCAGGACAATTACATTTAAGTTGGGGGAGTAGAATTCTAGGAATTCATGTTTATTTATTCATTTTATGATAACCAACTATTATACATCCCTTAGATTTTGTCAGAAAAAAGAAATTATGATACTTATTGTGATACGAGGTCGAACCAAGCTCAGCCTGGGCCAGCCCAACCCACGCCAAGGAAGGACTTGATCGAGTCTAGTCCTAGATGTGCAAGCCGAGCCCTAGCTGAACTGGCTTCAAGCCCAAGCCCTCGGGCTGGACCAAGACCCACGCCTAGGAGGAACTAAGGAGGTCCCATGCAGGTCGGACCCCCCCACCTCCTAGCTGACCCGACCATGGACCAAGCAAAGACCAAGTCCACGTCCAAGCATGGATCCATAGTCCCGGCACTGGAACCAGGTCCCAAGCCTAATCCGGCATTAGGGATCCTAATCCCTAGCTGGATCACTTTCTTAGTTGGTTATTAGTTGATTTATTAGTTTCGATTATGATTGAGTCAGTTTTCTATTAGTAGTTATCTTGATTGAGTCTTATTAGGAAAGGATTGTAACTTGCTGATTATAGCAAGATAGTAGTTATCTGATTAGATCTTGTTGAGCCCTCTATAAAAGGACCTCCATAGCTTGTATTAGGTATGCATGACGAATTATGAGAATAAAATAGAGTTATTAGTAGGATAATTTAGGAGTAGCTGTAACCCTAGGAGTAGTTGTGGAGCCGGATTCTTCTCCACCAGCCGGCCACTATCATCACCACCACTACCAGCCATCTCTGCCGTCCAACCCCAAGTCCCTGGCGTCCCCTTGGCTGCCGTGCTTCCCTCCACCACGTTCTCCAAGGCTGATGATACGAGGTCGAACCGAGCCATTCCAAGAAGGGGCCCACGTCCTTGCTTGGATGGGCCCACGCCAAGCAGTTGGCTGCACCCAAGTCCCTTTGGGCGTTCTAAGCTCAGCCGGCCAAAGGAATCGTATTCCTAGCTGGTTTGCTTACTTAGATGATTTCCTAGTTAGTAGTTATCTTGATTGAGTTAGTTTCCTAGTTTGAGTTCAGTTTATGATTTGCTTTATTAGTTCCTATTAAAAGTCCTAGTAATCAGGAAGTTTGAGTTATGATTGAGTCTTAGTAGGAAAGTATGGTTACTTGCTGATTAAAGCAAGGTAGTTCTCTAGTTGTAGTAGAACTCTCTTGAGGCCTCTATAAAAGGACCTCCATAGCTTGTAATTATGCATGGACGAATTTATGAGAGTTATTATTTAGTAGAGATAAATCCTAGGAGTAGAAGTAATATAGGAGTAGCTGTAACCTAGTTTCCTCATAATCCACCAGCCACCTTCCTCTCT
This sequence comes from Narthecium ossifragum, assembly GCA_963920575.1. Lineage (NCBI taxonomy): Eukaryota > Viridiplantae > Streptophyta > Magnoliopsida > Dioscoreales > Nartheciaceae > Narthecium > Narthecium ossifragum. The sequence goes on along the minus strand of OY986964.1, from coordinate 19,067,106 downwards.
CTCTACAGCCGGTCACCGGTCTCCTTCTCCGCTGCCGTCCACTCCTTCGCCACCATCATCACCACAACCAGCCATCACCCACGTTCTCCAAGGCTTGGATCTCCAAGAGAAGCCAGCCAACCCTAGAGGAGCTGCAAGGTATCCCTCTTCTCATCCGTCTCCTCCTCTAGTCTTCGTCTTCCTCGTCGAATACCTAGGGTCCTTCTCCTAAAACCCTAAAGGTATCTCTCGACCTAGCCATAGATTTGGCTAAAGAGGATCTGAGATAAGGCAAGAGACCCGGTACGAAAGCCCTTGAGAAGGTGCATCGTATCAACTTGGTATCAGAGCTCTTTCCTCTTACCTGTGCCCTCCCGAATCCTTCCGAAGGAGTCCACATGGCAGGAAGAGTACCTGGCCAAAACCCTAGTTATACCGTGAATTGCTCAAACCCTACACGGATCACTGTTCATCCGACCAGACCTACTCCTATACCTGGTCGAATCCCTCTTTCACATCATCATCCCTTACCCCCATCATCATCCCTACAGAACCCTAATGATACGAGTCGATCCGACTCGACCAACTGGACCCGAACCCAGAAGAGGAACCAAGCTGGTTCAACCTCTTTCCTAGTTTGACTTGGACTTCCCTAGTTCAAACTAGAGTATTTAATTAGTATTTATCATTAGTCTTTTATTGAGTCCTAGTTGATTGTTAGGAATAAATTAAGAGTCCCTTTGAGTTAGAAAGTTGAGTTGAGTCAGAAACCTTATTACTTGCTAATCAAGCAAGGGGGTTTTTCTAGTGGATTAGGACTCTGTCAAGGTCTCTATAAAAGGACCTTAGTAGTTTGTATTAGGTTATGATGCATGAAATGAATGATTAAGAGTAGTTGATAAGTTATCATAGGAGTAGAATATCATAGGAGTAGAAGTAAAGTAGATTCCACTAGTTATCCACCATAGATCCACCTTCTTCCCCGTCGGTCATCTTCTCCGCAGCCGGCATCGCCTTCACCTTCAATTTCTCTCTCCCCGTCACTTTCTCTCTCCGACACGTCATCGACCCCACTGCCACGTCAGCGCCACGTCACCCCACTATTCATCGTCTCCCTCCTCAAGCCGTACCCTCGCTCCCGCCGATCTCCACCGCCGTTCCCTCTCCAGCCACCCCCGTCGCCAACCAAGACCTCCAACGCCTTCCCCTGAGCCTCACGACTTCTCCAAGCCGCTCCTCCGCCTCCGTCGTCTCCTCCGACGTCTTCCCCGGCCAACCCAAGTTGACAGCCACCGTCCGTCGTCCACGACACGACCCCAATCTCACCCCAAACCCTTCCTAAACCCTTCCTTGTCTCCCCACGATCCTTCCCGACGTCCCAAGGACCCCCGCCGAGCCTCCCTCGTCGTTCCCGACGCCGGCCGACCCTACCTTCACCGCCGTCTTCACCAGATCCGGCCGATTCGCCACCCATCTTCCAGATCCGAGCCGGTAGATCTCATCCCCACCTCCAGGCGACCCTTCCTGGACATATCCCGACCGCCGCCGCCGTCCCTATCGCCGGCGATCCCTCCGGTGACCCCTCAGCCCTTAGATCCGATCCCCCTGACTCAGCCCAATCCAACCCACTTGATTCAACCCAGCCTAATCCGGTTCAGCCAGCCAGTTGATTCAGACTCAGCCCACTCTGATTTGGTTCAGCCACTTAACCCACTCTTAGCCGTTTCAGCCAAGCCACTTAGCCCAATCCGAGCCAGATTCAATTCCAAGAGCCAATCAACCAATCCAGACTTGACCCAGTCGAGTCCTACCCCAATCTGAGCCAGATCTGAACCAGATTCGATCCAGCTTCAGCCCATTGGACTCAAATCAAGTCCGATCAGGCCGATTCTGATCGATTGGAGCAGTAGAGACCCATTACGAGAGGATCACGAGTAGACCGCTCGTAACAACTTGGTATCAGAGCTCCGTTCCACCGACTGTGCGGTTCAGACTCTATTGGAAACTTCGCCACCATGTACGGAGCACCCCAGGAAAGTTGGGAGCAGCATTTCAAGATTCTGCAGGCCCAGTTGAACCTTTGCTCAACTTTGATGGAACGCCAAAGCAGAAAGTTGGAGCAGATCTCTCGTAGGTGGTCAACTATAGCACCGAGGATAATGATTGCAGAACCTGAGCCTGAGCCAACTCAGATTATGACTCCGATTGTAATTTCGAGTATGACTGAGACACCAGCAATCAATAAGGGAGAAGAGATCCAGAAGCCAGTTGAGGAGCGACAACCGTCCGATTCTCAGATCGAACTGGAGCACATGCTGTTGCAACCTCCTCTGCCAGATCAGGCCCGGCTCACCTCCGAGCCGACTACCCTTCGTCCCGGCTCATCCACGGCTCCGTCGGCTCGTCCCCAAGCCGCCACCCCAACGCCGATCTCCGACGCCGTCCTCTTCTCCCAACCATCGAGGAAGCACTGGCGTCCATCCCCGAAGCCACCGTGGCCAACCACGTCCACGATTGAGGCCCGGATCGCCGACGTACAATTCCGGCGAACTCCCATGTTCCGGCCTCCTCAACTCCACCATATCCAGAGGTTGATCCCAAGATCAGATCTCACGAGAAAGGTCCCAAGACCTTCCCGTACCTATTCCCGATGAGATCAAGCGCTGTCGCGGACTACAACACCGACGATCTCCGGCGACAACCTCCACCGCGCCGCCACCTTCAAATCCGGTGCATCCGAGGCCCAATCCGACGATCAGACCGTACGGATGGAACCCCCTCGTCCCTACGAAGCTTCCTGTGCCGTTGCCACACTCCGGCGACCATGTTTCGCCGTTGATCCAGCTCCGACAGCTTCTCAGCCGTCCGATCAAGACTGCAACTTGATCTAGCCGTTTGATCAACCTGATCTTTGATCCAGTGGTTCCGATCTTCGATCTGAACCTGATCCAAGAGTCCCCAGCAATCAGGACCATCCAGATCAACTCCAAGTGATCCAGATGCATCCTCAACCGTTGATCAAGCATTCAAAGGTTGATATGAGCCATGAAAGGAGCTACCCTCCTTATTCAGATGCCATATTCAATCTGATCAGATCTGATTATGATGGTAACACCGGTTTGGCTCAACTGATTCAAGTCCAGATTGACACCGGTAGAGCCAACCAAGTCAGACCTGTTTGGACCAGAGTACGACTCAGCACAGCTGAAGATTTAACTTGGTTCAACCAACTTCTAGCCCAGACTAGTGCAGCAGAAGCATGGTCCAGCCATCTTCACTTCAGATTGGACCAAAGCCAGCTTGACCCAGATTCAAGCCAAGTCCATGCACAGTTGATCAGACCATGGACATCAGATCCCATCCTATGGTCATGGGCAACACTACTGATGGGACATGATGAAGATGATCCAGGAGAGCCATTGAAGATCATATTCCTGGAGCTACCTGAGCCGTCAGATCGACCGCCAGATGCTCATCCATCATTGCCACTGCTACCCCTGGACCCGTCATGGGATCGACCTGGTTTCTCCCCACCGAGTCCAGAGCTACAGAAGGAAGTTGATTCGGTCCCAGCCACATAGAGCCATCCAACCTGACTTAACTCTGGCCTTGAGGACAAGGCCAATTTTGAAGGAAGGGGGGGTGATACGAGTCGATCCGACTCGACCAACTGGACCCGAACCAGAAGAGGAACTAAGCTGGTTCAACCTCTTTCCTAGTTTGACTTGGACTTCCCTAGTTCAAACTAGAGTATTTAATTAGTATTTATCATTAGTCTTTTATTGAGTCCTAGTTGATTGTTAGGAATTAATTAAGAGTCCCTTTGAGTTAGGAAGTTGAGTTGAGTCAGAAACCTTATTACTTGCTAATCAAGCAAGGGGGTTTTTCTAGTGGATTACGACTCTGTCAAGGTCTCTATAAAAGGACCTTAGTAGTTTGTATTAGGTTATGATGCATGAGATGAATGATTAAGAGTAGTTGATAAGTTATCATAGGAGTAGAATATCATAGGAGTAGAAGTAAAGTAGATTCCACCAGTTATCCACCATAGATCCACCTTCTTCCCCGTCGGTCATCTTCTCCGCAGCCGACATCGCCTTCACCTTCAATTTCTCTCTCCCCATCACTTTCTCTCTCCGCCACGTCATCGACCCCACCGCCACGTCAGCGCCACGTCACCCGCACTATTCATCGTCTCCCTCCTCAAGCCGTACCCTCGCTCCCGCCGATCTCCACCGCCGTTCCCTCTCCGGCCACCCCCGAGCCTTCCCCCGAGCCTCACGACTTCTCCAAGCCGCTCCTCCGCCTCCGTCGTCTCCTCCGACGTCTTCCCCGGCCAACCCAAGTTCACAGCCACCGTCCGTCGTCCACGACACGACCCCGATCTCACCCCAAACCCTTCCTAAACCCTTCCTTGTCTCCCCACGATCCTTCCCGACGTCCCAAGGACCCCCGCCGAGCCTCCCTTGTCGTTCCCGACGCCGGCCGACCCTACCTTCACCGCCGTCTTCACCAGATCCGGCCGATCCGCCACCCATCTTCCAGATCCGAGCCGGTAGATCTCATCCCCACCTCCAGGCGACCCTTCCTGGACGTATCCCGACCGCCGCCACCGTCCCTATCGCCGGCGATCCCTCCGGTGACCCCTCAGCCCTTAGATCCGATCCCCCTGACTCAGCCCAATCCAACCCACTTGATTCAACCCAGCCTAATCCGGTTCAGCTAGCCAGTTGATTCAGACTCAGCCCACTCTGATTTGGTTCAGCCACTTAACCCACTCCTAGCCGTTTCAGCCAAGCAACTTAGCCCAATCCGAGCCAGATTCAATTCCAAGAGCCAATCAACCAATCCAGACTTGACCCAGTCGAGTCCTACCCCAATCTGAGCCAGATCTGAACCAGATTCGATCCAGCTTCAGCCCATTGGACTCAAATCAAGTCCGATCAGGCCGATTCTGATCGATTGGAGCAGTAGAGACCCATTACGAGACGATCACGAGTAGACCGCTCGTAACACCTAACCAACCTCCACCCTATGCAGGCTACAACCCAATGCTTCCACAACCCTATTATTGTTCACCTCACACCTTACCTGCCTATACACCGACCCATTATCCAAACCGTGAGCCCCTATACCCGGCCCATGCCCAGCCTCCATACCAGCAGCCTATGCCACCTCCCTACACACCGTACAACCCTAGTCTTCCCTACAATCCATCACCACCGTATCAGCCATTACCTACTCCCTACAACCAACCCAAACCTACAAACACCAATGGCTACTTGAGTACAACTTGGACTCCAAATCCTACTGGAACTAGGATTACAAATCCTACTCCAACTAGGAATTCGAGTCAAACTCAGAGTACGACTTGGACTCAAGATCCTACTGGAACTAGGATTGCAAATCCTACTCCAACTAGGAATCCTAGTCAAACTCGGAGTACGACTTACCCTACGGCTGAACAATGGAAGGAAGCTGTCCAGAGTTGGATCCCTTTGCCTTACCCTTCAGTAGAACAATGGGAAGCAATGATCCAACGATATTCTCCTACAAATCAGTCAAGCCCTACCAGAGTTCAGATTTCCAGCCAAAATCCCATTCTAGCTACAACTTGGATTGCAGAACATAAAGCCAGCTCTACCTGGATTAGGACTCCTTATCCACCTACCCCCGAGCTTCCCCTTGACCCAACCAATGAACAACACTCGCTGCCCCCTTACCCAACCACACCACATCCCAGCCCAGTCAATATCCATGAAGCTGCAGCCACCGACCTCACCTTTGTTGAAGAACTCCCCACACCATGTAACCTCCACCAAGGTCCCCCTCAAAGCCACCCAACCTCTCCACCCATAGCCATTCCATGTACCAACCTACTGGCTCCCAACTCCATCTTTCCCCACTCCGACGACAAACCTCAAGGAAGTCACGGTCTACCTCTGCCCAAGACTACTACCCTAACCTCCTCCTGCAGCCCATTGAAGGATCTTCTGGGGCAACAAAGGCCGTCCCCTAAACCTCCTGACACCTTCCTCGACATTACCAAGCCCGGCTCCAAACCCCAACCACCAGAACCGACACCCATCCAGATTCACCCCATTGGGTCGAACCCCCATCCTCTCATCCCCCCTTCTCCATGGGATCCAAACCTTGATGAACATCCCTTACCGGCGACCAAGTTCAGTTCCCTCTCAGTTGCCAGAGCCACTCAGCTATCAGATCAGATCAAATCAAATCACTACGGTTTGAACCTGATCAAACTCCGACTCCATCACCTACAATTGGTCGAGTCAGATTGCAGCTTACAAGACTTGGTCAGATTCCATCCAAGCACAACCAGGTTTGGTTACACCAACCAGATCCGACCAAGCTCAGATCAGACCAGGCTAAGTCAGACTCAATTGGATGCATCCAGAATCAATCCGGCTAGATCTGATTGCAGCCAGCCAAGCTCCATCAAGCTCAGTCAAACTGAACCTGATCAAGATCCAAATAGTGCAGCAGAAGCGTGCCCCAGCCGACATCACTTCAGACTGGGCCAAAGCGAGCTTGACTCAATATCAAGCCAAGACCCTGCACATCCGAGCAGGCCATGGAGATCAGATCCCGTCCTTTGGTCATGGGCGACACTACTCATGGGACGTGACGAGGATGATCCAAGAGAACCATTGAAGATCCCATGCTTGGGGCCAACTGAACCATCAGATCGTCCCTCGGATGCTCCGTCCTCGGCACGACTGTATTCAGCTGCCACATTGGGTCTACTTCCACCTTGGAAGGACTCGATTCGAGTTGATTTAGTCTTTGACCCAGGAAGCCAGGTACTAAGGACACACCACCGCCGATCTATGGCCGTCCTTTACTTCAAGGAGTTCCAGCGACCCCCAGATATGCCTAAGTTTCAGCTCCCTCCTTCTAGACCGGCAGCATGGCTCTTTGATTCACCGATCCGGTTACCACCTGATCCACCATGGGTGCGACCAGGGTTCTCACCAGCTGCATGGCCCCCTGATTCAATGGCCCAGTTACCATTAGATCCACCATGGGCCAGACCGGGATTCTCACCACCGAGTACAGAGCAACAGTTGTGGTCCAGCCACATCACCCCGGTTCGAGAAGAGAAGAGCCCTCTTTCCTCATCACATTCAGGCCTTGAGGACAAGGCCAATTTCGAAGGGAGGAGGGATGATACGAGGTCGAACCGAGCCATTCCAAGAAGGGGCCCACGTCCTTGCTTGGATGGGCCCACGCCAAGCAGTTGGCTGCACCCAAGTCCCTTTGGGCGTTCTAAGCTCAGCCGGCCAAAGGAATCGTATTCCTAGCTGGTTTGCTTACTTGATGATTTCCTAGTTAGTAGTTATCTTGATTGAGTTAGTTTCCTAGTTTGAGTTCAGTTTATGATTTGCTTTATTAGTTCATATTAAGAGTCCTAGTAATCAGGAAGTTTGAGTTATGATTGAGTCTTAGTAGGAAAGTATGGTTACTTGCTGATTAAAGCAAGGTAGTTCTCTAGTTGTAGTAGAACTCTCTTGAGGCCTCTATAAAAGGACCTCCATAGCTTGTAATTATGCATGGACGAATATATGAGAGTTATTATTTAGTAGAGATAAATCCTAGGAGTAGAAGTAATATAGGAGTAGCTGTAACCTAGTTTCCTCATAATCCACCAGCCACCTTCCTCTCTCTCTACAACCGGTCACCGGTCTCCTTCTCCGCTGCCGTCCACTCCTTCGCCACCATCATCACCACAACCAGCCATCACCCACATTCTCCAAGGCTTGGATCTCCAAGAGAAGCCAGCCAACCCTAGAGGAGCTGCAAGGTATCCCTCTTCTCATCCGTCTCCTCCTCTAGTCTTCGTCTTCCTTGTCGAATACCTAGGGTCCTTCTCCTAAAACCCTAAAGGTATCTCTCGACCTAGCCATAGATTTGGCTAAAGAGGATCTGAGATAAGGCAAGAGACCCGGTACGAAAGCCCTTGAGAAGGTGCATCGTATCAGCTTGGATCTCCAAGAGAAGCCATCCAACCCTAGAGGAGCTGCAAGGTATCCCTCTTCTCATCCGTCTCCTCCCTCTAGTCTTCGCCTTCCTCGTCGAATACCTAGGGTCCTTCTCCTAAAACCCTAAAGGTATCTCTCGACCTAGCCATAGATTTGGCTAAGGAGGATCCGAGACCAGGCAAGAGACCAGGTACGAAAGCCCTTGAGAAGGTGCATCGTAACATATTGATAAAGATGCTTGATTTAGAAAGTTGTCGTATGAATTATTCAGAAATTTATATGTCATATAAGATTTAGTAAATTTTGCTATGCATAGCATTATCTCTATATTTTAACACTTTTACCATGATTTAGGAATGACTTGACATATGCTTAGCACATGCGCACTTTCACATGATAAAGAGTTGAAATTAGAGTCTAAGCATGATACTATAATAGATTTGCAGTTTTATGTCATGTCAGAGAAAATACATGAGCATATGCAATTATCTGAAAATGCAAAGTATATGAAAAGAAAAAAAAAAGATTTTCAACTTAGTAACCGAGTAGGATGCCTGACCAACGTTCTGTTCACGTAAAACGGTTGAAAGTTCTTATGAATGAAAAGAAAAGAAGAAACAAGATTTCATTTTAGTAACCGGGCAATGTTCCTGATCAACATGTTGTTCGCATAAAACGGGTGATTTTCCTTGTGAAAAAAAAGAATAGTTATTGTTATGTAATAGTGGAAAATATGTGCTTACTTATCATTGTAATCTTGAATGGTTGAATGCTTGGAAATAATGGATACTCCGATGCATGTGGAACATTATTCACACACTAGAGTGTTAAAATTATTTTTGAATCATAATTAAATATGTTGAAGTATTGGAAATGTGTTATGACAAGTTTTAATTTACTTTATTCTTATGTGATTATGAGTTAAAGAATATCTTTATAGATAGTATTTCTATTTGATGAATTGGAATTAATAAATATTGTAATTGATTTTCTGATGATATGTCAAGGAGATGTATAAATATTTGTAGGTATCATCACTGGAAACCCTCAGGAGACTACAACTCCTCCACTATGGCCACTTAGGGGTTTAAAGGCTTGTTACACATGCTAATTCTAATCGTGAGACCTACGAAAGTGGCTAGTTAGGTTTACTGCTTTATTTTTACTTTTGTCTTGCTTTGCTCGAGGACTAGCAAAAATCAACTTGGGGGGGGGGGGGGGGGGGGGTGTGATAAGATGTGAAAAGTACACAAATCACCCTTTTAACTGGGTCTCGTTAGTCTCCGAGCAATGCTATTTTGATTGTCTTCTCATCATTTCAGGTATTAGGACCCTCAGTGAAGACTAGATCAAGTTTAGTAGTTAAACGAACAAATAAAGAACCTGGGAAGTCAAAGGAGCAAAGGAGCAAAGATGGGCCATCTTTGAAATCAAAACTATATCCTCTTAGATAGAACTAGATAATGTTCCATATATGGTTGGAAAGCTCTGGAAGTCTCGTTTCTGGAGAATTTTATGGTTCATGATTCTGAGTTTCCTAGAGGAAGTTACGACATTTTTAATATCAATGGCGTAGTCTGAATGACAAAAGAGACAATACGCAGGACAGATGATCGATCATCGTCCCCTATAATGATCGATCATGTTATGCAGCCAGAGATGAAAGAGAGCCATGTTTTAAATTGATCGATCATCCTCGGGCGCAGCCAATTTTTTTGGGATCAAATGATCGATCTTCACCCCTAAATGATCGATCATTTGATAGCAGTTAAGCAAAATCAAAGGCCTAGATCTAATCCGAGTTAATGGGATACCTGGGCTATAAAATAGACATCTTTTAGGGTTTTTGGGGGATCTCTAGACTCTCTCTTGGCTGCTTGAAGGCCAAGGAGAGGGAACACTCTTTCTTAGTTTCTTTTTCCTCTTTTTAACTTTTCTTTTTAGAATCTTTTGGGAGGAAATCCATGGCGGAAGAGCTTCATCAACCTTCATCTATGGATCAAACCCTCAAGATGAGTAGCTAAACTCCTCGCCATAGGATTCTTATGATATAACTAGGGTTTCTATTAGGGAATCCTAAGATTTAGGGCTTGTATACCACTTTGAATGGTTTGTATGAATTGATCTTAATTTCTTTATGAACTTGGTGTGATTTTATTATTAGTGGATGAATGATTTGTTCCTTTATGCCTAGATCTAGGTCTTGAGCACCTGGGTTTGAGATTAGAGATTCTCATCAAAACATTCATGCTAGAACCATAGATGGGAGGATTTTCTTCTCGAGTCTTGTCTTGTGATGCTGGGACCATTACACGTAATGTTAGAACCATTATGACCAACTCTTAATCCCTTATTCATCTTAATTCAAGATTCGGGATTTCGTAGTGCTAGAACCAGTGCTAGAACCATTAGGGTAAACTTCTAATCCTTGATACATTCTATTTGGCTACCTCAAGGTGCTAGAACCATTAGGGTAACTTCTAATCCTTGATACATTCTATTTGGCTACCTCAATGTGCTAGAACCATCTTGATCTTACACCTAAATCCATATGTTATTATTTTCTCGCGATGAATCAGTTCTAATAAGAGGATTCATTAGTGGTGATCATAACTAATCATTAGGTCACTGACTTTTAGATAATTGCTCTCGCCGACAAGGAATCCTAACCGAAACTTGTTAAGTGATAGAGAGAACTAACCATTCACCTAGTACTAATCCTAGGAAGATCTGGTAGAATCCTAGTTACTGATTAAGAATTCCCTAGTACCTTTTCTCGTATTTATCAATCCTTTAGTGTAAAGTTAGTTTAATTTCAATTCTGAATCTTTTCTCAACTTATTGGTAGGAATACTTAGATTGAGTTTAGTAGTTTAATTATTTTCTTATGCATTCCCTGTGGACTCGACTCGGATTTACTGCTATCTACCCCAAAAGTTAGTTTGAAGTTCGATTATAAATTTAAGTTGCGACACTTTTCAAGCGCTATCTCTTTTAAGGAAAGAAAATTGCTGCAAAAGTTCTTCAATGCAGATTTTATTGGGCTACGATTTTTAAAGATTCTCATAATTTTTTCGAATCTTGTATTAGGTGTCAGAAAACTGGAAATATCTCTCGTAGGAATGAGATGCCTCAAACTCTGATTTTAGTTGCCGATATCTTTGACATTTGGGGTATTGGTTTCATGGGTCCCTTTTCACCATCTTTTGGTTTTCAGTATATCCTTGTAGTTGTTGACTATTTTTCGAAATGGGTAGAAGCTATAGCAACCAAGTCAAATGATCATAAAGTTGTGGTTAAATTTGTTCAAAGTAATATCTTTTCTCGATTTGGTTGTCCTCGTGTGATTATTAGGGATGGTGGTTCTCATTTTAATAATCAACATTTTGCCTCCCTTTTTAGAAAGTACTCTATCACACATAACGTAGCCACTCCTTATCATCCTCAGACTAGTGGCCAGGTAGAGCTCTCTAATACGTAAATAAAACGTATTTTTGAGAAAACTATTCATATAGACCGCACAGATTGGGCCATCAAGTTAGACGATGCACTTTGGGCTTACAAGACAGCTTATAAAGTACATATTGGTATGTTCCTATATCGGTTAGCTTTTGGAAAACCATGCCATTTACCAGTAGAGTTAGAACATCATGCTATGTGTGTCATTAAAAAATTGAACACCGATAGTAATGCTGTCACAGAACATAGGAAATTATGTTTGTGTGAACTTGAGAAAATTCGCAATAAAGTCTATCTGAATTCCAAATTATAAACACAAAACAAAGGCCTTCCATGATAAACACATTTCAAGGAGGACTTTTGTTGTTGGGCAAAAAGTTTGGCTGTTCAATGCGAAGTTGTGTCTTTTCCTAGGAAAATTATGATCTACATAGATTGGGCCTTTTATTATAAATAGAGTATTTCCACATTGCGCTGTAGAAATTAGAAATCCACAGACAAATGAAGTTTTCACTGTTAATGGGCATAGATTAAAACATTATGTGGAGGACATCGCTCACGGCGATGTGGTTGAGCACGTCGAACTGACGAATCCATGCCATAACTGATCCTTTTATGGACGTCTAGTGAAAGACGTAAAATTATGCGCTTGTTGGGAGGCAACCCAGAAGTTTTTAGGACTTTTCCTAACTTTTTCGAATTTTCCTTAATTTTTAGGATTTTTTCCATGTCATTTTCTAGTTTTTTTTTCGGATTTTTCCTGAATTTCCTTGTTTTTCCTCATTTTTCCTCTCTCCTCCCACTATGTTCTTTGATCGTGGCTCATCGTCACAGCTCGACGGCTCGTCCCCGAGCCGTCACCACCAACCGCCCATCGCCGTCCCTCCGGCCACCCTCATCCCTCCAAACTAGTACCAAAACCTCTGCCATCCTCCTACTTCCTCATCCCAGTCTCCTCTTCCTTCGACACCGGTGAGTCCCCTCGGCCATCGTCGAGACCCTCATCCACGGCCTCCCATTGCCCCAAAACACCTCCAGAACCTTCCTCATGCCACCACGAACCTTCCGCCACCATCAAAACCATTCCTTGTCGCCTGGATCATCGGATTCAAACTCTGACGGTCCCTACCTCTCCGACCACCTTCAATTCGCCGCCTAGAAGCCCAATTCTTCAATCAGACACCATAGGACAGTTCCTTGGCCTTCAACGATCCTTTCTCAACCATTTCCAACCGTGATTGTAGCTTGGATCGTCGGAATCCAATTCCGGCAATCATCTTAATCTGATCCGGCCATCTCTATTCTCTTACCTGGAGGTTGTGATTCTTTGATCAGAGCTTACTGGAGAACTCCTCAGACATCCACGATTCTTCCTGTACCTTCCCTATCCTCCAGCGAAGTCGTTTTATCGTCGACCATCTCTAGCGAGCTTCCGACCGTCCGATGGCAACCTTGCACGATTTAGAAGCTACAGAGCTTCGATTTCCAATCGGACGATCTCGATCTTCAATCTGGATGAAATTATGGATGCTGAATATTTTTGGTGTTGTGCATGGATGCTTTGATGTATTTTAAGATTTTATGTTTATATTTTAAATTATGTGGATGAATGATTGCATAGGCTATATATTCAACAAATACAAAGGAGACTCTGTCTAAATTTTTAATAATTCTTAGGACTTTTTGATATTATTGATATATTTTTCATTCTATTCTATTTGATCTTTTGGAAATGTACTTTTATGGCAAGTTTCCTTTGTACATTACTCATGGGCGGATATTTATGCAAAATATCGATCGATCAGGGGGTTATTTTACTTTCTATATATATGTCTCTCAGGCTATATGGTGATTTTGATGGCTTTCTTCTTTTAGTATTTTCGCATTTTGTAGGTGACGATGTTTCCATTGTGTGCGATGTGATGATTTTAATGCGGGAGACGACTATTTATGGCACGCTCTTATGGTGATCTCTACCCTTTATTCATTGCCTTATTTTTATGATTTGGTGTAATTGGGGACAACTACATTTAAGTTGAGGGTAGAATTGTAGGAATTTAAATTTACTGCTTATTTTATTTTATTTTATTAAGTAGATGTTATACATCCCTTGAAATATGTCCAAAGGATGAAATTATGATATGATTTGACAAAGATGCGTATTTTAGAAATTTATTTTATGAATTATTCTCAGGCTTGTATGTCATATAAGGGATAGTAAATTTTTGCTTGTATGACACTATTTCTATACTTTAACACTTTTACCATTTAATGATAACTTGACATATCCTAATGCACATGTTCACTTTCACATGTTAAGGGGTTGATATTAGATTCTATGCAATATATTAGGATAGATTTACAATTCAATGTCATGGCACAGAAAATACATGCACACATGCAATTATCTGAGTATGCGAAATATATAAAATAAAAAAGGACTTTCTACTTAGTAACCGGGCAGTGTGCCTGGCCAACATGCGTAAAACGGTTGAATTTCTTGAAAAAAAAGAAGGGTTTCATACTTAGTAACCGGGCAATGGGCCTAACAAGGTGTGTTGTTCGCATAAAACATTTTAAACTCCTGCATAAAAAAAAGAGAAAATTTTAAAAATTTTAAAAAGCAGAGATTGTTATGTATTAAGTGGAAGATATGTGCTTGGCTATGATTGTGATCTTGAATAGTTGAAGTGTTTAGATATAATTGATGCCCTGAAGCATGTGGAATCCTATTCACACACAGGAGCGTTAAAGTTATTTTTAGTCATGATTAAATATGTTAAAGTGTTGGAAATATGTTATTACATATTTTGATTTACTATGTTTTTATGCGACTATGAGTTGAAGGGTGTATTTAATGGATACTATTTCTATTTCACGCATTGGAGTTAATGAATGTTATAATTGATTTCTAATGATATATTCAAGGGAATATATAGATGTTTGTGGGTGTCATCTCTGAAAACCCTCATGAGACTATAACTCCTCCACTGGGGTAATAACCCAGTGATATGAGTCGATCCGACTCGACCAACTGGACCCGAACAGAGAAGAGGAACCAAACTGGTTCAGACTCTTTCCTAGTTTGACTTGGACTTCCCTAGTTCAAACTAGAGTATTTAATTAGGATTTATCATTAGTCTTTTATATTTAATTGAGTCCTAGTTAATATTTTATTGTTATGAATTAATTAAGAGTCCATTTGAGTTAGGAAGTTGAGTTGAGTTTGAAACCTTATTACTTGCTAATTAAGCAAGGGGGTTTTCTAGTTAGATTAGTACTCTGTCAATGTCTCTATAAAAGGACCTCAGTAGTTTGTATTAGGGGAGGATGAATGATGAAAAGAATTATTAAAAATAGTTGATAGAATATCATAGGAGTAGAGGTAATGTAGATTCCACCCGAAATCCACCATAGATCCACCTTCTTCCCCGTCGGTCATCTTCTCCGTAGCCGGCACCGCCACCACCAGTATTTCTCTCTCCCCGCCACTTTCTCTCTCCACCACGTCAGCTTCCCAGCCACGTCATTGTCATTTTCTTCTCTCTCCCATGCCCAAACCCTAAGCTACCGCCGACTATCGCCGTTCTCTCCTCTCCGGCCATCCCCGTTGTGAGGACCTGTCCCTCTATTCTTGTTGCTCGTTGTTGACCACAAGGGCAATTTGGTAAATTACGCCTTGTTGGTTGGTTTCACACCCTCGTGTGCACACACCGGCCTTGTTTTGGTGTGTGTGTTTGTATAGGATGGCTAGGTGGACCCGGGATTGGAGGATCTGAGCTTGGGCTTGTGTTTAGCCTAAGTTTGCCTTTCTGGGCAAAGCGGATCGATCTTCCTTGGTAAGGAGATCGATCTTCCTTGCTAAGGGGATCGATCTTCCTTGGGAAGAGATCGATCCCTCTTCCTTGCTAAGGAGATCGATCTTCCTTGCTAAGGGGATCGATCTTCCTTGGGAAGAGATCGATCCCTCTATGCCAGAAAGTCTTGTCGGTGGAGTTGCGAGGACGGCCGTCGTGGCCGTCGCCCTCCGCTGTCAGGGGAGAGGAGACTTCCTCTCATCTGATTGCACTTTTCCCCGCCCTTCCCGGCTTTCCCCGGCCTCTTCTCTTCCTTCTCTTCTCTTCTCTTCTTCTTCTTCCTTCCTTCTCTTCTTCCCGCGGAAGCTCTGTCTTCTTCCCCTGTTTCCGGCAGCTCCTTCTCCTCCACCATTCTCCCTCATCCGGCCTCCGTTTTGGGAGCTTGAAGGCTCGTTGGAACCGTGGCGGCGTGAGGAAGATCCCTGGAGTGGTTTGAAGCTTGGTTAGCGGCCGTTTAGCGGGGAATCAGCCGAGGATTATCATTGTCGGTAGGTTCTACTTACTGATGTTGTTTAATGGGTTTCTCCTAATCTAGCCGTTAGATCTGGTTGATCTTTGTGTTGTTAGATACATCTTGCCTAGTAGAATTTCTGGTATAAGTTTTATGATCTTTGGTTGAGATTTTAGTAGGCTTTATGCGTGATTAATCTCGGATTTTCCGGTTTCTGCTGTTCTTGAAGAACAGCCGGCTTGCGGCGAGGTTTCCGGCCAGTATGTGCATGTTCTTGAGTTGTGATGAGAATAAGAGTTGTAGATCTCTTAGTTAACTTTCCATTCCACCTTATTTCGTATTTTTCCGATTTTCCTATGATTTGTTATGAATTGATTGCTGGAGGGCTGGGTTGTAGCAAGGACTTGGTAAGTTAGTTTGATTAGCGGTTTTGATTAGTGTTTTTCCGTTAATCTAGCCGTTGGAAGATTCTGGATTTTGGAGATGTTGATCCATGCATGTAGATCTACAAGAGTCTAAGTTGGATCTTGAATCCGACATCGTTTGGACGTCGGATCGAGGGGGTCAACTGGCTGCTATGTAGAGAATGTTTGGTGTTTTAGATATAATATTATATGTTCGGATTATAATATTATATTTTTTACTATTCATCAACGGTTTCGGGGTTACTTTCCTGTTGCAGGAGTCCGCGGTTGACGGTCGTGGTACCGTCGTAATGCCGGGACCCGCTGCGGATTGCCTGGCAGCGGTGGGTAGTACCGCTACAGCGATCCGGTTGGCTGTATGCATAAACTGTTGTTTGTTATCGCTTTGTGGTTAACCGGGGGAGTCATGAACCCTCGGGAATGCTTAGTATAAATGGGCCATGGGTTATGCCCTTGATCCTTTATCGCTTTGTGGTTAACCGAGGGAGTCATGGACCTCGGGAATGTTTAATATAAACTGTTGCATGCATTGTTGTTAGTGCTGTTAGTCTGCTGTTTGGGGTAGTGTTAGCTTTGTTGCCTGGAGTGCTGAGAGTTGGTCGTCATAACCACGGTTGTTCCGCTAAGTGTGGAGGTGTTACGAGCGGTCTACTCGTGATCCTCTCGTAATGGGTCTCTACTGCTCCAATCGATCAGAATCGGCCTGATCGGACTAGATTGAGTCCAATTGGCTGAATCTGGATCGAATCTGGTTCAGTTCTGGCTCAGATTGGAGTAAGTGGCTGAATCCGGATTTGGTGGCTGAGCTGAACCAATTAGACTTGGCTGAGTTGATCAAGAAGATCTGGCTGGGCAGATCTGACGGCTGAGGAGTCGCGGGAGTAGATCGCCGGCGTAGGAGCGGAGGCGGCGGTCCGGATAGTGGCAGGAAGGTTAGTGGGTTGATGGGGAATAGATCCAACGGGTTGGATTGGTCGGAGGATGGCTAGATGGACGGGATCTGGTGGTCGACGGCGGCGGGTTTGGGTTTACCGGCGTCGGGGACGACGGGGAGGCTCAGGGATGGCTTAGGACGTCCGGATATGGTCTAGGAAGGTTTGCGGGCTACTTTGGAGGGATCTGGGAGTGAGATCTGGGTTGGGCACGGGATGACGGCGATGGGGACGGAGGTCGGGTTGGCTGTGGATATCACCGAAGACGGTGAAGGACGACGGGAAGGGTATGACCGGAGTCGTGGGATGTAGGGGAAGACGATGGCGGGTTTAGGTGGTAGCGGGGGTGGCCGGAGAGAGAACGGGAAGGATGCCGGCGGTAGCTAGGGTACGGGAGAGAGGAAGAAGATGAACAGTGACGATGACGTGGCGGTGACGTGGCGCTGACGTGGATGAGAGAGAAAGTGACGGGGAGAGAGAAATTCCGGTGGAGGCGGTGCCGGCTGCGGAGAAAATGACAGACGGGGAAGAAGGTGGATCTATGGTAGATATCTGGTGGAATCTACTTTACTTCTACTCCCATGATATTCTACTCCTATGATAATTTATCAACTACTCTTAATCATTCATCTCATGCTTTCATTCATCATAACCTAATACAAAACTACTAAGGTCCTTTTATAGAGACCTTGACAGAGTCCTAATCCACTAGAAAACCCCCTTGCTTAATTAGCAAGTAATAAGATTTCTGACTCAACTCAACTTCCTAACTCAAAGGGACTCTTAATTAATTCCTAACAATCAACTAGGACTCAATAAAAAACTAATGATAGATACTAATTAAATACTCTAGTTTGAACTAGGGAAGTCCAAGTCAAACTAGGAAAGAGGTTGAACCAGCTTGGTTCCTCTTCTGGGTTCGGGTCCAGTTGGTCGAGTCGGATCGACTCGTATCAGGAGGTCCCTCTTGGAGAAGGGTGTCCTACTGGTATCGTCATGTCCACCCTGTGTCAGGAATGTCGGAGAATGTCCATCCTAGGCAGTGGCTGTCGGAGGGACGTACTTTGGTCAGGCACCCTTCGGGTTATTGACAAGATTTATGGGGTCCTTGACAGGCCTCAGTACTTGGCACAGAGTTAGTTTAGTGCAGTTTCCCCTTCCTTGTGTGTGACGTAGAGTAGAACCCTACTGAGCTTAGTGCTCACTTGATACGATGCACCTTCTCAAGGGCTTTCGTACCGGGTCTCTTGCCTTATCTCAGATCCTCTTTAGCCAAATCTATGGCTAGGTCGAGAGATACTATTAGGGTTTTAGGAGTAGGACCCTAGGTATTCGACGAGGAAGGCGAAGACTAGAGGAGGAGACGGATGAGAAGAGGGATACCTTGCAGCTCCTCTAGGGTTGGCTGGCTTCTCTTGGAGATCCAAGCCTTGGAGAACGTGGTGTAGGGAAGCACGGCAGCCAAGGGGACGCCGGGGGTGGGGACGTGCACTGTAGATGGCAGCGGTGGACGGCAATGGATGGTGGCCGGCTGGTGGAGAAAGAATCCGGCAGGAGAGAGATGAAGGTGGCTGGTGGATTTCTGTGGAAACTAGGGTTACAGCTACTCCTATATTACAGCTACTCCTATAACTCTACTAAATAATTACTCTCATAAATTCGTCCATGCATAATTACAAGCTATGGAGGTCCTTTTATAGAGGCCTCAAGAGAGTTCTACTACAACCTGAATACTACCTTGCTTTAATCAGCAAGTAACCAGACTTTCCTAATAAGACTCAATCTTATCTCAACTTCCTAATAACAAGGACTCATAATAGGAACTGATTTAAGCAAATCATAAACTGAACTCAATCTAGGAAACTGACTCAATCAAGATAACTACTAACTAGGAAATCATCTAAGTAAGCAAACCAGCTAGGAATAGGATTCCTTTGGCCGGGTGAGCTTAGAACGCCCAAAGGGACTTGGGTGCAGCCAACTCCTTGGCGTGGGCCCATCCAAGCAAGGACGTGGGTCCCTTCTTGGAATGGCTCGGTTCGACCTCGTATCATCCCTCCTCCCTTCGAAATTGGCCTTGTCCTCAAGGCCTGAATGTGATGAGGAAAGAGGGCTCTTCTCTTCTCTAACCGGAGTGATGTGGCTGGACCGCAACTGTTGCTCTGTACTCGGCGGTGAGAATCCCGGTCTGGCCCATGGTGGATCTAATGGTAACTGGGCCATTGAATCAGGGGGCCATGCAGCTGGTGAGAACCCTGGTCGCACCCATGGTGGATCAGGTGGTAACCGGATCGGTGAATCAAAGAGCCATGCTGCCGGTCTAGAAGGAGGGAGCTGAAACTTAGGCATATCCGGGGGTCGCTGGAACTCATTGAAGTAAAGGACGGCCATAGATCGGCGGTGGTGTGTCCTTAGTAGTTGGCTTCCTGGGTCAAAGACTAGATCAACTCGAATCGAGTCCTTCCAAGGTGGAAGTAGACCCAATAGGGCAGCTGAATACAATCGAGTGCAGTTGAGCTTGGATATTTCTCTGCTTTTCTCGAAAGGGAACATTAGGGCTCTGGCTTCAACATCAGTCCTCATGGTCAGAGTCGACAAAGTCGTTCTGAAACTTTGAGTGGTTGATGGATGCTGGGCGATGCTCTTGGATCTGATCAGCTGGAAGATGGCAACCGAATAAGGAGGGTAGCTCCTTGGATAGCTCAGATTAGTTGGGGGATGCCTGATCATCAACTGAAGATGCGTAGGAAACATCTGGATCTGATCTAGTGGAAGTCTGAAATCAAGCTTGATCAAATCGGATTGGCTGAGCTTGCTTGAACTGGGCGCAATCAGATCTAGCCGGATTGATTCTGGCTGCATCCAATTGAGTCTGACTTAGCTTGGTCTGATCTGAGCTTGGTCGGATCTGGTTGGTGTAACCAAACCTGGTTGTGCTTGGATGGAATCTGACCAAGTCTTGTAAGCTGCAATCTGACTCGACCAATTGTAGGTGATGGAGTCGGAGTTTGATCAGGTTCAAACCGTAGTGATTTGATTCAATCTGATCAGATAGCTGAGTGGCTCTGGCAATTGAGAGGGAACTGAACTTGGTCGCCGGTGAGGGATGTTCATCAGGGTTTGGATCCCATGGAGAAGGGGGGATGAGAGGATGGGGGTTCGACCCAATGGGGTGAATCTGGATGGGTGTCGGTTCTGGTGGTTGGGGTTTGGATCCGGGCTTGGTAATGTCGAGGAAGGTGTCAGGAGGTTTAGGGGACGGCCTTTGTTGCCCCAGAAGATCCTTCAATGGGCTGTAGGAGGAGGTTAGGGTAGTCTTGGGCAGAGGTAGACTGTGACTTCCTTGAGGTTTGCCGCCAAAGTCGGGGAAGATGGAGTTGGGAGCCGGCAGGTTTGTACATGGAATGGCTATGGGTGGAGAGGTTGGGTGGCTGTGAGGAGGACCTTGGGGAAGGTTACATGGCGTTGGGAGGGCTTTAACTAAGGTGTGGTTGGCTGCTATTGAGGAATTGCTGGTGGTGGGAAGGTAGGGTTTGGATGAAAGGAAAGAAGAAGATGATGATGATAGGGTGCTGACTGGGCTGAGATGTGGGGCGAGATATGGCTGAGGTGGTGAAGCGGGGTAAGGGGGCAGCGGGTGTTGTTCATGGTTTGGGTCATGAGGCAGCTCGTGGGTAGGGGGAGTATGAGGAGTCCTAATCCAGGTAGAGCTAGGTTTAGGTTCTGCAATCCAAGTTGTAGCTAGAATGGGATTTTGGCTGGAAATCTGAACTATGGTTGGGCTTGACTGATTTGTAGGAGAATATCGTTGGATCATTGCTTCCCATTGTTCTACTGAAGGGTAAGGCAAAGGGATCCAACTCTGGACAGCTTCCTTCCATTGTTCAGCCGTAGGGTAAGTCGTACTCCGAGTTTGACTAGGATTCCTAGTTGGAGTAGGATTTGCAATCCTAGTTCCAGTAGGATCTTGAGTCCAAGTCGTACTCTGAGTTTGACTCGAATTCCTAGTTGGAGTAGGATTTGTAATCCTAGTTCCAGTAGGATTTGGAGTCCAAGTTGTACTCAAGTAGCCATTGGTGTTTGTAGGTTTGGGTTGGTTGTAGGGAGTAGGTAATGGCTGATACGGTGGTGATGGATTGTAGGGAAGACTAGGGTTGTACGGTGTGTAGGGAGGTGGCATAGGCTGCTGGTATGGAGGCTGGGCATGGGCCGGGTATAGGGGCTCATGGTTTGGATAATGGGTCGGTGTATAGGCAGGTAAGGTGTGAGGTGAACAATAATAGGGTTGTGGAAGCATTGGGTTGTAGGCTGCTAGGGTGGAGGTTGGTTAGGGTTCTGTAGGGATGATGATGGGGGTAAGGGATGATGATGTGGAAGAGGGATTCGACCAGGTATAGGAGTAGGTCTGGTCGGATGAACAGTGATCCGTGTAGGGTTTGAGCAATTCACGGTATAACTAGGGTTTTGGCCAGGTACTCTTCCTGCCATGTGGACTCCTTCGGAAGGATTCTGTTACGCCGTGCCTTCTCGTAGGCACGGGTACCTGGTCTCTTCCCTGGTCTCAGTTCTTCCTTAGCCAAATCTATGGCTAGGTCGAGAGATACCTTTAGGGTTTTAGGAGAAGGACCCTAGGTATTCGACGAGGAAGATGAAGACTGGAGGTAGGAGACGGTAGAGAAGAGGTTACCTTGCAGATCCTCTTGTGGTTGGCTGGTTACTCTTGGAGATCCACGCCAAGAGAGGTGGAATAAGAGGGGCGGCGGCCAAGGAGGACGCCTGAATTGGAGCGGTGGCTGGTAGCGGCGGACGGCGGTGGTGAGGGTGGTAGCCGGCGGGTGGAGAAGGCCAGCAAGAGAGAGAAACGTGGGAGGGGCTGGTGGTGGTGGAATATTAAATTAGAGCTACTCCTAAGATATCCTACTTTAACTACTAACTTTATTCTTCAATGCATAAAACCTAATACAAGCTATGGAGGTCCTTTTATAGAGGCCTCAAGAGAGTCCTACTTCAACTAGAGAACTACCTTGCTTTAATCAGCAAGTAACCATACTTTCCTACTAAGACTCAATCATAACTCAAACTCCCTAACAAACTGGACTCAAAATAGGAACTAATAAAACAAAGCATAAACTGGACTCAAACTAGGAAATCAACTAGGAAAGCAATTAAGAACTAACTAAGGTAGTAACCAGCTAAGGATTAGGATCCCTAAGGCCGGCAAAGCTTGAGACCTGGTCCAAGGTCGGGTCCTACCATGGGGTGGGGCCTGACCTGCGTGGGTCTCAACTGGATCTAGCCCATGTGTGGGCCCTGCCCCATAATTGGGCGTGGGTTGGTCTAGCCCAGGTGGAGCTGGACTTCCAACCGTATCATTCCCTCCCCCTTCGAAAAGAGCCTTGTCCTCAAGGCCGAAGTCAGAATAACGATCCAAGAAATCAGTGAATACCTCCCATGTGGCTTCAGCTGGACTATGGCCCTTCCAATGCACTAGAACTTCTTCTGATTGCCGGGGAAAGTGCCGATGGTCGATGATAGCTTGGGGATACAGCTTAGGCTGCTCTTCTGAGGGGTCCGGAATCTCGGTGATGACGGGTACTTCAATTCCATTGTGCTTTTTCAGAAGTGATACATGAAAAACAGGGTGCACCTTGGAATCTGATGGGAGTCGGAGGCGATAGGCGACAGCTCCTATACGCTCCAGTACCTCGTATGGCCCATAGAACTTCGCAGCGAGCTTCTGTGACTTGCGCTTGGCCACGGACTTCTGTCGATAGGGCTGTAGCTTGACGTAGACCATCTCACCAATCTGAAACTCGACGTCTCGATGTCCACGATCATAGGTCTGCTTCATCCTGTTCTGGGCAGCTGCTAACCTTGACTTGACATCTGCTATCACTTGATCCCTTTCAACTAAGAAGTGATCTACAACTGCTGATCTAGCCGTTCCAGATACATAGGACAAGAGGGTAGGTGGGGGTCGGCCATACACAACCTCATAAGGCTTCCGATGGATGCTGGAGTGCCAACTGGTGTTATATGTGTATTCCGCCCAGGTCCGCCATTGGGTCCACTGTGAAGGTCGATCACCTGAAAAACAGCGTAAGTACATCTCAAGGGACCGATTAACTACCTCCGTTTGGCCATCTGTCTGTGGGTGGTAGGCTGAGGAAAATCTGAACTTGACTCCCTGGAGTTTGAAGATCTCCTGCCAAAAGTTGCTGGTGAAGGTGGGATCTCGATCACAAACAATACTGGTTGGCATGCCATGGTCCTTGAACACGGTGTCGAAGAAGACTCGTGCTACAGAATAGGCCGTGTAGGGATGCCGTAGGGGAGCGAAGTGTGCATACTTGGACAATCTGTCGACGACTACTAGAATTGCCGTGTATCCTCTAGAAGAAGGAAGGCCATCGATGAAGTCCATAGAAACATCAGTCCATACCTCTTGGGGAATTGGTAGGGGCTGAAGTAGGCTGGCTGGCTTTATAGTCTCGGCCTTGTGTCGCTGGCAGGTGTCACATTGGCGGATGAAGTCCTTGATCCGCGCCTGAGCTCCCTTCCAATAGAAGGTGGTTCGCAGCCGGTGCCACATCTTGACGAACCCCTCATGTGTGCTGGAATGTAGGGTCGCCAAGATCTCCGGAATGACTGGGGCGTTCTTCCTCAAGAAGATGCGGTCATTGTGGAAGATGACTCCATTGCGAACTGTCCACGGGCCCTTGGTGATTCCGTCTTGGATGTCCTAGGCGAGCTTTTGCATCTCCGCATTAGTTTTGACATCCTCCTGAATTGGTTCTAGCCACCGAGGAACCGGACTAGAGATGGCAGCTATCTAGTGTGGCGATGCTGTCATGACGGCGGGGCTGAACTCAAGTTGGCCGTGGGAGAGGTTGTCTGGATTAGGAGGGACAGGATCAGAAGTTGGCGACGGTAGCGGATCCTCTACCAGGGACTTGGTGGCTGGAAGATCCACAAACACTTGGCCAATCATCATGCCAAGTGAGGGTTCTCCATGCTCATCTAGGACCGGGGTCTCCTCTTCCAAGTCAGCTTCACCCAGATCTTCCACGGCTGGTTCCTCGTTGACGATCTCAATGCTCAACAGCTGCTTACAGCGGTGCCCCGGTGTAAAGGGCTCGTCACATTGGAAGCAAAGTCCTTGTGATCTTCGTTGTTGCAGTTCAGCTAGGGATAGCTGTCTCCTTTGGGGTTGGACTGTAGTTTGAGTCTGACTAGGAGTCCTAGTTTGAGTAGGACTAGGAGTCCTAGTCTCACTCGAACTCCAGTTCGCGCGCGCGGTACGGGCAGCGGGGGCTGGACGGGTAGGTGCAGGCGTCGTCCTTGCCGTAGCATGCCGGATCGCGTACTGCTTCGCCTCATGAGTCTTGGCGTAGCTGATAGCCTCGGCTATGGTGGCTGGTCTAGCGAGCTGAACATCGTACCTGATGGCCGGTTTCAGTCCGCTGATGAAGAGACTCAGTACCACGTCCCGAGCCAAGTGTGGAACACGACCTAGACCTCGATCGAACCGGATCTGGTAGTCTCGGACTGAACCATCTTGCTGAATTCGAGTGAGTTCGCCGATGGGGTCCTCGTAGGTCGTCGGTCCATAGCGCAAGTGCAAGGCATGCTGGATGGTATGCCATGTTGCGCACTCGTCCGTATCCTTCGACAGTTGGTACCATGTCTGGGCATCTCCATCGAAGTGATAGGCGGCATAGCGGACCTTCTCTCGCTCATGGATAGGATGATAAGAGAAGAACTGCTCTGCCTTCAGGATCCAGTGAGTAGGATCTGCAGCTCCATCATAGCGGGGGAAGTCCATGCGGGGAATCCGGGCAGCAAGGGGTTGCTCACGGATTGGGTCATGGGGCTGCTCATAGGCCGGTGGGGTGTGAGGAGGGTAGTAATGGGGTGGTGCAGGAGCTGGGTTGTAGGGGACATGTGGAGGGGGCGCAGGCTGCTGGTATGGAGGGAGGTGATAGGTTGGATATAGAGGCTGGTATGGTGGGGGTGGAAGGACAGTGGAGCCAGGTGGTGGTGGTAAGGTGGTGGGGCCGGCCAGGGGTGTGGTGTGGGCTGGTTGAGCCGGTTGGGTGGGAGGGGTAGGACCTGGTCCAACCAAGATGTAGTTGGGACTAGGGCCGAATCCTTCCTGGATATGGACTGGTTCATGAGGAGTCCTAGGGGGACTAGGAGTTGTGGTAGGAGGCTGGCTAGGATTAGGGTTAGGGTTACCTTGCTCTCCCGCCGTTCCTGGACTCTGTCTCTGCATCTGCAAGGCCATGAACGCCATCCTCTCAGAGAGCCCGAGGATCAAGGCGTGCGTCTCATGCTGCACAGTATGAAGGGACAGCAGAGATCCCTTGATATCGTCGATCTCTTCTCTGGTTACGGAAAGGTCCCGCTCCTTGGAAGCACTCGCGGCGGTATCTCCGGCCATCAACGCAGCTTTTGGAAGGCTTTGGGCGGCACAGCCGACGGATCGAAGCTCTGATACCAAGTTGTTACGCCGTGCCTTCTCGTAGGCACGGGTACCTGGTCTCTTCCCCGGTCTCAGTTCTTCCTTAGCCAAATCTATGGCTAGGTCGAGAGATACCTTTAGGGTTTTAGGAGAAGGACCCTAGGTATTCGACGAGGAAGATGAAGACTGGAGGTAGGAGACGGTAGAGAAGAGGTTACCTTGCAGATCCTCTTGTGGTTGGCTGGTTACTCTTGGAGATCCACGCCAAGGGAGGTGGAAGAAGAGGGGCGGCGGCCAAGGATGATGCCGGGATTGGAGCGGTGGCTGGTAGCGGGGGACGGCGGTGGTGATGGTGGTAGCCGGCGGGTGGAGAAGGCCAGCAAGAGAGAGAAACGTGGGAGGGGCTGGTGGTGGTGGAATATTAAATTAGAACTACTCCTAAGATATCCTACTTTAACTACTAACTTCATTCTTCAATGCATAAAACCTAATACAAGCTATGGAGGTCCTTTTATAGAGGCCTCAAGAGAGTCCTACTTCAACTAGAGAATACCTTGCTTTAATCAGCAAGTAACCATACTTTCCTACTAAGACTCAATCATAACTCAAACTCCCTAACAAACTGGACTCAAAATAGGAACTAATAAAACAAAGCATAAACTGGACTCAAACTAGGAAATCAACTAGGAAAGCAATTAAGAACTAACTAAGGTAGTAACCAGCTAAGGATGATACGAGTTGATCCGACTCGACCAACTGGACCCGAACCAAGAAGAGGAACCAAGCTGGTTCAACCTCTTTCCTAGTTTGACTTGGACTTCCCTAGTTCAAACTAGAGTATTTAATTAGTCTTTATCATTAGTCTTTTATTGAGTCCTAGTTGATTGTTAGGAATTAATTAAGAGTCCCTTTGAGTTAGGAAGTTGAGTTGAGTCAGAAACCTTATTACTTGCTAATCAAGCAAGGGGGTTTTTCTAGTGGATTAGGACTCTGTCAGGTCTCTATAAAAGGACCTTAGTAGTTTGTATTAGGTTATGCATGAGATGAATGATTAAGAGTAGTTGATAAATTATCATAGGAGTAGAATATCATAGGAGTAGAGATAATATAGCTTCATCTTCTCCGCAGCCGGCATCGCCTTCACCTTCAATTTCCTTCTCCCCGTCACTTTCTCTCTCCTCCACGTCATCTGCCACATCAGCATCATCACTGTTCACCTTCTTCCTTGTTACGAGCGGTCTACTCGTGATCCTCTCGTAATGGGTCTCTACTGCTCCAATCGATCAGAATCGGCCTTATCGGACTTGATTTGAGTCCAATTGGCTGATTTGGCTAGCTGGATCGGATCTGGCTTGAGCGGGATCGGATCTGGCTGAGCCTGATTGGATGGGACTTGACTGGGTCAAGTCTGAATTGATCTGGATCAGGAGGACCAGGTTAAATTAGTTGGATCTGGCTGAATCAGTGGTTGGGCTGAACCGGACTGGACTTGACTGAACCAATTTGGTCAAGTGGCTTGAGGAATATCCGACGGCTGAGGATCGCCGGAGTGGATCGCCGGCGTAGGGGCGGCGGCGGCGGTCAGGATAGTGGCAGGACGGGTCGCGGTTTGTTGGGGAAGAGATCCACCGGAGTTGATTGGTCGGAGGTGGGCTAGATCGGCGGGATCTAGAGGTCAAGGGCGGCGGGGTTGGGTTCACCGGCGTCGGGGACGACGGGGAGCTCGGCTGGGGCTTGGGACGTCGGGAAGATGGTCGGGAAAGGGTCGTGGGGAGACGAGGAAGGCTTTAGGGATGTTTTGGAGGTGGAATAGGGATCGGGCGTGGTTGATGGCGGTGAGAATGAGGGTCGGGTTGCCGGGGGAAGAGGCCGGAGACGACGACGCGGGCGATGGAGGGTATGGCCGGAGTCGTGGTGTCAAGGGGAAGAGGATGGCGGGTTTAGGTGGCGACGGGGGTGGCCGGAGAGGGGAGAACGGCGGTGAGCTAGGGTTTCGGGATAGAGGAGAGAGGAGGAAGAAGATGAACAGTAGCGGGTGACGTGGCGGTGGGGTCGCTGACGTGGCGGAGAGAGAAAGTGACGGGAAGAAAGAGAAACACTGGTGGAGGCGGTGCCAGCTGCGGGGAAGATGACCGACGGGGAAGAAGGTGGATCTATGGTGGATTTCGGGTGGAATCTACTTTACTTCTACTCCTATGATATTCTACTCCTATGATAACTTATCAACTACTCTTAATCATTCATCTCATGCATAACCTAATACAAACTACTAAGGTCCTTTTATAGAGACCTTGACAGAGTCCTAATCCACTAGAAAACCCCCTTGCTTAATTAGCAAGTAATAAGGTTTCTGACTCAACTCAACTTCCTAACTCAAAGGGACTCTTAATTAATTCCTAACAATCAACTAGGACTCAATAAAAGACTAATGATAAATACTAATTAAATACTCTAGTTTGAACTAGGAAAGTCCAAGTCAAACTAGGAAAGAGGTTGAACCAGTTTGGTTCCTCTTCTGGGTTCGGATCCAGTTGGTCGAGTCGAATCGACTCGTATCATTCCTCCTCTAGAAACCCTAGCCTATACCCGACCTCCTCCTCTACCTCGCTCTCCGGTCACCCCCGCCACTGTCCAAGGCCTCCACCCACTTCCTTGAGAACCCACGACCCCGATCCACGCCACAGCCGCTGTCTCCCTCGACTCCGGTGAACCCCCACGGCAACCCAACACCTCAGCCGTTCCACCTCTAAACCCCGCCGGCGATTCTTCAGATCCGCCGCCCCTATCGCACCTCGGTCCAATCCGGACCGTTGGATAGCTTCCCCTCCGTCAGGCGACCCTACCGCCGGTATCTCGACCATCGGAACCCCGTCCACGCCGGAGATCCATCACCGGCGGTTTCCCTCCATCGGATCCATCCAACCAGCCAAACCAAGTTGACTCAGTCAACTTGACCCGGTCAACTTCCCTTCTTACTCAATTGGTCCAGACTTGATTCAATCAGCCCAGTCCACTTAAACCAACCTGATTCAGCTAGCCTAGACTAATTCAATCCAGCCAAGCCCGAACCATTGAACCCAATCCTTGATCCAGATCTGAACCAAATTCGATCCAGATTCAGCCCATTGGACTCAAATCAAGTCCGATCAGGCCGATTCTGATCGATTGGAGCAGTAGAGACCCATTACGAGTGGATCACGAGTAGACCGCTCGTAACAAAGGATTAGGATCCCTAAGGCCGGCTTTGGCTTGAGACCTGGTCCAAGGTCGGGTCCTACCAAGGGGTGGGGCCTGACCTGCGTGGGTCCCAACTGGATCTAGCCCATGTGTGGGCCCTGCCCCATAATTGGGCGTGGGTTGGTCTAGCCCAGGTGGAGCTGGACTTCCAACCGTATCATATTCGGGAGGGCACAGGTAAGAGGAAAGAGCTCTGATGCCAAGTTGATACGATGCACCTTCTCAAGGGCTATCGTACCGGGTCTCTTGCCTTATCTCAGATCCTCTTTAGCCAAATCTATGGCTAGGTCGAGAGATACCTTTAGGGTTTCAGGAGAAGGACCCTAGGTATTCGACGAGGAAGGCAAAGACTAGAGGAGGAGACGGATGAGAAGAGGGATACCTTGCAGCTCCTCTAGGGTTGGCTGGCTTCTCTTGGAGATTCAAGCCTTGGAGAACGTGGTGTAGGGAAGCACGGCAGCCAAGGGGACGCCGGTGGTGGGGACGTGCACTGTAGATGGCAGCGGTGGACGGCAATGGATGGTGGCCGGCTGGTGGAGAAAGAATCCGGCAGGAGAGAGATGAAGGTGGCTTGTGGATTTCTGTGGAAACTAGGGTTACAGCTACTCCTATATTACAGCTACTCCTATAACTCTACTAAATAATTACTCTCATAAATTCGTCCATGTATAATTACAAGCTATGGAGGTCCTTTTATAGAGGCCTCAAGAGAGTTCTACTACAACCTGAATACTACCTTGCTTTAATCAGCAAGTAACCAGACTTTCCTAATAAGACTCAATCTTATCTCAACTTCCTAATAACAAGGACTCATAATAGGAACTGATTTAAGCAAATCATAAACTGAACTCAATCTAGGAAACTGACTCAATCAAGATAACTACTAACTAGGAAATCATCTAAGTAAGCAAACCAGCTAGGAATAGGATTTCTTTGGCCGGGTGAGCTTAGAACGCCCAAAGGGACTTGGGTGCAGCCAACTCCTTGGCGTGGGCCCATCCAAGCAAGGACGTGGGTCCCTTCTTGGAATGGCTCGGTTCGACCTCGTATCATCACTCCTACCCGGGCGGAGTTTGCAGGTGCAGGTACCAGCTCTCCTACGGTGGGCCCCAGTTGCTCGTCATGTGGTGGCGCGTCGACGTCAGGCCATGTTTGAGGGTCAGGATGGTTTCCGCTTTGCGTTTCAGGAGACTACTGATGATGTAACTTCTTTTTGAGTTTTATACATCTTTTGTATTTGAGGACTGGTTTATGTAAATTTAATGTAACTCTGTTTTATGTACAGTTTTGTTATAATAGGAGTTGTTAGATTTACTTTTGTCCTCAGACTGATTGTTGTAACTGTTTCCGCCAGTTGCTGATAGTAGATGTAGGAACCCCCCCCCTCGTGTCTCGGTCCGGGGGGGTCTTCCGGGCCGGGGCGCGACACCCGTCGCCATCCAAGACCTCCATCCTCTTCCCCTAAGCCCCATGACCCCAGCCATCTATTTCCCATCGCCCTTCACCGTCCCCGCCGCCGTCCCCATCTCCGGCAACCCCACATCCTAACCCGATCTCACCCGAGAACCTCCCATATCTGTTCCTCATCTCCCCACAACCCATCCCCGACCGTTCCCGACCTTGCCATAGCTTCCCCGTCGTCCCCGACGCCGGGCGACCCAACATTCACCGTCGTTTTCCCCAGATCCCGTCGATCCGGAATCCCTCCGGCCGATCCATTCGGTGGATCTGTTCCCCATCAACCCACGACCTTCATCCCGACCGCCGCTGACGCCCCTAAGCCGGCGATCCACTCCGGCGACTCTCAGCCCTCGGATCCAGGCCGGTTCAGCCCAACCAATTTGGCTCAACCAACTCTAACCTGATTCAGCTCAGCCACTTAATCCGAGTCAAGTCCAATCCAGCCCAATCCGGCCACTTAGCCCAATCCAGCCCAATCCGGCCACTTAGCCCAATCCAACCCGGTCAGCCTAATCCCGATTAACTCAGACTTGAACCAGTCAAGTCCTATCCAATCAGGCTCAGCCAGATCTGAACCAGATAAGCCAGATTCAGCCAATTGGACTCAAAAGGGCATATTGGGCAATCAAGCAGCTGAATTTTGATATGAGAGAAGCTGGGGATATGAGAAAGATGCAATTGAGCGAATTAGATGAACTGCGAAATGAAGCCTACGACAATGCGAAAATTTACAAGGAAAGGACCAAGCTTATCATGATAAAGCAATACAACGGAAGGAGTTTACACATGGTATGAAAGTTTTACTTTATAACTCACGACTGAAATTCTTTTCAGGTAAATTACGGTCAAGATGGATGGGCCCTTTCAAGGTGATACACGTATCTCCTCATGGCGTTGTTGAAATTGAGAATGAGAATACAGGAAACAAGTTCAAAGTCAATGGTCATCGTTTGAAGGTGTATTTGGAAGGACCACCGTTTGGACATGTGGATGCGGTAGATTTTGTTGAACCCTAAGGTTTTGCAGTACGTCTTGCCTAGACGTTAAATAAAGCGCTGGGTGGGAGACACCCCACCAAGGTAACTTGCTTTTAAGTTTAAGTTTTCAGTTTTATGTTTTCTCTTTTGTTTTTTTTTAGGTTTTCAACCACCCTGAGGATTCTTGAGGAGATGTTCGCTTACTCTTTCCGGTGGCCTCTTTCTTATTTAAATTATCTATATTTCCTTTGCATGGAATTTTTTGATAGCCACCTCCTACATATGTTATTGCTTAGGATGCACACATTGAGGACAATGTTGATTTCAAGTTGGGGGTAGACATTCATGACCGTATTCATTCTACCTGTGGGTTTAATAATGTTGATTTCAAGTTGTGTGAATCACATATTGTTCTACCTTCAGATTATCACACATGCAATCAATGTATAGGTCAATCAATGTGAAAACAACATGTATAATAAGCATAAACATTTCAGCTTATGTACAAATACTTTATGTCGGTGGCAATCATATTCACCAGAGGAATGAGCATGCTATTGTAATCTGGACCATAATTTCAACTTTAGCAAGTATGTTGAGTATTGCATGCAGGAAAAAAAATCTGGAGCTTGATCAAGCTGTGTCGAAGCAACTATTAAGTGATCTACTGAGTAACAAGGTGTCCTTACCTCAAGAAGCGGGGAGCTCGTGTAAAAAGGTAGAACCACTGATAGCTAAAAAAAAACTATTAAGTATTTTGCTAAGTAACCGGGTCTCTGCGCCTCAAGAAGCGGAGAGTGCTCGCGTAAGAAGGCAAAGTGTCTGATAGTTCAAAAAGACAAAAAAAGCATGATGTAGTTTAAATGTGAGGGTTGGATGATTGGTCCGGAAGATAGTAGTGTGTATTGATACGATGCACCTTCTCTAGGGCTTTCGTATCTGGTCTCTTGCCTAGTCTCGACTCCTCCTTAGCCAAAGCTATGGCTAGGTCGAGATATACCTTTAGGGTTTTAGGAGAAGCACCTTAGGTATTCGACAAGGAAGGTTGAAAACCGGAGGAGAGAGACGGATGAGGAAGACGATTACCTCGTAGCTTCCTCAATGGTTGGCCGGCTTCTCTTGGAGATCCAAGCCTTGGAGAACGTGGGTGATGGCTGGTAGTTGGTGATGATGGTGGCGGAGGAGTGGACGGCAGCGGAGAAGGAGACCGGTGATGGAAAAGGACCGGTTGTAGAGAGAGATGAAGGTGGCTAGTGGATTATGAGGAAACTAGGTTTACAGCTACTCCTAAATTATCCTACTAATAACTCTATTTTATTCTCATAATCCGTCATGCATAATACAAGCTATGGAGGTCCTTTTATAGAGGCCTCAAGAGAGTTCTACTACAACCTGAATACCTTCTTGCTTGGACAGCAAGTAAAAGACTCTTACTAATTCAACTCAAACTGACTCCTAATAACCAGGAATGAACTAAGTAAGCTAGTGACTTGACTCAACCAAAACTAGGACTCAATTAAATAGAAACTGGCTAAGCACAAACTGAACTCAAACTAGGAAATCAACTAGGAAAGCAATTAAGACTCAACTAAGGAAATAACCAAGTAAGGTCGGCTTGGCTAAGCCACCTCATGGGTCATGGGTCCATCATGGGTCCACCCATACTTGAGCTTGGTCTTGGAACTGGTTCAGCTCTGATTTGGCCCTAAGGCTAGCTTGGCTCAACCTGCTCCAAAGGACCTGGTGGCAGCCAGCTCCTTGGTGTTGGCCTGCCCAAGCAAGGATGTGGGTCCCTTCTTGGATTGGCTCAGTTGGTCCTCGTATCATGTATGTAACCTTTATTTGTCACGTCACATGTGTTCGTCTGGATGGTGATTAGGATGTTTGACGTGTAGAAGTTAATTTCATGTGTTAGTAGCATGTGTATGAAAGTATAGGACGTTTTCGTGCTCTGTACTATATAGAACACTATTAACTTGACATGGTAGAACTTTTATTATGCATGTCTACAACCTTGAACCATTGGTGTGCCTAATTATAATTTTATGCGCTTAAAATTGCTAGAGACTAGCAATAAGCTGGTTGGGGGGTGTGATGAGTGCATGAAAGTGCACTCTGAATAGCCTTATAACTAGTTTAATTACGGGATTTTTCATCCTTAATTAGTCTCTTTAGTACTACTTTTATACTTATATGTTGGTTCACAAAGTTATTTGGAATATGTAGGAAAGTGGAGCTAAAGAAGCAAATATATGTCATATTCAACATCAAATTTGTACCTATTCAGAACGAACCAGATCATCTTCTATACATGGTTGGAAAGCTCTTGAAGTCTAGTTTCTGGAGAATTTTACGGTTCGTGATTTGGAGGTTCCTAGAGGAAATTACGGTAATATTAGTAGTACCACTAGCGCAGTCTGGATGGCAAAACATTAAATACTCAAGAAAGACGGATCGAACATGTTCCCAAAAAGGATCGATCCTTTTATGCAGACAAACCTGACAGAACGTATACTTTTCAGATGATCACAGAAGGATCGATTCTACTATCCATTCTACTGAGAAGGATCGATCCTACTACTATCAAAGGATCAATCTTCCTCGGGCGTAGCCAGAAATTGAAGATTTTGATATCAAAGGATCGATCTCACACCTATGGAAGGATCGATCTTACACCTATGAAAGGATCGATCTTACCTTCCCAGTGAAGAAAATTAACGGCTCAAATCTAATCCGAGGATGGAGACACTTAAAGGCTATAAATAGGACTCTTTCTAGGGTTTGAGGGTGCTTTTTGGCAGCGTTTGGAGGAGAGGAGACTGGTTCCAGCCTTGGTTTTCTTTTCCTCATCTTATTTCTTCTTTATTTCTTCATTAGTTTTGTTGCCCTCATGATGAACATGAGTGGCTAGTTTCTTTTTTAAGGTACCGATGTAGCCTAACAGAATCATTCTTATGTTATTGGATCATATTTATTTAATCAGTTTATATTTCTTGTTTCATTTATTATTATAACTGAGATATTAAATACCTTTATCTGGCCAATAGAAGTATTATAGATTGTTTTATGTGAGATTGGGCGAGGGTTCATTCCCTAATCTTGCAGGATCTATGAATGAATGAGTTTATGTCAAAGCCGGGTTCAAGCTAAGGCTATTCTTGGTTCATAATTATTCTTCAGAGCTTAATGGATTCTTGGTTAACACTTAGTTATGGGTTCATTAGCTAGGGTTAATTGAGGGTACTTGGTGAAGACTGCGGCCGAACGGATCATCATATCGGAAGAACGAACCCTTGGAATTAAACTGAGATCTTAATTGATTCAATGCATAGATTGAGGATGTTATTGTGAAATCGGAACCTTAGTTTTCATCCATCATATTTCCGTTATTTTCTTATTTCGTTATTTGATCATCTACTTTCGATACTTCATATTTCTTACTTTCTGTTCCTTATTTTCTTTCTTCTATGATCTTTAGTGTTTCACTGTAATAATCTTTACAAATCTCTGTGGGTACGATACTCGTCTTACTGCTATACTGATCACACCGATTCGTGTACTTGCGAGATATAAAATTTATTCATTAGGCAACCCCCTATTCGCTTGTTTTCAGCGAAGAAGTTGTACTTCCTCTCGAAATTCAAATTCCTTCCCTCAGGGTCGCCATACATGAGAATCTGACGGAAGACCGAGCAGCAAAATTAAGGCTCGATGAGCTCGAAAGCCTAAAAGAAAAGCGCATCGAGGCCCAACAAAACTTGGAGATGTATCAAGCAAGAGTCTCAAGAGCCTTTGACAAAAAGGTGAAACGCCATTCGTTCAAGGTTGGGGATCTCGTCCTTGCTACACCATGGTCGTCACCAGAAGAACCCAAGGAAAATTTGATCCTAAGTGGGAAGGACCTTTCATAGTTCAGGAGGTCCACACCAATGGAGCCTACAAGATTGTATCCCCGGATGGCAAATATGCTCCGCCATCAGTGAATGGCAAATTTATCAAAAGATATTATTCCTAAATATTTATGGTCCAAGCTTCACGAGCCTAAACTGTAAGCGACAATACTCCAAGCCATACGAGTATAAATTGTTGGCAAAACATAAATTTTAACACAATGCTCCAAGCTTCAAAATCCTAAACTGATAGCAAAAATAAAATTGTTTTGCATTTTGCAAGTACACATTAAAGTTTTAGTATGGATTACACACAGATAATACTCATACCTCTTCAAAAAATATATATTCTCACACCCCATTAAATCTCGCAAGGATAGAAACAAGATTGTGTCTTTGAACTTATATGAGCATACGAACCCTCAAATAGCAAAAATCGAATATTGGTGTATAGGAACAGTCTCTAAAAGCTCTGCTCCTATCTACCTTGAGCTCAACAGGAAAGGTGTACCTGTCCTTGAACTCATCCGAATTCCTGAATTAACAAAAATCCTCTAAGAAGTTTTGAACTCTTCACCGTCACATTGCAACATATATCAGCTAGGTAGATCATTTGATTTATCTTGCACACATTGGGAGAAAACTAAATGCTACTATCAAACGAGTAACATAAAATATTCAAGGAAAGAAATTTCATAAATCATTCACGTGGTTTCCAAAAAAAAAAAAATATCAAGAAGAGATAAACACACTAAGAAGTTCAAGATCTCCACGGACGCAAAGACTCGTAGGTCCTAACAAGCTCAATACGAACTCCCTGTGCTTTACCCGTCCCTTGGAGAGCCTCCAACAAAGTCAACGTTTCTTTATGCTTGTGCTCCAAACCATCAAGCGTGGATATATAAAAGGAGCCACGTTTTCTTCTAAAGCGATGTCTTCCTCTACCATGGTCTTCAGCTTCTACTTCTCCACTTCCAAACGGGCTTCGAGAGCAGTGACTTCGGCTTCTTGGAGTTTCTGGCGCTCAAGATGACATCGGTGACACTCTACAACAGTGGCCTTCTCAGATTTTGCTGCTTCAACCCTTGGCAAGATACGCCGATATATCAGCTACAAGTTGACGCAATGTTGCCTCTTTCCTGCAGATTTCCGCATCATATGAGGATAACGGCAGCAAAAGTAACTCCAGGATTCCTCTCAAAGAAGCCGAGCCAGACTCTTGAGCGGGCAATGCCACAAGCAAATCCTGGATCCGCTGCTTCAGCTGTATGATATCTTGAGATATAGTTAGATATGGAAGAAATTTCGACACCAAAGTATTCTCAAGCTCCCTGAATGCGCCAACAACTCGCTCGTTCAAAGCAGGCTCGGAGGGAACAATAGGTGTAGAAGAAGTGTCAAAAGCTAAGCTATCTGAACCAGTCTCAACCTCCTCAAGAACTGGGGTAGAAACTATCCCCTCAGAAATATCCACCCTAGAGACGCTAGACGTCGTATGTTACGAGCGGTCTACTCGTGATCCTCTCGTAATGGGTCTCTACTGCTCCAATCGATCAGAATCGGCCTTATCGGACTTGATTTGAGTCCAATTGGCTGAATTGGCTAGCTGGATCGGATCTGGCTTGAGCTGGATCGGATCTGGCTGAGCCTGATTGGATGGGACTTGACTGGTTCAAGTCTGAATTGATCTGGATCAGGTGGACCAGGTTCAATTAGTTGGATCTGGCTGAATCAGTGGTTGGGCTGAACCGGATTGGACTTGACTGAACCAATTTGGTCAAGTGGCTTGAGGAATATCCGATGGCTGAGGATCGCCGGAGTGGATCGCCGGCGTAGGGGCGGCGGCGGCGGTCGGGATAGTGGCAGGACGGGTCGCGGGTTGTTGGGGAAGAGATCCACCGGAGTGGATTGGTCGGAGGTGGGCTAGATCGGCGGGATCTAGAGGTCGAGGGCGGCGGGGTTGGGTTCACCGGCGTCGGGGACGACGAGGAGCTCGGCTGGAGGCTGGGAATGGTCAGGGATGGTTGGGATCGGGTCTACGGAGACAAGGAAGGTTTTAGGATGGTTTAGGGGTGAAATCGGGGACGGACGCGGGGTTGCCGGAGATGAGAACGGAGGTTGCTTGTCGGGGACGGCGCCGGAGATGGTGAAAGGCGATGGAAGGGATATGGCCGGAGTCGTGAGGCTTAGGTAAAGACGATGGAGGGTTTAGGTGGCGACGGGAGTGGCCGGAGAGGAGAGAACGGCGGTGGTCGGCGGATGCTAGGGTACGGGAGAGAAGAGAGGGAAGGAAGAAGACGATGACGTGGCAGGTGACGAGGAGAGAGAGTGGTGACGTGGCGCTGACGTGGAGGGAGAAAGTGACGGGAGAGAGAGAAACACTGGTGAAGGCGGTGCCGGCTGAGGAGAAGATGACCGACGGGGAAGAAGATGGATCTATGGTACATATCGGGTGGAATCTACTTTACTTCTACTCCTATGATATTCTACTCCTATGATAACTTATCAACTACTCTTAATCATTCATCTCATGCATAACCTAATACAAACTACTAAGGTCTTTTTATAGAGACCTTGACAGAGTCCTAATCCACTAGAAAAACCCCCTTGCTTGATTAGCAAGTAATAAGGTTTCTGACTCAACTCAACTTCCTAACTCAAAGGGACTCTTAATTAATTCCTAACAATCAACTAGGACTCAAAAAAAGACTAATGATAAATACTAATTAAATACTCTAGTTTGAACTAGGGAAGTCCAAGTCAAAATAGGAAAGAGGTTGAACCAGCTTGGTTCCTCTTCTTGGTTCGGGTCCAGTTGGTCGAGTCGGATCGACTCGTATCATCGTATCATTGGTCGAAGCCATTGTACCTTCATCACCCGGTACAGGAATCGCCTCGCTATCACTAGAGGTAGAAACTCTTCTATGAAGATTGCCATCTACATCATCAAATTGGAAAGATCTCGCCACAATCTGGGTCGAAGCAGGAAGAATGCCCGAAAGAGCGCCTATGACCTCTGCAGAAGAAAAATTAACTGCGGGACTTGGGCCAACCCCAAGAGCTCCAGCAGCTTTCGCTCGCTTTCTTCTAGAATCTCCACGAACCTCTTGAGCTGGGAGAGCAAGTATCACCCTTTTGCTCGAAGTCGTCGGCCCATCTTGGGGAGGATCATCATCTGAAATCGAAATTTCTCGCTCTCCCCGGTTAGAACGATCAGATGTTTTCCCAGAAAAATGATTAGCTTTCTTCCAACGTGATACGAGTCGATCCGACTCGACCAACTGGACCCGAACCCAGAAAAGGAACCAAGCTGGTTCAACCTCTTTCCTAGTTTGACTTGGACTTCCCTAGTTCAAACTAGAGTATTTAATTAGTATTTATCATTAGTCTTTTATTGAGTCCTAGTTGATTGTTAGGAATTAATTAAGAGTCCCTTTGAGTTAGGAAGTTGAGTTGAGCCAGAAACCTTATTACTTGCTAATTAAGCAAGGGGGTTTTTCTAGTGGATTAGGACTCTGTCAAGGTCTCTATAAAAGGACCTTAGTAGTTTGTATTAGGTTATGCATGAGATGAATGATTAAGAGTAATTAGTAGAATATCATAGGAGTAGAATATCATAGGAGTAGAAGTAAAGTAGATTCCGCCCGAAATCCACCATAGATCCACCTTCTTCCCCGTCGGTCATCTTCCCCGCAGCCGGCACCGCCTCCACCAGTGTTTCTCTCTCTCCCGTCACTTTCTCTCTCCTCCACGTCAGCGCCACGTCACCACTCTCTCTCCTCGTCACCTGCCACGTCATCGTCTCCTTCTCCACTTCTCTCCCGTGACCCAACCCTACCTACCGCCGGCCATACCTCCGTCCAGCCTTCTCCGGCCACCCCCGTCGCCAACCAAGACCTCCAACGCCTTCCCCTGAGCCTCACGACTTCTCCAAGCCGCTCCTCCGCCTCCGTCGTCTCCTCCGACGTCTTCCCTGGCCAACCCAAGTTCACAGCTACCGTCCGTCGTCCACGACACGACCCCGATCTCACCCCAAACCCTTCCTAAACCCTTCCTTGTCTCCCCACGATCCTTCCCGACGTCCCAAGGACCCCCGCTGAGCCTCCCTCGTCGTTCCCGAC
Source organism: Narthecium ossifragum (assembly GCA_963920575.1). NCBI lineage: Eukaryota > Viridiplantae > Streptophyta > Magnoliopsida > Dioscoreales > Nartheciaceae > Narthecium > Narthecium ossifragum. Next base: position 19,027,850 of record OY986964.1, on the reverse strand, counting down.
GCCGGCCGACCCTACCTTCATCGCCGTCTTCACCAGATCCGGCCGATCCGCCACCCATCTTCCAGATCCGAGCCGGTAGATCTCATCCCCACCTCCAGGAGACCCTTCCTGGACGTATCCCGACCGCCGCCACCGTCCCTATCGCCGGCGATCCCTCCGGTGACCCCTCAGCCCTTAGATCCGATCCCCCTTACTCAGCCCAATCCAACCCACTTGATTCAACCCAGCCTAATCCGGTTCAGCCAGCCAGTTGATTCAGACTCAGCCCACTCTGATTTGGTTCAGCCACTTAACCCACTCCTAGCCGTTTCAGCCAAGCCACTTAGCCCAATCCGAGCCAGATTCAAATTCCAAGAGCCAATCAACCAATCCAGACTTGACCCAGTCGAGTCCTACCCCAATCTGTGCCAGATCTGAACCAGATTCGATCCAGCTTCAGCCCATTGGACTCAAATCAAGTCCGATCAGGCCGATTCTGATCGATTGGAGCAGTAGAGACCCAATACGAGAGGATCACGAGTAGACCGCTCGTAACACAACGCAAATGATCACGGCTCTATCGTGGTCGACGATCCTTGTTGGATCTCTTCTTCCGAAGGGGAGACTGATTAGCAACGTCATATAACAAAAAAAAAAGAAAGGAGAGTGATCAGAATATAAAGTCATGACATAAAAAAAATAAAAATAAATAGGTACATACCTCTTCAAGGGAAATTACCGTCGGGTTGTAAACTTGCTCCCAACCAAGCTTCAATCTCTTCCCAAAAGCAAGCATAAGGTGATACCTTTTCTAGGGCATGAATCTTGGCAGATGCGTTTTCAGAGTCTGCCTCACGTAGCCACTTCCAACAGTTAGGAAAAGGAGCGCTATGATATAAATGTGATAGTCTCATCTCAAATGACAAGTGACTCCAAGATCCTTTGTGATTCAAGCGCGCCACTATTTTGGTGAAGAAAACACGTGTTTCCTTCACCCACCATCTCGTCCAGTAATGAGAAAGCCTCCCGATTTGAGAATTGGAGGGAAGCATGAATCGTTTCTCACTGTCCTTCCGTAGCAAATGATCCCAATGCCCAACTAGAACTCCTAGACGATGGATGATCTTCCAAAGGGTATATTAAACCTTCCTTCAGGGCGCCCTGATCAAGTCCAAATTGTCGTGCTTTACGGTGAGGGTTATATGGCTCAGCATACAACGTCGATACCGTAGAAACCAATCGGAGGGGAAGAACACCTCAAAGAATAGCGATAATAGAGTGTTCGACATGGCGACGGGTGGAACCCATTGCGTAATACCATCTTGCATTTCGTGTACCCCATAAAAACATGGGAGGGCGGAAACAAAAATTCTCGCTGACGTCTAGGTGAATCCTTGTGTCTCTGTCAGAAAAATCCACGGGCTCGCGAAATATTAGGTGCTTCAAATCTGGCATACTAGTCGGCTCGCAATGCTATCATGATTGTCATAATAGACCCCTCGAAGATAACGGTGAGCCATCCCAAAAGCATATAAACACCCCAATTGGACATAGTTACAAAACCCGGACCGGCAGGGTGCAAACTCACTATCCTCATCCCCCAGTACAAGGAACATAGCGACATCGGCGCTAACGAATATGATCTCCCCATCGCCATCAGGCTAACCGGTATAAATCCTCGGGGCGAATGCAATCTTCTTGTCCTGGAACGACAAAAGAGCACAACCAGATAGATAAAAAGGCAGCCACGTAAACTTTGTTGCCAAAAGTTGCACACGGGTCGAAATCTCGATCCTCAGCCTTGTAGAAGAATCGCACCCACTGTGTGAAAGAAACTTTGTCTTGGTCTTTAGCCAATTCCTTCCATAATTGCAAAAGACGATAGTGTTGATCCTAACCTTATTTTGATGACGCCAATATACATTAAATGATAAAACATATGTTTAATATTTATTACGCCTTTAATTGGAAATCTTAAATTCAATATTTAAGTCACTTTTGTACTGACGGTCGATGCATGGATCGATCGTGTGGTTGCACGTTGGATGCACCATACTTGGCAAAATGTATTGTTGGCTCACGGTCGATCTGTGCGTCGACTGTGGGAAGCCATTTTCTTGACAGAGCCTGACGGACGATGCGACGGTCGATGCGGCGGTCGACCGTGGAGCATTTATGAAGAAAAGTGAAGAAGCGACGGTCGATCGGAGCATCGATCGTCGGAGGCCGTTTTCTTGATAGAGGCTGACGGACGATGTGACGGTCGATGTCACGGTCGACCATTGATACGATGCACCTTCTCTAGGGCTTTCGTATCTGGTCTCTTGCCTAGTCTCGGCTCCTCCTTAACCTAAGCTATGGCTAGGTCGAGATATACCTTTAGGGTTTTAGCAGAAGCACCCTAGGTATTCGACAAGGAAGGCTGAAAACCGGAGGAGAGAGACGGATGAGGAAGAGGATTACCTTGCAGCTTCCTCAATGGTTGGCTGGCTTCTCTTGGAGATCCAAGCCTTGGAGAACGTGGGTGATGGCTGGTAGTGCTGATGATGGTGGCGGAGGAGTGGACGGCAGCGGAGAAGGAGACCGGTGATGGAGAAGGACCGGCTGTAGAGAGAGATGAAGGTGGCTGGTGGATTATGAGGAAACTAGGTTACAGCTACTCCTATATTACTTCTACTCCTAGGATTTATCTCTACTAAAAAATAACTCTCATAAATTCGTTCATGCCTAATTACAAGCTATGGAGGTCCTTTTATAGAGGCCTCAAGAGAGTTCTACTATAACCTGAATACTACCTTGCTTTAATCAGCAAGTAACCAGACTTTCCTAATAAGACTCAATCTTATCTCAACTTCCTAATAACAAGGACTCATAATAGGAACTAATTTAAGCAAATCATAAACTGAACTCAATCTAGGAAACTGACTCAATCAAGATAACTACTAACTAGGAAATCAACTAAGTAAGCAAACCAGCTAGGGAATAAGAATCCTTTTGGCTGGTTGGGCTTAGGACGCCCAAAGCGACCTGGTTGCAGCCAACTCCTTGGCGTGGGCCCATCCAAGCAAGGACGTGGGTCCCTTCTTGGAATGGCTCGGTTCGACCTCGTATGATCCCTCCTCCCTTCGAAATTGGCCTTGTCCTCAAGGCCTGAATGTGATGAGGAAAGAGGGCTCTTCTCTTCTCGAACCGGAGTGATGTGGCTGGACCGCAACTGTTGCTCTGTACTCGGCGGTGAGAATCCCGGTCTGGCCCATGGTGGATCTAATGGTATCCGAAGCGGCGAGTCAGGGAGCCATGCTGCCGGTCTGGAAGAAGGGAACTGAAGCGCCGGTGGATCTGGGGGTCGCTGGAACTCCAAGAAGTAGATGGCAGCTACAGATAGGAGGTTGTGCATAGTCATTGTCGGTCGTCCGGGATCGAAGACTAGATCAACTCGAATCGAGTCCTTCCAAGGTGGAAGTAGACCCAATAGGGCAGCTGAATACAATCGAGTGCAGTTGAGCTTGGATATTTCTCTGCTTTTCTCGAAGGGGATCATCAGGGCTCTGGCTTCAACATCAATCCTCACGGTCAGAGTCGACAAAGTCGTTCTGAAACTTCGAGTGGTGGATGGATGCTGGGCAATGCTCTTGGATCTGATCAGTTGGAAGATGGCAACCGAATAAGGAGGGTAGCTCCTTGGATAGCTCAGATCAGTTGGGGGATGCCTGATCAACTGAAAGATGCGTAGGAAACATCTGGATCTGATCTGGTGGAAGTCTGAAATCAAGCTTGATCAAGTCGGATTGGCTGAGCTTGTTTGAACTTGGTGGGCTTGGATCAGATCTGACTTGGTCGAATTTGACTGAATCCAATTGATCCGGACTTCGTTTGAACTGGTCTGGATCTGGGCTTGATCGGATTTGGTTGGTGTAGCCAAATCTGGTTGTGCCTGGATTGAATCTGTCCAAGTATTGTAAGCTGGAGTCTGACTCGATCGAGTGTGGAAGATGGAGTCGGACGATCAGGTTCAAACGGTGGTGATTTGATCTGATCTGATCTGATGGTTGAGATCTGTCCAGTGCTTGAAGAAGCTTGGGATTGGATTGAGATCTGGCAGCTGGAGGTGGCCGGAACTCAATTGCTTGTGAGGGAAGCTCGTCGGAGTTTACATCCCATGGGGAAGAGGTAGTGAGAGGATGGGGGTTTGATACGGTTGGCGGATCTGGAGGGGGTTTGGGGTCGGCCTCGGTAAGGATACGGGAAGGGTCAGGAGGTTTAGGGGACGACGGTCTTTGGTGGCTTGAGAGATCCTTCAGTGGGCCATGGAAGGAGGTTATGGTAGGATCAGGGGCAGGTAGGCAGCGATTACCTTGGGGGTTGCTGCCGGAGTTGAAGGAGATGGATTTGGGAGCCGGCTGATTTGGGGATGGAACGGGGTAGTACTGAGGAAGGCCTTGGTGGGGGTTACATGGTACGGGGAGGGCATGAACTGAGGTAAGGTCGGTGGCTGCAGTTTTGTGGACTTCGGGTAGATTGCCGGAGATGACAATCGGCTGTAGGACTGGAGAACGGGGGGCCGTGGGTTGGTAGGGGGAAAGAGGGTGGCCTTGATTAGTGGTGGGGGCTGCCGTGGAGGAGTAGGGAGAGTTGCTGGTCGTGGGATGTGGTGTGGTTGGGTGAGGGGGCAGCGGGTGTTGTTCATGGTTTTGGTCATGGGGCAGCTCATGGGTAGGTGGAGTATGAGGAGTCCTAATCCCGGTAGAGCTGTGTTTATGTTTTGCAATCCAAGTTGCAGCTAGAATGGGATTTTCGTTGGAAATCTTAACTCTGGTAGGGCTTGACTGATTTGTAGGAGAATATCATTGGATCATTGCTTCCCATTGTTCTACTGAAGGGTAAGGCAAAGGGATCCAACTCTGGACGGCTTCCTTCCATTGTTCAGCCGTAGGGTAAGTCGTACTCCGAGTTTGACTAGGATTCCTAGTTGGAGTAGGATTTGCAATCCTAGTTTCAGTAGGATCTTGAGTCCAACTCGTACTCTGAGTTTGACTCGAATTCCTAGTTGGAGTAGGATTTGTAATCCTAGTTCCAGTAGGATTTGGAGTCCAAGTTGTACTCAAATAGCCATTGGTGTTTGTAGGTTTGGGTTGGTTGTAGGGAGTAGGTAATGGTTGATACGGTGGTGATGGATTGTACGGAAGACTAGGGTTGTACGGTGCGTAGGGAGGTGGCATAGGCTGCTGGTATGGTGGCGGAGAAAGGGTAGTGGGGCCAGGTATGGGTGAGGGATGGATAGAGGGCTCAAGGTTTGGATACTGGCTCGGTTCATAGGCAGGTTGGTGATACGATGCACCTTCTCTAGGGCTTTCGTATCTGGTCTCTTGCCTAGTCTCGGCTCCTCCTTAGCCAAAGCTATGGCTAGGTCGAGATATACCTTTAGGGTTTTAGCAGAAGCACCCTAGGTATTCGACAAGGATGGCTGAAAACCGGAGGAGAGAGACGGATGAGGAAGAGGATTACCTTGCAGCTTCCTCAATGGTTGGCTGGCTTCTCTTGGAGATCCAAGCCTTGGAGAACGTGGGTGATGGCTGGTAGTGGTGATGATGGTGGCGGAGGAGTGGACGGCAGCGGAGAAGGAGACCGGTGATGGAGAAGGACCGGCTGTAGAGAGAGATGAAGGTGGCTGGTGGATTATGAGGAAACTAGGTTACAGCTACTCCTATATTACTTCTACTCCTAGGATTTGTCTCTACTAAATAATAACTCTCATAAATTCGTCCATGACCTAATACAAGCTATAGAGGTCCTTTTATAGAGGTCTCAAGAGAGTTCTACTACAACTAGAGAACTACCTTGCTTTAATCAGCAAGTAACCATACTTTCCTACTAAGACTCAATCATAACTCAAACTTCCTGATTACTAGGATTCTTAATAGGAACTAATAAAGAAAATCATAAACTGAATTCAAACTAGGAAACTGACTCAATCAAGATAACTACTAACTAGGAAATCAACTAAGTAAGCAAACCAGCAAGGAATAGGATTCCTTTGGCCGGCTGAGCTTAGAACGCCCAAAGGGACTTGGGTGCAGCCAACTCCCTGGCGTGGGCCCATCCAAGCAAGGACGTGGGTCCCTTCTTGGAATGGCTCGGTTCGACCTCGTATCAGTTGGATGTGAGGTGGGTAATAGTAGGCTTGTGGAAGAATTGGGTTGTAGGCATAGGGTGGAGGTTGGGTTGGGTTAGGGTTCTGTAGGGATGATGATGGAGGTAAAGGATAATGATGTGGAAGAGGGATTCGACCAGGTATAGGAGTAGGTCTGGTCGGATGAACAGTGATCCGTGTAGGGTTTGAGCAATTCACGGTATAACTAGGGTTTTGGCCAGGTACTCTTCCTGCCATGTGGACTCCTTCGGAAGGATTCTGGACGGCACAGGTAAGAGGAAAGAGCTCTGATACCAAGTTGATACGATGCACCTTCTTTAGGGCTTTCGTATCTGGTCTCTTGCCTAGTCTCGGCTCCTCCTTAGCCAAGGTGGCGGAGGAGTGGACGGCAGCGGAGAAGGAGACCGGTGATGGAGAAGGACCGGCTGTAGAGAGAGATGAAGGTGGCTGGTGGATTATGAGGAAACTAGATTACAGCTACTCCTATATTACTTCTACTCCTAGGATTTATCTCTACTAAATAATAACTCTCATAAATTCGTTCATGCCTAATTACAAGCTATGGAGGTCCTTTTATAGAGGCCTCAAGAGAGTTCTACTACAACCTGAATACTGCCTTGCTTTTAATCAGTGATACGGTTGGAAGTCCAGCTCCACCTGGGCTAGACCAACCCACGCCCAATTATGGGGCAGGGCCCACACATGGGCTAGATCCAGTTGGGACCCACGCAGGTCAGGCCGCACCCCTTGGTAGGACCCGACCTTGGACCAGGTCTCAAGCCAAAGCCGGCCTTAGGGATCCTAATCCTTAGCTGGTTACTTCCTTAGTTAGTTCTTAATTGCTTTCCTAGTTGATTTCCTAGTTTGAGTCCAGTTTATGCTTTGTTTTATTAGTTCCTATTTTGAGTCCAGTTTGTTAGGGAGTTTGAGTTATGATTGAGTCTTAGTAGGAAAGTATGGTTACTTGCTGATTAAAGCAAGGTAGTTCTCTAGTTTGAAGTAGGACTCTCTTGAGGCCTCTATAAAAGGACCTCCATAGCTTGTATTAGGTTTTATGCATTGAAGAATAAAGTTAGTAGTTAAAGTAGGATATCTTAGGAGTAGCTCTAATTTAATATTCCACCACCACCAGCCCCTCCCACGTTTCTCTCTCTTGCTGGCCTTCTCCACCCGCCGGCTACCACCCTCACCACCGCCGTTCGCCACTACCAGCCACCGCTCCAATTCCGGCGTCCTCCTTGGCCGCTGACCCTCTTCTTCCACCTTCCTTGGCTTGGATCTCCAGAGTAACCAGCCAACCACAAGAGGATCTGCAAGGTAACCTCTTCTCTATCGTCTCCTAACCCCAGTCTTCATCTTCCTCGTCGAATACCTAGGGTCCTTCTCCTAAAACCCTAAAGGTATCTCTCGGCCTAGCCATAGATTTGGCTAAGGAAGAACTGAGACCAGGGAAGAGACCAGGTACCCGTGCCTACAAGAAGGCACGGCGTAACAATCAGCAAGTAACCAGACTTTCCTAATAAGACTCAATCTTATCTCAACTTCCTAATAACAAGGACTCATAATAGGAACTAATTTAAGCAAATCATAAACTGAACTCAATATAGGAAACTGACTCAATCAAGATAACTACTAACTAGGAAATCAACTAAGTAAGCAAACCAGCTAGGGAATAAGAATCCTTTTGGCTGGTTGGGCTTAGGACGCCCAAAGCAACCTGGTTGCAGCCAACTCCTTGGCGTGGGCCCATCCAAGCAAGGACGTGGGTCCCTTCTTGGAATGGCTCGGTTCGACCTCGTATCAACCGTGAGGTGTGACGGACGATGCATGGATCGACCGTCGATCAAAAAGGCACTGTAGTCCGACATCAACGGAGAAAGCTATCCCTAGCTGAACTGTAACAATGGAGATCACAAGGACTCTGCTTCCAATGTGACGAGCCATATACCCTGGGCACCGTTGCAAGCTACTGTTGAGCATCAAGATCATCATCAATGAGGAACCAGCCATAGAGGATGAACCTAAAGAACCGGCCCCACCTGAAGCTGAGTCAGGTGAAGACGACATCCCAACTGAACCCGTCCCCTACATCACCTTCCGTGCTTTGGTCGGAATCCCCACACCGCAAACGATTCGAGTAAGATGATCCATCAACTCAATCATGATCATCTTACTCATCGATTCAGGAAGCGCCCACAACTTTCTGGTGGACCACCTTGCACCGAAGCTTGGACTGACGCCCAAGACTAACTCCGGATTCCATGTGACCGTGGCCAGTGGTGAACGCCTGGAGTCCCCGTGAAGGTGTCCTAGGGTAGGCGTCCATCTCCAGGGAGTCCTAAGTCTACGTGGACTTCTTCCTCTTACCTCTACAGTGGTTACTAACCCTAGGAGACATCCAGATGAACCTCAAGGAAACAAAAGGTGAGATTCCATCTTGGCGAGGAGCAGATCAAGCTACAAGGATTAAGGTCATCACCCTCCAGGATCTACTCGGAAGCCGCAGCCCTACATAGCATCCGTAGGGGAGATCAGGGATGACTCTGTATGCTGAAGAGCAGCCCGAACTCAGATCGTCCAGACGGACCAACCGTGATCACCCTTGGTGGGAGATCTGAAGGGGACGTTCCCCTTGACCATTTCTGGCCGCCCTCTTGGAGCAAGACACCGATCTCTTCGCAAAGCCAATCGGGCTTCCTCTTGCCCGGGAGCATGACCATCGCATACCATTGAAGCCCGGAGAAGGCCCGGTTAATGTGCGGCCCTACAGGTACCCCTAATACCAGAAGACAGAGATAGAAAAACAGGTGGCTACCCTACTCAAGAACGGCGTCATACGTACTTCATCCAGCCCCTACTCATCACAGGTCTTACTAGTCAAGAAGCAAGCTGGATCGTGATGCATGTGTATCGATTACCGAGCTCTCAACAAAGCAACCATCAAAGATAAGTTCCCTATTCCCGTAATTGACGAGTTGCTGGATGAACTTCACAAGGCAGATGGTATGAGCGGTCTACTGGCAATCCTCTCGTATCGGGTCTCTACTACTCCAATTGATCAGAATTGAGTCTGATCAGGCTTGATTGGCTGAATCTGGCAAGCTAGATCAAGTCTGGCTTGAGCTGATTCAGATCTGGCTGAGTGATACGAGGACCAACTGAGCCAATCCAAGAAGGGAACCACGTCCTTGCTTGGGCAGGCCAACACCAAGGAGCTGGCTGCAACCAGGTCCTTTGGAGTAGGTTGAGCCAGAGCTGAACCAGTTCCAAGACCAAGCTCAAGCATGGGTGGACCCATGATGGACCCATGACCCATGAGGTGGCTTAGCCAAGCCGGCCTTACTTGGTTATTTCCTTAGTTGAGTCTTAATTGCTTTCGTAGTTGATTTCCTAGTTTGAGTTTAGTTTGTGCTTAGCCAGTTTCTATTTAATTGAGTCCTAGTTTTGGTTGAGTCAAGTCACTAGCTTACTCAGTTCATTCCTTGCTATTAGGAGTCAGTTTGAGTTGAATTAGTAAGAGTCTTTTACTTGCTGTCCAAGCAAGAAGGTATTCAGGTTGTAGTAAAACTCTCTTGAGGCCTCTATAAAATGACCTCTATAGCTTGTATTAGGGTTTTTTATGCATGACGAATTATGAGAATAAAATAGAGTTATTAGTAGGATAATTTAGGAGTAGCTGTAACCCTAGGAGTAGCTGTAACTTAATCTTCCACAAATTCCCCAGCCACCTTCATCTCTCTCTATAGCCGGATTCTTCTCCACCAGCCGCCCACTATCATCACCACCGCTACCGGCCACCTCCGTCGTCCAACCCCAAGTCCCCGGCGTCCCCTTGGCTGCCGTGCTTCCCTCCACCACGTTCTCCAAGGCTTGGATCTCCAAGAGAAGCCAGCCAACCCTAGAGGAGCTGCAAGGTATCCCTCTTCTCATCCGTCTCCTCCTCTAGTCTTCGCCTTCCTCGTCGAATAACTAGGGTCCTTCTCCTAAAACCCTAAAGGTATCTCTCGACCTAGCCATAGATTTGGCTAAGGAGGATCCGAGACCAGGCAAGAGACCACCTACGAAAGCCCTTGAGAAGGTGCATCGTAACACTGAGCCTGATTTTGGTAGGACTTGACTGAGTTAAGTCTGAGTTGATCTGGATCAGGTTGACCAGGTTGGATTGGGTTGGATCTAGATTAAGTGGCTGACACAAGTTGACCGAGCCGAGTCTGATTCAGGTTAGAGTTGGGTTAAGTGGTTGGTTGAACAGGACTGGATCCGAGGGCTGAGGTTCGCCGGAGTGGATCGCAGGCGTAGGGGGCATGACGGCGGTTAGGACCTAAGCAGGAAGGGTCGTCAGACGGTGGAGAGTGGATCTGGTGGCTTGGATTTGGAAGATAGGTGGCAGATTGGGCGGATCAAGGAGGTGGCCGGCGGTGGGTTAGAGGTGGATCGGCGTCAGGGACAACGACGAGGGCTCTGGAGACGTTGGGAAGTAGAGGGGAAGGGTCACAGGGAGAAAAGGAACGGATCTAACGGATCCGATCTTCTAATGGATAGCTAGAGGCGGCGGATCTGGAAGCGGTCGGTGACGGTGAAGCTTGGGAAGGACGGGGATACCGTTGGAGAAGAGGGAACGAAGGAGATGGCGGGGTTGGACGGAGTCGTGACGGCTCGGGGAAGAGGATGGAGGCCTTGGTTGGCAACAAGGACAGCTGGACAGGCTGGACGGAGGTGGTCGGCGGTGAAGCTAGGGTTCGGGCACGCGGAAGAGAGGAAGGAGATGATGCTGAGGTGGCAAGTGACGGGGAGAGAGAGTGCTGACGTGGAGGAGAGAGAAAGGGGCGGGGAGAGAGAAATACAGGTGGAGGCGGTGTAGGCTACGGAGAAGATGACCAACGGGGAAGAAGGAGGATTGATGGTGGATTTATGGTAGAAACTATATTACTTCTACTCCTATGATATCCTACTTAAATACTCTATTTTATTCTTAAACTCACATCATTGATCATCCATATATTGTACCTAGGTACTGAGGTCCTTTTATAGAGACCTCGACTGAGTCCTAATCCAACTAGAAAACCCCCTTGCTTAACTAGCAAGTTATATAGGACTCTTAATTAATTCCTAACAACTTGTAGAAAATTAGGAAAGCAATTAACAACTAGAACTCAATTAAATATAAAAGACTAATGATAAATCCTAATTAAATATTGTAGTTTGAACTAGGGAAGTCCAAGTCAAACAAGGAAAGAGGCTAAACCAGTTTGGGTCCTCTTCTGAGCGTGGGTCTAGTTGGTCGAGTCGGATCGACTCGTATTAGCAGCCACCTTCTCCAAGCTAGATCTACGTTCCGGGTATCACCAAATCCAGATGTACCTACTGGATGTTGAAAAAACCGCCTTTCATACACATCGTAGAGACTATGAGTTCCTTGTCATGCCGTTGGGCTGACCAACCCCCTCTACCTTCCAGGCATTGATGAACTCCATCTTCGAGCCCTTGCTCCGCACGTTTGTCCTAGTCATCTTTGATGATATACTAATCTACAGCTGGAGTATGCAGGAGCATCTGGGCCACTTGTCCACCGTATCTGGTAGTCTCGGACTGAGCCATCTTGCTGAATCCGAGTGAGTTCGCCGATGGGGTCCTCATAGGTCGTCGGTCCATAGCGCAAGTGCAAGGCATGCTGGAAGGTATGCCATGTTGCGCACTCATCCGTATCCTTCGACAACTGGTACCATGTCTGGGCATCTCCATCGAAGTGATAGGCGGCGTAACGGACCTTCTCTTGTTCATGGATAGGGTGATAAGAGAAGAACTGCTCCGCCTTGAGAATCCAGTGAGTAGGACCTGTAGCACCATCATAGCGGGGGAAGTCCATGCTGGGAATCCGGGCAGCCAAGGGTGGCTCACGGATTGGGACAGGATGTTGTTTATATGCATGAGGGGTATGAGGGGGTGTTACGATGCACCTTCTATAGGGCTTTCGTACATGGTCTCTTGCCTTTTCTCAGATCCTCTTTAGCCAAATCTATGGCTAGGTCGAAAGGTACCTTTAGGGTTTTAGGAGAAGGACCTTAGGTATTCGACGAGGAAGGCGAAGACTAGAGGAGGAGACGGATGAGAAGAGAGATACCTTGGCAGCTCCTCTAGGGTTGGCTGGCTTCTCTTGGAGATCCAAGCCTTGGAAAACGTGGTGGAGGGAGGAGGCACAGCATCCAAGGGGGGTCGCCGGTGATGGGGGACGTGTACTGTAGATGGCAGCAACGGACGGTGATGGATGGTGGCCGGCTGGTCGAGAGAGAATCCGGCAATAGAGAGAGATGAAGGTGGCTGGGGGATTTGTGGAAGATTAAGTTACAGCTACTCCTAAATTATCCTACTAATAACTCTATTTTATTCTCATAATTCGTCATGCATCCCTAATACAAGATATGGAGGTCCTTTTATAGAGGCATCAAAAAGATCTAATCAGATAACTACAATCTTGCTATAATCAGCAAGTTACAATCCTTTCCTAATAAGACTCAATCAAGATAACTACTAATAGAAAACTGACTCAATCATAATCCAAACTAATAAATCAAGTAATAACCAACTAAGAAAGTGATCCAGCTAGGGATTAGGATCCCTAATGCCAGATTAGGCTTGGGACCTGGTTCCAAGGCCGGGACTATGGATCCATGCTTGGGCGTGGACTTGGTCTTGGCTTGGTCCATGGTCGGGTCAGCTAGGAAGTGGGGTCCGACCTGCGTGGAACCTCCTTAGTTCCTCCTGGGCGTGGGTCCTGCTCCTTGGTCCAGCCCATGCTCGGGCTTGGGCTTGAAGCCAGTTCAACTATGGCTTGGCTTGCACATCTAGGACTAGACTCGATCAAGTCCTTCCTTGGCATGGGTTGGGCTGGCCCAGGCTGAGCTTGGTTCGACCTCATATCAGGATGTTACGAGTTCAACGACCATTGAACCAGCCCAGACCAGATGCATGCCCAAACCTAAGCATAGGTGGGCCCATGGTCAAGGTTAGGTGGGACCCACGTACGTCCCTTTGGGCGTCCTAAGCCCAACCGGACAAAAGGAATCCTATTCCTAGTTGGTTACTTTCTTAGTTAGTTTCTTAATTGCTTTCCTAGTTCATTTCCTAGTTTGAGTTATGATTGAGTATTAGTAGGAAAGTATTAGTAGTTGCTGATTAAAGAAAGGTAGTTCTCTAGTTGGATTAGGACTTTGTCAAGGCCTCTATAAAAGGACCTCTATAATTTGTATTAGGTTATGGACAAATTATGATGAATAAAGTAGAGTTATCTGTAGAATAATCCTAGGAGTAAACTGTAACTCTATTTCCACAAACCACCTGCCACCTCCACCTTCTCTCCTACCGTCAGCCTCCTCTCTCCACCCGTTAGTCACCGCCGTAAGCCGCTGCCGTCCACGCCTCCACCATCCAACTCCAAGTCCCCCGCGTCCCCTTGGGGGTAGCCCACACCTCCGCCACCTCTTCAAGGCTTGGATCCCATCAAGGGTAGCCGGCCAACCGTAGAGGAAGCTGCGTGGTAATCCTCTTCATCATCCATCTCTCTTCTCCGGTTTAAGCCTTCCTCGTCAAATACCTAGGGTGCTTCTCGTAAAACCCTAAAGGTATATCTCGACATAGCAATAGATTTGGCTAAGGAGGAGCTGAGACCAGGCAAGAGACCTGGTACCCGCGCTTATGAGAAAGCTCGGCGTATGATACGAGTCGATCCGACACGACCAACTGGACCCGAACATAGAAGAGGAACCAAACTGGTTCAGCCTCTTTCCTAGTTTGACTTGGACTTCCCTAGTTCAAACTAGAGTATTTAATTAGGATTTATCATTAGTCTTTTATATTTAATTGAGTCCTATTTGATATTTGATTGTTAGGAATTAATTAAGAGTCCATTTGAGTTAGGAAGTTGAGTTGAGTCTGATAGCCTTATTACTTGCTAATTGAGCAAGGGGTTTCCTAGTTGGATCAGGACTCTGTCAAGGTCTCTATAAAAGGACCTCATTAGTTTGTATTATGTGGAGGAATGATGAATAAAATTATTAAGAATAGTTAATAGAATATCATAGGTGTAGAAAATATCATAGGAGTAGAGGTAATGTAGATTCCACCAGATATCAACCATCGATCCACCTTCTTCCCCGTCGGTCATCTTCTCCGCAGCCGACACCGCCTCCACCAGTGTTTCTCTCTCCACGCCAGTTTCTCTCTCCTCCACAACAGCACCACGTCACCACTCTCTCTCCTCGTCACCTGCCACCTCAGCATCGTCTTCCTCCTCTCTCCTCACGCCTTCCCGTTCCCTCTCCGGCCACCCCCGTCGCCACCTAAACCCGCCATCCTCTTCCCCTAAGCCCCACAACCCTGGCCATCTCTTTCCCGTCGCCCTTCTCCGTCTCCGGCGCCTTCCCTGACCAACCCGATCTTCGTCCTCCCCGCCATCAACCGCGTCCGTCCCAGATATCACCCTAAACCATCCTAAAACCTTCCTCGTCTCCCCACGACCCTTTTCTGACCATCTTCCCGACGTCCCAAGCCTCCTGCCGAGCTCCCCGTCGTCCCCGACGCCGGTCAACCCAAAACCGCCGCCGTCGACCTCCCAGATCCGGCCGATCCGCCACCTACCTCCCAGATCCGAGTCGTTGGATCTCTTTCCCAACAACTCACGAACCTTTCTGACAAGGTCCCGACCACCGCCGACGTCCCTACGCCGGCGATCTACTCCGGCGAACCTCAGCCCTTGGATCAACTCCGGTTCAGCCCAACCAAGTTGGCTCAACCAACTCTAACCTGATTCAGCTCAGCCACTTAACCCGAGTCAAGTCCAATCCAGCCCAATCCAGCCACTTAGCCCAATCCAACCCGGTCAGCCTGATCCACATCAACTCAGACTTGACCCAGTCAAGTCCTATCCAATTAGGCTCAGCCAGATCTGAACCAGATAAGCCAGATTCAGCCAATTGGACTCAAATCAAGTCTGATCAGGCCAATTCTGATCGATTGGAGCAGTAGAGACCCGATACGAGAGGATTACGAGTAGACCGCTCGTATCAGCGTACCATGCTTAGTGTGGGGATTTGCGCTGCTATTTGGTGCGGACAGTCAATCGAGTGTGGTCGACCGTAATATGGGCGCCCCTACTATCACTCTGAAGTTTTGATACGAGTGGTTAGCTCGTGGATCCTAAATTGACACGTGGTATCAGAGCGAGGTCACAGGTTCGAATCCCTAGGACGTTGTTGGGGGAGGAGATTTTGTTGGCCGTGGGTGCTGCAAGCCCACGTTGCAGAGTGGATGGGCTGCAGGCCCAGGCTACATCTCCCTGTGATTTGCCCCTGTTTGTTGGGCTTGGTGCCCAGGGCAGGGTGTGGGCTCCTAACGGACCCGCTTGTGGTGCAGACCCTCATGTCCACCCGCCGCTTAGTGTGGGGCTTTGTACTGCTATGTGGTACGGGCGGTCGATCGAGTGCGATCGACTGCGACTCTATGGTAAGGCTAATATGCGCGCCCCTACTGTCACTCCGGAGTTTTGGTACGAGTGGTTAGCTCGTGGATCATGAACTGACAATAGCCTCCAAAACTAAGCTGCTGTATAAAGATTGATCTTCTAAGGATGAAGATCGATCTTTTCATCCCGTAGAACTGGCTACGCCCGTGGAAGGTCTATCATTTTCACTGAGATGATCGATCATTTGCATCATCGATGTTCTCAATTTTCTCAGCTGTGAAGATGATCGATCTTCTTAAAGGAAAAGATGGATCCGAGTATGTCATCTCCTGGTGAGTAAATGATCAATCTTCATAGAGGAAGAAGATCGATCCTTTTAAACGTGGTTCTTTGTCATCTCTGGCTGCATGAAAGATCGATCTTTATAGAGGAAGAGATCGATCCTTTTAAACAATGCGCTCTGTCACAAGAAATATCGATCTTCATAGAGGAAGAAGATCGATCTTCATAGAGGAAGAAGATCGATCTTCTTGCCTGCATAATATCTGTTTTGCCATCGGGCACGACACCCTTGGTACTAAAAGTACTGTAACTTTCTCTAGGAAAATCAGAATCATGAACCATAAAATTCTCAAGAAACTAGACTTCCAGTGCTTTTCAATGGCATATGGTACATCATCTGGTTCTTATTGAAAAAGTTGTTCAGAATGCACTTTCATGCACTCATCACACCCCCAACCAGCTTATTGCTAGTCTCTAGCAATTCAAAGCGCATGAAAATATAATTAAACATACCAACGGTTTAAGGCTGTACACATGTATAATAAGAGTTCTACCTTATCAGGTCAATAATGTTCTATATAGTACAGACCATGAAAACTTCTTATATTCATACACATACTACCAACACATAAAATTAACTTCTACACTTCAAACATTGTAATCACCATCCATATGAACACATCTGATGTGACAAATAAAGGTTACATACAGAAGCAATTTCTACCCACCATTAGTCAAAACACACCACTATCTTCCTGACCAATCATTCAACCCTCGCACTTAAACTACAACATGCCTTTTTTTTAGCTATTAGTGGTTTTACTTTTTTGCGCGAGCTCCCCGCTTCCTGAGGCAAGAACACCCAGTTACTCAGTAGATCACTTAATAGTCGTTTAGACATCGTTTGATCCCTTAAGCTACAACTGGATCCATGTAACGACCTCAAGCCAATGACTCCCAAACCAGACGGTTTTAGGGCACTAAATGTAAAACACTTCTCGGGCTCAAGAATCAGATCCAGCGGCTTCGAATCAAGCTTCAGAAGCTCACTATATTTTTGTTTTGTTTTTTTTTCTTCCGTGCATGCAATACTCACATACTAGCTAAAGTTGAAATCATGATCCAGGATAACAATAGCATGCTCATTCCTCTGGTGAGTATAATTGCCACTGCACATAAAGTGTGTGTGTGAATCACATGATGTTCTACCTTTAGGTTATCACATATGGAATCCATGCATAGGTCAATCAATGTGAAAGCAACATGTATAATAAGCATAAAAATTTCAGCTCATGTATAATTTCAATTAACATGCTTAATTCAACACTATTAAACCCACAAAGTAGCATGCATAAGGTCATGTATTGCTACACCCCCCAACTTGAAATTTACATTGTCCTCAATGTGTGCTAAATATGACAATAGAATAAAACATGGTGCATGTTTAAATTTTAAATAGAATAGATAAGAATTATAAATCAATATAGGAATTTCTCATCTCCAGAATAGTGGTCGAAACTCTCAAGCAAAGTAGACGGTGGTCCAAAGATCCTAAAGAAAAAACAAAACAAAAAAAAGAAAACAAATAACTGAAAGCTAAAACTTAAAATAGGTTACTTTGGCGGGTTGCATCCCACCCAGTGCTTTATTTAACGTCTAGGCAAGACGTACTGCAAAACCTAAGATTTCAACCATGAGGATATGGCTGCAATGCCTCACGGGCTGCCTTGAGATGATCATTTCCAATAGAGCTACGAGTGCTATCAAAATCAATAAAATTAGGGTAAAGATAGTTGAAATCATTGTGTGCAAACTCCTCTTCAATGCATGTGTCGATCATGTAGATCTGTGGGCGGGCACTCATCATCATCAGCAGGCTACTTGACAACATTAAAAACATTAATTTCTAAAAGATCATATTCCCAAAAGTAAAGTTCATTAGGCCATTCCTGCAATTAGTTATAACATTAGCAATAGCAAGAAACGGTCTACCTAAGATAATCGGAATTCTATAGTCAGAAGTTACTACAGCTTGTGTATCCAAAGACTAAGAAATCAAAAGGATAATAAAACTTATCTATTTGCACAAGCACATCCTCCACTACTCCCCGTGGAGTTTTCGTGAATCTATCTGCTAGTTGCATCACTACATATGTCAACTTAATTTGCCCTAAAAGAAGTTTCAAGTAAACAGAATAAGACATTAAACTGACACTTGCACTAAGATCTATTAAAGCTTGTTCTACTTCATGCTCTCCAATGAAACAAAACACAGTAGGACAGCCAGGATCCTTAGGGCCTGTTTGGTTTACCTGTTTTCCATTTTCATTTTCATGAAAATAGAAAATGGGTCTGAAAACCCGCTTGGTATAAAGCTTTGAAAACATTTTCTAGAAATGAAAACAGTGTTTTCCAGGAAAAATGAAAACACCGTTTCATCGTTTTCCATTTTCAGATTACAGTTATCGCGATCTAATCATCTCTCATCCATTTTTTGTTTTCATATTACATCTCTCCTGATCGCGACCATCTCTCATCCGATGGCCACTATCGCGAGGATCTCCCGATGATCTCAGACAGCCTGTCGCGCCCCGACCCGCGTAGGCCCAACCGGGCCGGGCGATGCGAACTGGAACCTAACCTACTGCGGAAATTTTGGCGATGTTTCCCTCTAATCGTAGTGGTCTCCCTAGCAATTCATAATCATCCAGTATTATATAAACATTCACAAAGCTCAAAGACTGAACTGGAATATAATACAAATCCTCAAAACAGGGAAATTATACATTTAACACTCCCGTAGGAGACTATCTATAACAAAAGGGTAAAACTGAGATCGCCGCTCCTCAAGCACCGTCAGACGCCGCCACGTCACCAAACACCGGCCCCGTAGGGGCGACCGAAGAAGAGCTAGCGCCAGCACCTGCAAAACGCAACCCGGGTAGGAGGAGTGAGTACTAAGCTCAGCAGGGACACTACACTACGACACTCACAAGGGAGGGAACACAATAGTGCCGCCCTCAAGCAAAGGCTGGGTGTACACAGGGGTCCTATAACCCCACCGCGTGTCCCTGAAAGGTGGCCTCAGTCATGGTCCCCAACCGAACTGGTCACATGCTGGGTCGCCCTCAGCGAGCCAGGAAACCGGCACTGCCATCTCACTAGCAGGAAACCAACACTGCTAGGCAGGCAACCAACACCGCTGAGTAGGCACAGCCTCTACCAAAGAGACAGAGAACTAGACACCGACTCAACCCTCGGCTCGAGGCCGACACGACCTCTAAACATCAAACCACATGTATTCAGGTCATCTAACCCTATCATCGAAAACGACTGAATACTACAAATCGAGTCCTGGACCAAGCTACCCTCAACGGTCCTAGAGCTAGTTCCGGACTACCCTAAAGCCCCGGATAGGCGAACAACCCATCGCCAACGCCCTACACAGATGCAACTAATGCACAAGCAATGCATGTTATGAGCACACGTAGGAATATACAGATAGACATGCAACAGTATGTGATGTATATCAAACAAGGTCTGGGCACGGCACCCTGCCGGCCCGGGGTGGTGAATAGATAAATAAGGTCTAGGAGCTGCTACAGAGGTACCCCCACCAACTGTTTACAGTCCACCACACACCTGCATCGGGAAGCAGCCCCGCAAAACAACTCACAGATATCACAGATAAAGCCCTCGACGCACACCGGCATGCAAGGCTAGGTAAGTTGTAGGGCTACCCGCCCGTTTATTCTAAACATCCCGAGAGTCATCACTCCCCCGGTTCACCACTGCCCCTATTATAGGGCTAACATGCTTAAACATATGTACCAGATATAAGACAGTAAAGAAAACTGTCATACAAAGCCCCGCGGGTAAAAGCCACTTGAAAACCACCCTCAACCACTAAGAGATCGATCTTCCTTCCCAAGGGGATCGATCTCCTTTAGTACTTAGGAGAAACTTGTCCCTATCAACCGAAGGAGATCGATCTTCTCCACCAGAAGGATCGATCTTCTTCGTGACGCGGAACCCGTCACCTCAGCCTAGGCAAAGATCGATCTCTCTTCAGCCTAGGGATCGATCCTGCTCGGGCTGGGCATGACACCTCAGAAGGGATCGATCTCTCCACAAAGGAGATCGATCCGAATGGGTTCTCCGGCGACCGGACGGCGAGAAATACCGCCGAAAAACACATCCAAACTTCCCAAAACTCTGGGAACAAATCAGGATACCACGAGTCCAAAACCGGTGAAATCATGGGAAACAAACATGTGTTTTATCAGATCTAAGCATAAGAACATAATCAAACCGGAGAAACCCCAAAAACCCGGAAGATTGTAGGTAGGATCCCTACCTATGCAATAACAGCTTCAATCCAAGCTACTAGGCCTTAGATCTTCCTCAAACGAAGCCAAATCCAGCAAGAACACGGTTGAAATCTCGGATTTTCAAAAGAATCAAAAGAAAATAGTTTCGTTCGTTTTATAGACGAACGAACCAACTCAAGAGAGATCGATCTCTTTCTCAAAAGAGATCGATCTTCCTTGCCAAATCGGGTTTGACTTTCTGACACTAAGGGAGATCGATCCCTTAGGTGCAGAAAGCTAGACTTGGGCTAAAACTTAAGCCCAAGCCCGGATCTTTCGATCCCGGGTCCCACTAACCATTCTAGCCAAACATGAACACAACCATGGTCAGTGTGTGCACACGCAGGTGTGAAACTAGCCGACAAGGCGTAATTTACCAAATTGCCCTTGCGGTCCACGACGAGCCACAGGAGTAGAGGGACGGGTCCTCACATCCTAATACCCTTAAAGAAAATCTCGTCCCGAGATCCGATAAGGTAGAACTCGGAAACAAAAGAAACATCTACACTAGAAGACAGGACAAAAGTTTACTCGAGAAGGGAACAAGTGCGGATATTCCTGCCTCATGCGCGCTCCCAGGTCATCTCCTCGACGCCTCTGTGCCTCCACAGTACCTTGACCAAGGGAATCGTCTTGCCCCGCAAGACCTGATCCCTCCAGTCAAGTACTCGAACAGGCTGCTCAACGAACATCGCGTCTGACTCAAGCTCGATGTCATCCACTCTGATGACATGCGATGGGTCGGGGTGGTACTTCCTCAGCATCGATACGTGAAAAGTCGGGTGTACAGCTGACATGTGCTGAGGAAGGTCGAAGCGGTAGGCTACCTCGCCGACCCTCTCTAGGATCTCAAACGGTCCGACGAACCTTGGAACCAACTTGCCCTCGTTGCCAAACATGACAGACCCTCTGTATGGTGCTGCTCGCAGGAACACACTGTCGCCAACTGCGAACTCAAGCGGTCGTCGCTTCTGATCTGCATCGCTCTTCTGCCAGCTCTGAGCCGTCAGAAGCCTCTGCCTGATCTGCACTAACCTCTCTGACGACCTCCTGACGATGTCTGGACCGGTGAGTGAAGCCTCTCTAACCTCTGTCCAGCACACTGGGGAACGACACGGCCTACCGTACAACGCCTCGAAAGGTGCTACTCCAAGACTGGACTGGTAGCTGTTGTTGTAGGCGAACTCCACCAAGGGATCGTGCTCCTCCCAGCTGCCTCCTGCGTCGAGGACATATGCTCTCAGCATGTCCTCCAAGATCTGGATCGTCCGCTCTGATTGCCCATCTGTCTGCAGATGAAACGCCGTACTGAATGTCAGAAGTGTGCCACTTGCCTCCTGGAAGCTCCGCCAGAACCTGCTGGTGAACCTGGGGTCACGGTCTGACATGATAGAAACTGGAAACCCGTGTAGTCTGACTACCTCTCTGACGTACAAACTGCCCAACCTGTCCGTCGAGTCTGTCATTCTGTTACGAGCGGTCTACTCGTGATCCTCTCGTAATGGGTCTCTACTGCTCCAATCGATCAGAATCGGCCTGATCGGACTTGATTTGAGTCCAATTGGCTGATTTGGCTAGCTGGATCGGATCTGGCTTGAGCTGGATCGGATCTGGCTGAGCCTGATTGGATGGGACTTGACTGGGTCAAGTCTGAATTGATCTGGATCAGATTGACCAGGTTCAATTGGGCTAAGTGGCTGGATTGGGCTGGATTGGACTGACTGGCTCGGTTGAATCAATTAGAGTTGGTTGAGTTGAACCTGATTTGAAGTGGCTGAACCGGTTTGATCCAAGGGCTGAGAATCGCCGGAGCAGATCCCCGGCGTAGGGACGGCGGCGGCGGTCGGGGTAGTGGCAGGGAAGGTCGCGGGGTGATGGGGAAGAGATCCACCGGAGTGGATTGGTCGGAGAGTGGCTAGATCGACGGGATCTGGAGGTCGACGGCGGGAGGATTTGGGTTTGCCGGCTTCGGGGACGACGGGGAGCTCGGCTGGGGTCCTTGGGACGTCGGAAAGGATCGTGGGGAGACGAGGAACGGATCTGGGAGGTTTGGAGGCGCGATAGGGGTAGGACGTGGGGTGCCGGAGATGAGGACGAAGGTCGGGCTTGCCGGGGAAGGCGCCGGAGAGGACGGAGGAGGCGGAGGAGCGGCTTGGCGAGGTCGTGGGATCTTGGGGAAATCGGTGGTGACCTTGGTTGGCGACGGGGGCGGCCGGAGAGGGGAGAACGGAGGTATGGCCGGCGGTAGTAAGGGTTGGGTCACGGGAGAGAAGTGGAGAAGGAGACGATGACGTGGCAGGTGACGAGGAGAGAGAGTGGTGACGTGGCGCTGACGTGGAGGAGAGAGAAAGTGACGGGAGAGAGAGAAACACTGGTGGAGGCGGTGCCAGCTGCGGAGAAGATGACCGACGGGGAAGAAGGTGGATCTATGGTAGATATTTGGTGGAATCTACTTTACTTCTACTCCTATGATATTCTACTAATTACTCTTAATCATTCATCTCATGAATAACCTAATACAAACTACTAAGGTCCCTTTTATAGAGACCTTGACAGAGTCCTAATCCACTAGAAAAACCCCCTTGCTTGATTAGCAAGTAATAAGGTTTCTGACTCAACTCAACTTCCTAACTCAAAGGGACTCTTAATTAATTCCTAACAATCAACTAGGACTCAATAAAAGACTAATGATAAATACTAATTAAATACTCTAGTTTGAACTAGGGAAGTCCAAGTCAAACTAGGAAAGAGGTTGAACCAGATTGGTTCCTCTTCTGGGTTCGGATCCAGTTGGTCGAGTCGGATCCACTCGTATCACCCCCCCTTCCTTCAAAATTGGCCTTGTCCTCAAGGCCAGAGTCAGGTCAGGTAGGATGGCTCCGTGTGGCTGGACCGAATCAACTTGCTGCTGTAGTTTTGGACTCGGTGGGGAGAAACCAGGTCGATCCCATGTCGGGTCCAGTGGTAGCAGTGGCAGTGATGGATGAGCATCTGGCGGTCGATCTGACGGCTCAGGTAGCTCCAGGACTATGATCTTCAATGGCTCTCCTGGATTATCCTCATCATGTCCCATCAGTAGAGTTGCCCATGACCATAGGATGGGATCTGATCTCCATGGTCTGATCAACTGTGCAGGGACTTGGCTTGAATCTGGGTCAAGCTGGCTTTGGTCCAATCTGAAGTGAAGATGACTGGACCATGCTTCTGCTGCACTAGTCTGGGCTTGGAATTGGTTGAACCAAGTGGAATCTTCAGTTGTGCTGAGTCGTACTCTGGTCCAAACCTGTCTGACTTGGTTGGCTCTACCGGTGTCAATCTGGACTTGAATCAGTTTAGCCAAACCGGTGTTACCATCATAATTAGATCTGATCAGATTGAATATGGCATCTGAATAAGGAGGGTAGCTCCTTTGATGACTCATATCAACCTTCGGATGCTTGATCAACGATCGAGGATGCATCTTGATCACCTGGAGTTGATCTGGATGGTCCTGATTGCTGGGGACTCTTGGATCAGGTTCAGATCGAAGATCGGAACCACTGGATCGAAGATCACGCAAATCAAACGGCTGGATCAAGTTGCAGTCTTGATCGGACGGCTGAGAAGCTGCCGGAGCTGGATCAACGGCGAAACATGGTCGCCGGAGTGTGGCAACGGCACAGGAAGCTTTGCCGGAATGTGGGGGTTCCATCCGTACGGTTTGATCGACGGATTGGGCTACGGATGCACCGGATCTGAAGGTGGCGACGCGGTGGAGGACGTCGCCGGTGATCGCCGGTGTTGTAGTCCGCGATGGTGCTTGAGCTCGTCGGGGAAAGGTATGGGAAGGTCTTGGGACCTTTCTCGTGAGGTTTGATCGAAGGATCAACCTCGGAATACGGCTGATTGAAGGATGCCGCAACAGGGGAGTTCGCCGGAGTTGAAACCCGGCGATCCCAGCCTCTATCGTGGTCGTAGTTGGCCACGGTGGCTTCGGAGAAGGACGCGGGTCCTTCTGGATGTCTTCCCGAGTTCCGAGAGGGTGGGGAACGGCGGCATCGGGCGGTCGAGGTCCGAGTCCTCGTCGGTTGTAGTTGCCGGAGCCGGACGAGAGGACGGGCGAGGGCTGGACCGGGTAAGAAGGCGAAGGGGAAGTCCGCCTAAGCTCTTGGGGCAGGTTCGTCATGAAAGGGTGGCGGGGTGACGGTGGCCGGTGGAGGGATGGGGACGGCTCACTCTTCAGCCGTTCCGAGCCCGCGATGAGCCGGTCGCGAGGAAGAAGACGAGCCACGTGGCTAAGCCGAGGGGGAGCCGCGGCTCGAGCCAATCCGGGTGGAGAGAGAATATCCCGGGAAAAATCTGGAAAAATAGGTAAAATTCCAGGAAAATCATGGGAATGTTG
This sequence comes from Narthecium ossifragum, assembly GCA_963920575.1. Taxonomy (NCBI): domain Eukaryota; kingdom Viridiplantae; phylum Streptophyta; class Magnoliopsida; order Dioscoreales; family Nartheciaceae; genus Narthecium; species Narthecium ossifragum. Next base: position 19,003,230 of record OY986964.1, on the reverse strand, counting down.
TAGAATGGGTTCACCCGGGTCTGGAGGAGTTAAACTCGGAGTTGCAATGGGAGTTGCTCTCAGAGTTGCAGTAGGCGGATTCCTAATCCGAGTTGGCTCGGGGTTAGGCTCTGCAATCTGGGTTGCAGTAGGGGTCTGACTCGGAGTCTGAGTTATCCTCGACCAACTATTGGAAATCCGCTCCAATTCTCTATTCTGGCGCTCTATCAAAGTCGAACAGAGGTTCAACTGGGCCTGCATAATCTTGAATTGCTGCTCCAAACTTTCCTGGGGTACTCCGTACATGGTGGCGAAGTTTCCAGTAGGTTCTGAACCGCACAGTCGGTGGAACGGAGCTCTGATACCAAGTTGTTACGAGCGGTCTACTCGTGATCCTCTCGTAATGGGTCTCTACTGCTCCAATCGATCAGAATCGGCCTGATCGGACTTGATTTGAGTCCAATTGGCTGATTTGGCTAGCTGGATCGGATCTGGCTTGAGCTGGATCGGATCTGGCTGAGCCTGATTGGATGGGACTTGACTGGGTCAAGTCTGAATTGATCTGGATCAGATTGACCAGGTTCAATTGGGCTAAGTGGCTGGATTGGGCTGGATTGGACTGACTGGCTCGGTTGAATCAATTAGAGTTGGTTGAGTTGAACCTGATTTGAAGTGGCTGAACCGGTTTGATCCAAGGGCTGAGAATCGCCGGAGCAGATCCCCGGCGTAGGGACGGCGGCGGCGGTCGGGGTAGTGGCAGGGAAGGTCGCGGGGTGATGGGGAAGAGATCCACCGGAGTGGATTGGTCGGAGAGTGGCTAGATCGACGGGATCTGGAGGTCGACGGCGGGAGGATTTGGGTTTGCCGGCTTCGGGGACGACGGGGAGCTCGGCTGGGGTCCTTGGGACGTCGGAAAGGATCGTGGGGAGACGAGGAACGGATCTGGGAGGTTTGGAGGCGCGATAGGGGTAGGACGTGGGGTGCCGGAGATGAGGACGAAGGTCGGGCTTGCCGGGGAAGGCGCCGGAGAGGACGGAGGAGGCGGAGGAGCGGCTTGGCGAGGTCGTGGGATCTTGGGGAAATCGGTGGTGACCTTGGTTGGCGACGGGGGCGGCCGGAGAGGGGAGAACGGAGGTATGGCCGGCGGTAGTAAGGGTTGGGTCACGGGAGAGAAGTGGAGAAGGAGACGATGACGTGGCAGGTGACGAGGAGAGAGAGTGGTGACGTGGCGCTGACGTGGAGGAGAGAGAAAGTGACGGGAGAGAGAGAAACACTGGTGGAGGCGGTGCCGGCTGCGGAGAAGATGACCGACGGGGAAGAAGGTGGATCTATGGTAGATATTTGGTGGAATCTACTTTACTTCTACTCCTATGATATTCTACTCCTATGATATTCTACTAATTACTCTTAATCATTCATCTCATGCATAACCTAATACAAACTACTAGGTCCTTTTATAGAGACCTTGACAGAGTCCTAATCCACTAGAAAAACCCCCTTGCTTGATTAGCAAGTAATAAGGTTTCTGACTCAACTCAACTTCCTAACTCAAAGGGACTCTTAATTAATTCCTAACAATCAACTAGGACTCAATAAAAGACTAATGATAAATACTAATTAAATACTCTAGTTTGAACTAGGGAAGTCCAAGTCAAACTAGGAAAGAGGTTGAACCAGATTGGTTCCTCTTCTGGGTTCGGATCCAGTTGGTCGAGTCGGATCGACTCGTATCACGTTCGCATAGGCAGGAAGTGCGCCGATTTGGTCAATCAATCAATGATGACCCAAATCGCGTCATTCCCCCTACAAGATCTCGGTAGCCCGGTTACGAAGTCCATCGTGATGTGCTCCCACTTCCACTCAGCTAGTGGAAGTGGCTGAAGTAACCCCGGATTCCGCTGGTGCTCTGCCTTGACCTTCTGACAGGTAAGGCAGCGCGATACGAACTCCGTCACTGCTCTCTTCATCCCGCGCCACCAGAACTGTCGCCGAAAATCCTGGTACATCTTGGTGCCGCCGGGATGAACTGCAAAACGAGAGTGGTGGAACTCTCGTAGGACGTCGTCTTGAAGAGCTGGATCTGCTGGAACTGCTACTCTGCCTCGGAACCGTAGCCCTCCGTCTGGCGATATTGTCCAGTCTCCGTCTGCGCCCTCTGTGCCCACTGCTGTGCGTAACTCTTCGAGCTCTGGGTCACTGTGCTGTGCCTCGAACACTATGGCTAGAACTGTTGGCATACTCTGCACTGCGTAGAAGAAGCTGCTGGATCCCCGATCCTCAAACTCGAGCCCCAACTGGCCCGCTGTCTCTAGAGCCTGCCACTACGGCGCTGACAACCCTGCAACTGCTGCTCTGGTGTCTCTCACCTGTCTACTCAGCGCGTTTGCTACGACGTTTGCCTTACCAGGATGGTAATGCAACTCGAAGTCGTAGTCCTCCAGTAGCTCCATCCAGCGTCGCTGCCACAGGTTGAGGTCACGTTGGGTGAAAACCGTGCCTTAAGTTCTTATGGTCCAAGAAGACAAAAAACTTCTCGCCATAGTAAAGCCGATGCTCCCGAAGTAGCTGCAACACTGTTGCCACGTGTCGCTCGTGCTCCGCCTCTGACCGAGAGTAGAAGAGAATGTCGTCGACGAACACCACCACGAACTCGTCTAGGAAAGGCCGGAAGATCCTCTGCAAGAGATCCATGAACGCTGCTGGTGCGTTCGTCAGCCAAAACGGCATCACCACGAACTCGTACAGACCATACCGAGTCCGGAATGCCGTCTTCGGGATGTCGCAATCCCGAACCCTCAACTGGTGGTAACCGGTGCGGGATCAATTTTCGAGAACACTGAAGATCCTCGCAGCTGGTCAAACAAGTCGTCGATCCTCGGCATCGGGTACCTGTTCTTCACCCGTCACCTTCTTGGCCCGCCTGTAGTCTATGCAAAGTCGAAGGGTACCGTCCTTCTTCTTTGCGAACAACACTGGTGCCCCCCAGGGAGACATGCTGGGACGGATGAAACCTCTATGGTAAGCTCGTCTAGCTGGGTCCTCAACTCACTCTGCTCTGCTGGTGCCATCCTGAAAGCTGGGAGAGAGATCGGTGCGGTACCTGGTACTAGGTCGATCTCAAAATCGACCTCTCTGGGCGGTGGAAGCCCTGGCAACACCTCGGGGAACACGTCGGTGTAGTCGCACACGATCCTGGGAAAACTGCTCTGCTGCACTTGATGCGGGAATTATTTTCACACATCTTCTTAAGATTGATTGTCAGATTCAAGTGTTTTGCATCATTCCTTGCTCTTTTATCAAGAATTTTAGGTGACTTCTGCATTTACTTAATTCTTGGGAATTTTTGGATATTTGCATGTATTTAGATTGTTACGAGCGGTCTACTCGTGATCCTCTCGTAATGGGTCTCTACTGCTCCAATCGATCAGAATCGGCCTGATCGGACTTGATTTGAGTCCAATGGGCTGAAACTGGATCGAATCTGGTTCAGATCTGGCTCAGATTGGGGTAGGACTCGACTGGGTCAAGTCTGGATTGGTTGATTGGCTCTTGGAATTGAATCTGGCTCGGATTGGGCTAAGTGGCTTGGCTGAAACGGCTAGAAGTGGGTTAAGTGGCTAAACCAAATCAGAGTGGGCTGAGTCTGAATCAACTGGCTGGCTAAACCGGATTAGGCTGGGTTGAATCAAGTGGGTTGGATTGGGCTGAGTCAGGGGGATCGGATCTAAGGGCTGACGGGTCACCGGAGGGATCGCCGGCGATAGGGACGGCGGCGGCGGTCGGGATACGTCCAGGAAGGGTCGCCTGGAGGTGGGGATGAGATCTACCGGCTCGGATCTGGAAGATGGGTGGCGGATCGGCCGGATCTGGGGAAGACGGCGGTGAAGGTTGGGTCGGCCGGCGTCGGGAACGACGAGGGAGGCTCGGCGGGGGTCCTTGGGACGTCGGGAAGGATCGTGGGATGCCGGGGAATGGTTTTAGGATGGTTTGGAGGTGGGATAGGGATCGGACAGGGGGTTGACGGCGGCGGCTGTGAAGTGGGGAACGGTGAGGAGGTCGCCGGAGACGACGATGGGCGGCGGGAAAGGTATGGCCGGAGTCGTGGTGCCAAGGGGAAGAGTATGGCGGGTTTAGATGGCGACGGGGGTGGCCGGAGAGGGGAGAACGGAGGTATGGCCGGCGGTAGGTAGGGTTGGGTCACGGGAGAGAAGAGAGGAAGGAGATGAGCTGACGTGGCGATGACGTGGCTTGGGGTCGCTGACGTGGCGGAGAGAGAAAGTGGCATGGAGAAGGAAGATGAAGGTGAAGGCGATGCCGGCTGCGGAGAAGATGACCAGCGGGGAAGAAGATGGATCTATGGTAGATATCGGGTGGAATCTACTTTACTTCTACTCCTATGATATTCTACTCCTATGATATTCTACTAATTACTCTTAATCATTCATCTCATCCATAACCTAATACAAACTACTAAGGTCCTTTTATAGAGACCTTGACAGAGTCCTAATCCACTAGAAAAACCCCCTTGCTTGATTAGCAAGTAATAAGATTTCTGACTCAACTCAACTTCCTAACTCAAAGGGACTCTTAATTAATTCCTAACAATCAACTAGGACTCAATAAAAGACTAATGATAAAGACTAATTAAATACTCTAGTTTGAACTAGGGAAGTCCAAGTCAAACTAGGAAAGAGGTTGAACCAGATTGGTTCCTCTTCTGGGTTCGGGTCCAGTTGGTCGAGTCGGATCGACTCGTATCACCCCCCTTCCTTCAAAATTGGCCTTGTCCTCAAGGCCAGAGTCAGGTCAGGTAGGATGGCTCCATGTGGCTGGACCGAATTAACTTGCTGCTGTAGTTCTGGACTCGGTGGGGGAGAAACCAGGTCGATCCCATGTCGGGTCCAGTGGTAGCAGTGGCAGTGATGGATGAGCATCTGGCGGTCGATCTGACGGCTCATGTAGCTCCAGGAATATGATCTTCAATGGCTCTCCTGGATCATCCTCATCATGTCCCATCAGTAGTGTTGCCCATGACCATAGGATGGGATATGACGTCCATGGTCTGATCACCTGTGCAGGGACTTGGCTTGAATCTTGATCAAGCTGGCTTTGATCCAATCTGAAATGAAGATGGCTAGACCATGCTTCTGCTGCACTAGTCTGGGCTTGGAATTGGTTGACCCAAGTTGAATCTTCAGTTGTGCTGAGTCGTACTCTGGTCCAAACCTGTCTGACTTGGTTGGCTCTACCGGTGTCAATCTGGACTTGAATCAGTTTAGCCAAACCGGTGTTACCATCATAATCAGATCTGATCAGATTGTAGATGAAATCTGGATAAGGAGGGTAGCTCCTTTCATGACTCATCTCAACCTTTGAATGCTTGATCAACGGCTGAGGATGCATCTGGATCACTTGGAGTTGATCTGGATGGTCCTGATTGCTGGGAACTCTTGGATCAGGTTCAGATCGAAGATCGGAACCATTGGATCGAAGATCAGGCTGATCAAACGGCTGGATCAAGTTGCAGTCTTGATCGGACGGCTGAGAAGCTGCCGGAGCTGAATCAACGGCGAAACATGGTCACCGGAGTGTGGCAACGGCATAGGAAGCTTCGTAGGGACGAGGGAGTTCCATCCGTACGGTCTGATCGTCGGATTGGGCCTCGGATGCACCGGATCTGAAGGTGGCGGCGTGGTGGAGAACGTCGCCGGTGATCGGCGGTGAAGGAGGGCTCATCGGTAGCCGGGGATGGGTGGAAACGGTTCGTGAAGGTCTTGGGACCTATCTAGTGATGTCTGATCTTGGGATCATCCTCGGCAAGTGGCGGAGTGGAGGTTGCCGGATCAATGGAATTTGCCGGAGTTGGGTTCCGGCGATCCGGGCCTCAATCGTGGTCGTGGTCGGCCACGGTGGCTTCCGGGAAGGACGCCGATGGTTCCCCGGTGTGTAGATGGAGAGGACGGCGTCGGATGGCGGCGATCGGGTGGCGGCTCGGGGACGAGCTGTCGGCGCGGGCGACGAGCCGGGACGACGAAGGGTCGGCTCGGGGTCGAGCCGTGCGCTGGGAAGGAGATGAGTCGCGGCTCGAGCCAATCCGGGAGGAGAGAGAAAATCCCGGGAAAAATCCGAAAAATTTATGTAAAATTCCAGAAAAATATGGGGAAGGTTGTAGAAGGTGTTCACCCGGATCTGGCGTAGTTAAACTCAGAGTTACAATTGTGGTTGCTCTCGGAGTTGCAGGAGGAGTCTCAGTCGGAGTCCTAATCCGAGTTGGCTCGGGGTCAGGTTCCGTAATCTGAGTTGCAGTAGGGGTCTGACTCGAAGTCTGAGTTATCCTCGACCAACTATTGGAAATCCGCTCCAATTCTCTGCTCTGGCGCTCCATCAAAGTTGAACAAAGCTTCAACTGGGACTGCATAATCTTGAATTGCTGCTCCAAACTTTCCTGGGGTACTCCGTACATGGTGGCGAAGTTTCCAGAAGGTTTTGAACCGCACAGTCGGTGGAACGGAGCTCTGATACCAAGTTGTTACGAGCGGTCTACTCGTGATCCTCTCGTAATGGGTCTCTACTGCTCCAATCGATCAGAATCGGCCTGATCGGACTTGATTTGAGTCCAATGGGCTGAAGCTGGATCGAATCTGGTTCAGATCTGGCTCAGATTGGGGTAGGACTCGACTGGGTCAAGTCTGGATTGGTTGATTGGCTCTTGGAATTGAATCTGGCTCGGATTGGGCTAAGTGGCTTGGCTGAAACGGCTAGAAGTGGGTTAAGTGGCTGAACCAAATCAGAGTGGGCTGAGTCTGAATCAACTGGCTGGCTGAACCGGATTAGGCTGGGTTGAATCAAGTGGGTTGGATTGGGCTGAGTCAGGGGGATCGGATCTAAGGGCTGAGGGGTCACCGGAGGGATCGCCGGCGATAGGGACGGCGGCGGCGGTCGGGATACGTCCAGGAAGGGTCGCCTGGAGGTGGGGATGAGATCTACCGGCTCGGATCTGGAAGATGGGTGGCGGATCGGCCGGATCTGGGGAAGACGGCGGTGAAGGTTGGGTCGGCCGGCGTCGGGAACGACGAGGGAGGCTCGGCGGGGGTCCTTGGGACGTCGGGAAGGATCGTGGGATGCCGGGGAATGGTTTTAGGATGGTTTGGACGTGGGATAGGGATCGGACAGGGGGTTGACGGCGGCGGCTGTGAAGTTGGGAACGGTGAGGAGGTCGCCGGAGATGACGATGGGCGGCGGGAAAGGTATGGCCGGAGTCGTGGTGCCAAGGGGAAGAGTATGGCGGGTTTAGATGGCGACGGGGGTGGCCGGCGGTAGGTAGGGTTGGGTCACGGGAGAGAAGAGAGGAAGGAGATGAGCTGACGTAGCAATGACGTGGCGTGGGTCGCTGACGTGGCGGAGAGAGAAAGTGGCGTGGAGAAGGAAGATGAAGGTGAAGGCGATGCCGGCTGCGGAGAAGATGACCAGCGGGGAAGAAGATGGATCTATGGTAGATATCGGGTGGAATCTACTTTACTTCTACTCCTATGATATTCTACTCTTATGATATTCTACTAATTACTCTTAATCATTCATCTCATCCATAACCTAATACAAACTACTAAGGTCCTTTTATAGAGACCTTGACAGAGTCCTAATCCACTAGAAAAACCCCCTTGCTTGATTAGCAAGTAATAAGGTTTCTGACTCAACTCAACTTCCTAACTCAAAGGGACTCTTAATTAATTCCTAACAATCAACTAGGACTCAATAAAAGACTAATGATAAAGACTAATTAAATACTCTAGTTTGAACTAGGGAAGTCCAAGTCAAACTAGAAAAGAGGTTGAACCAGATTGGTTCCTCTTCTGGGTTCGGGTCTAGTTGGTCGAGTCGGATCGACTCGTATCATAGATATTGAATCATTTGAACTTTGGCTGATGGGAAGAAGCAGAATTCGGGCTAGGCCTGGTGAACATATCTTATCTGGGCTGGTCTAGTCAAAACAGAACGTTGTTTGGTCTTTGGGGTCTAAATAGAACTACAAATATCCTTTCTAGCCACGGCTGGAGCTGTCATAGATGTTAAGAATGGTAGGTTGACTTTGAAGGTTGGTGAAGAAGAGGTAGAGTTCAATTTGTTTCAAGCTACTAAATATCCTTCTTTTACTAACCATATTTGTCGAGTTGATGTAATAGATGAGGCAACCAAGGAGGTTCTTATATATGGAATAACAAAGGAACCTCTTGAGACTTGTTTAGTGAATGCCGGGACAACTAATGATGATAACATGGAGGTTGCAGAAGTGGCGTGTGCATTGGATGCTACAGGTCCAAAGTTGAAGCAAAGAGGTAATCATTTTGAGGATCTTGGTAAAGGTAAGCCACTCCCTCTTCCTTCTAATGTGCAAGCACCAATTTTGGAGTTGAAACCATTACCTTCACATCTCAGGTATGCATTTTTTAGTGAGAATAATACTTTACCTGTGATTGTGAGCTCTTCTTTGTCTGATGTTGAAATTGACAAGTTGATGCGTGTTTTGAGATTGAGAAGAAAAGCCATAGGATGGACTATATCAGATCTTAGAGGAATTAGCCCTTCATTGTGTATGCATAGAATTCTCATGGAGGATAACCATAAACCTATTGTTGAAAATCAAAGAAGGTTAAATCCTAACATGAAAGAAGTGGTGAGGGGTGAAGTTCTTAAATGGTTAGATGCCGGAATTATCTATCCTATATCTGATAGTTCATGGATTAGTCTGATACGAGTCGATCCGACTCGACCAATTGGACCCGAATCCAGAAGAGGATCCAAACTGGTTCAACCTCTTTCCTAGTTTGACTTGGACTTCCCTAGTTCAAACTAGAGTATTTAATTAGTATTTATCATTAGTCTTTTATTGAGTCCTAGTTGATTGTTAGGAATTAATTAAGAGTCCCTTTGAGTTAGGAAGTTGAGTTGAGTCAGAAACATTATTACTTGCTAATTAAGCAAGGGGGTTTTCTAGTGGATTAGGACTCTGTCAAGGTCTCTATAAAAGGACCTTAGTAGTTTGTATTAGGTTATGAATGATGCATGATGAATGAAGAGTTATGAATTATTAGGAGTAGTTGATAAATTATCATAGGAGTAGAGATAATATAGCTTGCACCCGATATCTACCATAGATCCATCTTCTTCCTTGCTGGTCATCTTCTCCGCAGCCGGCACCGCCTCCACCAGTATTTCTCTCTCCCCGTCACTTTCTCTCTCCTCCACGTCAGCGCCACGTCATCGTCACTGTTCATCTTCTTCCTCTCTCCCGTACCCTAGCTACCGCCGGCATCCTTGCCGTTCTCTACTCTCCGGCCACCCTCGCTACCACCTAAACCCGCCATCGACTTCCCTGAGCCACCACGACTCCGTCCAGCCCCTCCTCCGCCTCCATCGTCCTCTCCGGCGCCTTCCCCGGCAACCTCCACTTCACAGCTCCGCCGCCCCTTCCGTGTCTGACCCCGATCTCACTTCCAGATCCCGCCAAAGTACGCCGCCGACATCCCTAGAGCATATCCCGGTCTTCTACGACGTTCCAAAGCCCGCAGAACCCTCCCCGTCGTCCCCGACGCCGGTGAACCCAACTCCGCCGCCCACGACCTCTAGATCCCGCCGATCTAGCCCACCTCCGACCAATCCACTCCGGTAGATCTCATCCCCACCTCCAGGCGACCCTTCCTGGAAGTATCCCGACCGCCGCCGCCGTCCCTACGCCGGCGATCTACTCCGGCGAACCACAGCCCTTGGATCAACTCCGGTTCAGCCCAACCAAGTTGGCTCAGCCAACTCTAACTTGGTTCAGCCAGCCAGTTGATTCAGACTCAGCCCACTCTGATTTGGCTCAGCCACTTAACCCACTCCTAGCCGGTTCAGCCAAGCCATTAAACCCAATCCGAGCCAGATTCAATTCCAAGAGCCAATCAACCAATCCAGACTTGACCCAGTCGAGTCCTACCCCAATCTGAGCCAGATCTGAACCAGATTCGATCCAGCTTCAGCCCATTGGACTCAAATCAAGTCCGATCAGGCCGATTCTGATCGATTGGAGCAGTAGAGACCCATTACGAGAGGATCACGAGTAGACCGCTCGTAACATAGTCCAGTACAGGTGGTACCTAAGAAGGGTGGGATGACTGTAGTTCATAATGAAAATAATGAAATAATTCCCACTAGGACAGTAACTGGGTGCGAGTATGTATAGATTATAGGAAACTTAATAGTGTGACCCGTAAGGATCATTTTCCTTTACCTTTTCTAGATCAGGTGCTAGAGAGACTTGCTGGGTATAACTATTATTGTTTTCTAGATGGTTACTCAGGGTACAATCAAATTCCTATATCCCCTGAAGACCAAGAAAAGACAACCTTTACTTGTCCTTATGGTACATTCGCATTTCGTAGAATGCCTTTCGGATTGTGTAATGCACCTGCTACATTCCAAAGATGCATGATGGCTATTTTTTCTGACTTTGTTGAAAGAATAATGGAGGTTTTCATGGATGATTTTTCGGTTTTTGGATCTTCTTTTGATAGCTGCTTGGAAAATTTGTCTCAGATTTTGCTGCGTTGTGAGGAAACAAATTTGGTTTTGAATTGGGAGAAATGTCACTTTATGGTGTAGGAAGGTATTGTGCTAGGCCACAAAATTTCAGGTAGAGGCATTGAGATGGACCGAGCAAAAATAGAGGTTATTGAAAAACTGCCACCTCCTATCAACGTGAAGGGTGTTAGAAGCTTCCTTGGTCATGCAGGATTTTACCGGCGGTTCATTAAAGATTTTTCTAAAATCTCTAAACCTCTTTGTAATTTGTTAAATAAGGATGTGGTGTTTGACTTTGATAAGGATTGTTTAAATGCTTTTAGCAGGTTGAAACAAGAATTGATGTCAGGACCAATTATGACAGCCCCAGATTGGAGTTTACCATTCGAATTAATGTGTGATGCGAGTGATTTTGCTTTGGGTGCTGTTATTGGCTAGAGGAAAAACAGGAAGTTGCATGTTATATATTATGCTAGTAGAGTTTTAAATGATGCACAGCTGAATTATGCAACTACTAAGAAAGAATTTCTTGTTGTTGTATTTGCGACAAGTTTCGATCGTATCTTGTAGGTTCCAAGGTGATTGTATTCACGGACCATTCAGCGATCAAGTTTAGATGGGTGTTGCTCCTTCAAGAATTTGATATTGTAATTCGAGACAAGAGAGGCATGGACAATGTTGTGGCAGATCATTTATCTAGATTAGAATGGCAGTCAAGAGAAGATGAGGTTCCCATTAATGAAAGTTTTCCAGATGAGCAGTTATTGGTGGTTTCAGCCATTCCTTGGTATGCGGATTTGGTAAACTATTTAGTAAGTGACATTGTTCCCCCTGATTTGAGATATCAGAAAAAGAAAAGGTTTTTTTTTTTATGTGAAGCATTACTTTTGGGAGGAACCACTTCTTTATAAACATTGTGCAGATGGGATGATTAGAAGATGCGTTCCTGAGAATGAGATGAAGGATATCCTTGATCATTGCCATTCCTTGGAGTGTGGTGGACATTTTAGCACCTCCAAGACAGTTGCAAAAATATGGCAATCTGGTTTTTATTGGCCAACCATGTATCATGATGCTAGGAAATATGTGAGTATGTGTGATAGATGTCAGAGGGTTGGAAATATTTCGAAAAGGAATGAAATGCCCTTGACGTGTATCCTGGAAGTTGAATTGTTTGATTTATGGGGAATTGATTTCATGGGCCCATTTCCTTCATCCTTCAACATTCAGTATATTTTGGTAGCAGTGGATTATGTTTCCAAGTGGGTTGAAGCTATTGCAACCCAGACAAATGATTCTCGGGTGGTGATGAGATTTGTGAAGAAAAATATATTTTCAAGATTTGGTGTGCCGAGAGCCATTATTAGTGATGAAGGCTCCCATTTTTGTAACCGGTCATTTGAGAACTTGTTGAAGAAATATGGGGTTACTCATAAGGTGGCGCTTGCTTATCATCCCCAGGCAAATGGGCAAGTGGAACTTGCTAATAGGGAACTGAAGCAAATCTTAGAGAAAACAGTAAGTAGTTCAAGGAAGGATTGGGCAAACAAGTTGGATGATGCTCTTTGGGCATATAGGACAGCTTTCAAGACACCCTTGGGTATGTCTCCTTACAAACTTGTCTTTGGAAAGTCTTGTCACTTACCAGTTGAATTGGAGCCATCCTACCTGACCTGACTCTGGCCTTGAGGACAAGGCCAATTTTGAAGGAAGGGGGGGTGATACGAGTCGATCCGACTCGACCAACTGGACCCGAACCCAGAAGAGGAACCAAGCTGGTTCAACCTCTTTCCTAGTTTGACTTGGACTTCCCTAGTTCAAACTAGAGTATTTAATTAGTATTTATCATTAGTCTTTTATTGATTCCTAGTTGATTGTTAGGAATTAATTAAGAGTCCCTTTGAGTTAGGAAGTTGAGTTGAGTCAGAAACCTTATTACTTGCTAATTAAGCAAGGGGGTTTTCTAGTGGATTAGGACTCTGTCAAGGTCTCTATAAAAGGACCTTAGTAGTTTGTATTAGGTTATGATGATGATGAATGATGAATGAAGAGTTATGAATTATTAGGAGTAGTTGATAAATTATCATAGGAGTAGAGATAATATAGTTTTCACCCGATATCTATCATAGATCCACCTTCTTCCCCGTCGGTCATCTTCTCCGCAGCCGGCATCGCCGTCACCTTCAATTTCCTTCTCCACGCCACTTTCTCTCTCCGCCACGTCAGCGACCCCACGCCACGTCATCGCCACGTCAGCTCATCTCCTTCCTCTCTTCTCTCCCGTGCCCGAAACCCTAAGCTACCGCCGACCATCGCCGTTCTCTCCTCTCCGGCCGTCCCCGTCGCCAACCAAGACCGCCAAAGCCTTCCCCTACCTCCCACGACTCCGGCCATACCCTTCCCTCCGCCCTTCGTCCCCTCCGGCGCCGTCCCCGACAAGCCTACCTCCGTCCCCTCCGCCGTCAACCCACATCCATCCTCAACCTCACCCCCAAACCATCCTAAATCCCTCGTTGATCGTCCCTAACTCCATTCCGACCATCCACGACCCTTCCCGACGTCCCCAGAGCCATTCCCGTCGTCCCCGACGCCGGTTAACCCAACCCGCCGCCGTCAACCTCTAGATCCGGTCGATCCGCCACCCATCTCCCAGATCTGAGCCGTTGGATCTCATCCCCACCTCCAGGCTACCCTTCCTGGAAGTATCCCGACCGCCGCCGCCGTCCCTACGCCGGCGATCTACTCCGGCGAACCACAGCCCTTGGATCAACTCCGGTTCAGCCCAACCAAGTTGGCTCAGCCAACTCTTACTTGGTTCAGCCAGCCAGTTGATTCAGACTCAGCCCACTCTGATTTGGCTCAGCCACTTAACCCACTCCTAGCCGGTTCAGCCAAGCCATTAAACCCAATCCGAGCCAGATTCAATTCCAAGAGCCAATCAACCAATCCAGACTTGACCCAGTCAAGTCCCATCCAATCAGGCTTAGCCAGATCCGATCCAGCTAGCCAAATCAGCCAATTGGACTCAAATCAAGTCCGATAAGGCCGATTCTGATCGATTGGAGCAGTAGAGACCCATTACGAGAGGATCACGAGTAGACCGCTCGTAACATTTTATCAAGAATTTTAGGTGACTTCTGCATTTACTTAATTCTTGGGAATTTTTGGATATTTGCAGGTATTTAGATATTGAATCATTTGAACTTTGGCTGATGGGAAGAAGCAGAATTCGGGCTAGGCCTGGTGAACATATCTTATCTGGGCTGGTCTAGTCAAAACAGAACGCTGTTGGTCTTTGGGGTCTAAATAGAACTACAGACCTCAGTTTTCAGTGTTCTTTGGCTCGTTGGAAAGCTAAGAATGTGATCTAAAACTTTGGTGAAGAGCCTGAAAACCAATTCTACCGTATCGAGGTCCAAATCACAGCAGAAAGACAGAAATCCGGATCTGCCCAGAACTTGCTGTAGCCCAGAACCTGTCTCGGTGTTTGGCCTATATCTGGAGCTATATAATTCAGAAAAATACATGGCAGGATCGGTTAGAAAGATAAGATCAAGACCTAAAACTCTCATGAAGGACTTAATTTCAAATCTTGTTGTTAAGATAGCATAAATCTGACCGGAAGTTAGGTCACGAAATCAGCAGAATATTCAGCAAATATGGAAAGACAGGGCTTTGATTGGAATGGGGGGATTGAATAGAAGAAAAGGAAGGAAAAAAGATACGACAAAAAAAAGGAAGAAAATGGGAGAAGACGAGGAAGGAGGAGGATTGGATCTCGTGAGAGGGCAGATTTTAGCAACGGCATCATAGTTTTCATTCTCTTCTCTTCATCCTAGTTCGGATTGACGATGTGTATTTATGAAACATTGGTTTTCTTTCTATCAACCATAAATACCTAGTTTTCTTATTCTAGGGTTTGGATGAAGTCATTGAGTTTCTGATTTGAATTGAGTTGGGTTGTTTAGAATATTCTTGTTAGTTGCAATTTGATGAAATCGTTTCTTTTTCTTGCAAGCTACTGGCCATGACTTATATGTTTCAGATGTTGAACGAAGTAACGAAAGTTGAAGTTTAACATTAGTTCATGGTTTCATCAAACCTTGGTAGTATAGGTTAGAAATAAACATATGACAAGGTGACTTTTGTTCAAGGATTCCTAAGAGCCCAATGAATCTAAATTAATTCCTGTGATCACGAAAGTAGACATAGAATTAATTTAGGTATTTGAGTTATACCTTGAAAGAGGATTTTGCATAAAAAAAAAGGGAATTCAGTCATGATAATTAACAAAGTTCTATTTTCAACAACCAGATTAAAATTCATTAAAGAGATTCAATCGATGAAATCCAAATCCTAGAAACCTTTCATACTCTTCTATTTAATATTTATTTGCTTTCAGTTCAAATTTTTCAGTGTTATATCTCGTTTGGATTGCTTAGATAATATAAGGAATTGGTTACATTGGTACTTGAATCATCCTCCTTGTGGAAACGATACTCTTTTTGCCCTATTCTACTTGTCACGACCCATGCATTTGTGGTAGAGTCTAGGGATCATCAGTACTCCCTCAGAACCGAACAGGGACAGGCTGGCCAACAAGGCTGAGAGCTCGCTACCACGCCTCCCCACACCACAAGCAAAGGAATCGGCGGAGAACCGATCCCCCAACAACACAAACCGTGTCCCGTCGGGTGTCCAAGCGACCACCCTCCGGCGACCACAGTCGATGACGGCCCGGTATGGTGCCAACCAGTCCATACCGAGTATCACGTCAAAGCCGGTCATGTCTAGTACCCGCAGGTCTAGACAGACCCGGAGGCCTCCAACCTCCAACGAACACGATCAGCAGACCCGATCTACCCTGACTGCCCCGCCGATCAGTGAGTCTACTGACTGTGCCACCTCTAGCCGACTCGTCTCTAATCTTAGCGATGCCACACACATGCTAGTAACATAGGAAAGAGACGCCCCAGAATCTATCAGCATATCTACTAAGGAAGAGAAAGCTGAAAGATTACCTCTGAGTAAGGATGGCTCTGCCGCTGCCTGCTGGTACTGATGCACGGTGTCCAGCTCCTCGTGCTCTGGGAGAGCAACCACACGCCCTCGCTGGCTGCCTCCACCAGCTCGGTCCAGCCCCTGACCGGCGCCCACCACTGCTCCCCTGCCAAGCACTGGGCCCTCCGCCTCTACTGCCCTGCGACACAGCGCCCCGCGCTCCTCGCAAGGAACAGTCTCTACGGTAGTGCCCCAGCTGCCCGCACAAGAGGCACGTGACTGACGCGCCAGGCTGCTGACCATGGCCTCCCCCTGACGAAGCCTGCCCAAACGGCCCGGCCGTCCAGAGAAACTGGCCTACTGAACTCGGCAACTGCTACTGGGACTGCTGCAGGCGCTGCGACTGCTGCTGGAAGTGTCGCTGATGCCGCTGTTGGCCTCTGCAAAATCACCCTCTAAACTGGGGCCTCTGTGGCGCGCTGGTAGAGGATGCCGGTGGAACTGCTCGGCACCTCTCCTCCTGCAACTGTGCCTCGACTACTAAGACGCAGTTCAAAACAGCCGTGTACGTCTGGAAACGAAGGGAACTGGTCTGCCGCCTGATCCCTAACTGAAGCCCCTGCTCAAACTGTCGTGCCCTGGCTGTCGGATCTCCAGTCACACCACTGAACCTAGGCGGGTCCAGCCGTAGGAAGTCCAACAAGACCACCGCAGCGGTCCGCCTATCGACAGGAGAGAGGACCCTCTCCTCGGTGAGAAAGGCCTCCTCCTGTGCGACCGCAACCGTCGTTGGTGATGGTGCAGCCCGTCTAGCTCGGGCCGCCCTGACAGGTGCCACCCTGTCTGGTCGAGCGGGTCGACCAGGTCGACCAGGTCGTGCCCCACCCCGACTAACAACAGAAGGTGGGCCTCGAGCTCCCGACATCTGCGCAATCACTAACGACAAACGAGCGTCCACTCGTCAGAAACGGCAGAACAAGCAACATAACAATAAAGCGGAAGACATACACAACACAAAGAGAGCATGCACGGATGTTCTAGACATAGAACTATCCCAGCCCACGCTCAATCTCAACCGAAACCTGATCCTACTCCCTGGGATCTACAGCCTATGCTCTGATACCAAGTTGTCGCGCCCGGACCCGCGTAGGCCCAACCGGGCCGGGCAACGCGAATCGGAACCTAACCTATTGCGGAAATTTTGGCGAGGTTTCCCTCTAATCGTAGTGGTCTCCCTAGCAATTCATAATCATCCTGTATTATACAAACATTCACAAACCTCAAAGACTGAACTGAAATATAATACAAATCCTCAAAACAAAGGTGTTACGAGCGGTCTACTCGTGATCCTCTCGTAATGGGTCTCTACTGCTCCAATCGATCAGAATTGGCCTGATCGGACTTGATTGAGTCCAATTGGCTAAATCTGGATCGAATCTGGTTCAGATCTGGCTCAGATTGGGGTAGGACTCGACTGGGTCAAGTCTGGATTGGTTGATTGGCTCTTGGAATTGAATTTGGCTCGGATTGGGCTAAGTGGCTTGAGCCAGGTCAAGTTGGCTGGATCAATTAGGAAACTTGGCTGAACCGGCCCAAGTTGGCTGAGCCAAGTTGGCTGGGCTGAACCAGCCTGGATCCGAGGGTTGAGGCTCACCGGCGTAGATCGCCGGCGTAGGGGCGGCGGCAGCGGTCGGGATAGTGGCAGGATGGGTTGTACGACGATGGGGAAGAGATCTACCGGCTCAGATCTGGAGGATAGGTGGCGGATCGGGCGGATCTGGGAGGTGGACGGCGGGTTTAGAGGAGGCCGGCGTCGGGGACGACGACGGGGCGCTCGACGGGGCTTGGGACGGTCGGGATCGGGTCTAGGGATGCCAGGGAAGGGTTTTAGGAAGGTTTGGAAGTGGGATAGGGGTCGGACGCGGTTTGCCGGTGATGGGGACGGAGATCGGGCTCGCCGGGGACGGCGCCGAAGGCGATGGAAGACGGCGGGGAAGGGATGGCCGGAGTCGTGGGAGGTAGGGGAAGAAGTTGGCGGTCTTGGTTGGCGACGGGGAAGGCCGGAGAGGGCTTGACGGAGGGAAGGCCGGCGGACGCTAGGTTACGGGAGAGAAGAGAGGGAAGGAAGAAGACGGTGACGTGGCAGGTGACGAGGAGAGAGAGTGCTGACGTGCGCTGACATGGAGGAGAGAGAAAGTGACGGGGAGAGAGAAACACTGGTGGAGGCGGTGCCGGCTGCGGAGAAGATGACCAGCGGGGAAGAAGATGGATCTATGGTAGATATCGGGTGGAAGCTATATTATCTCTACTCCTATGATAATTTATCAGCTACTCCTAATAATTCATAACTCTTTATTCATCATGCATAACCTAATACAAACTACTAAGGTCCTTTTATAGATACCTTGACAGAGTCCTAATCCACTAGAAAAACCCCCTTGCTTGATTAGCAAGTAATAAGGTTTCTGACTCAACTCAACTTCCTAACTCAAAGGGACTCTTAATTAATTCCTAACAATCAACTAGGACTCAATAAAAGACTAATGATAAATACTAATTAAATACTCTAGTTTGAACTAGGGAAGTCCAAGTCAAACTAGGAAAGAGGTTGAACCAGATTGGTTCCTCTTCTGGGTTCGGATCCAGTTGGTCGAGTCGGATCGACTCGTATCAAAAGGAATCTATAACAAAAGGGTAAAACTGAGATCGCCGCTCCTCAAGCACCGCCAGACGCCACCACGTCACCAAACACCAGCCCGGTAGGGGCGACCGAAGAAGAGCTAGCGCCAGCACCTGCAAAGCGCAACCCGGGTAGGAGTGAGCACTAAGCTTGGCATGGACAACACTACGACACTCACAAGGGAGGGAACACAACAGTGCCACCCTCAAGTAAAGGCTGGGTGTACACAGGGGTCCCATAACCCCACCGCGTGTCCCTAAAAGGTGGCCTCAGTCATGGTCCCCAGCCGAACTGGTCACATGCTGGGTCGCCCTCAGCGAGGCAGAAAACCGGCACTGCCATCTCACTAGCAGGAAACCAACACTGCAAGGTGGGCAACCAACACTGCTGAGTAGGCACAACCTCTACCAAAGAGACAGTGAACCGGACACCGGCTACACACCTCAACCCTCGGCTCGAGGCCGACACGATCTCTAAACATCAAACCACATGTATTCAGCTCATCTAACCCTATCATCGAAAACGACTGAATATTACAAATCGAGTCCTGGACCAAGCTACCCGCAACGGTCCTAGAGCTAGATCCGGACTACCCGAAAGCCCCGGATCGGCAAACAACCCATCGCCAACGCCCTACACAGATGCAACTAATGCACAAGAAATGCATGTTACGAGCACACGCAGGAATATACAGATAGACACGCAACAGTATGTGATGTATATCAAACAAGGTCTGGGCACGGCACCCTGCCGCCCCGGGGTGGTGAACAGATAAATAACGTTTAGGAGCTGTTACAGTGGTACCCCCACCAACTGTCAGCAGTCCACCACACACCTGCATCGGGAAGCAGCCCCGCAAACAACAACTCACAGATATCACAGATAAAGCCCTCGACGCACGCCGGCATGCAAGGCTAGGGAAAGCTGTAGGGCTACCCGCCCGTTTATTCTATACATCCCGGGAGTCATCACTACCTCGGTTCACCACTGCCCCTATTATTGGGCTAACATGCTTAATACATATGTACCAGATATAAGACAGTAAAGAAAACCGTCATACAAAGCCCTGCGGGCAAAAGCCACTTGAAACCCACCCTCAACCACTAAGAGATCGATCTCCCTTCCCAAGGGGATCGATCTCCTTAGTACTTAGGAGAAACTTCTCACTGTCAACCGAAGGAGATCGATCTTCTCCACCAGAAGGATCGATCTTCTTCGTGACACGGAACCCGTCACCTCAGCCTAGGCAAAGATCGATCTCTCTTCAGCCGAGGGATCGATCCTGCTCGGGCTGGGCATGACACCTCAGAAGGGATCGATCTCTCCTCAAAGGAGATCGATCCGAATGGGTTCTCCGGCAACCGGACGGCGAGAAATACTGTCGGAAAACACATCCAAACTTCCAAAAACTCTGGGATCTGACAGATCAAGATACCACGAGTCCAAAACTGGTGAAATCACAGGAAACAAACATGTATTTTATCAGATCTAAGCATAAGAACATAATCAAACCGGAAAAACCCCAAAAACCCGAAAGATTGTAAGTAGGATCCCTACCTATGCAATAGCAGCTTCAATCCAAGCTACTAGGCCTTAGATCTTCCTCAAAGGAAGCCAAATCCAGCAAGAACACGGTTGAAATCTCGGATTTTCAAAAGAATCAAAAGAAAATAATTTCGTTCATTTTATAGACGAACGAACCGACTCAAGAGAGATCGATCTCTTCCTCAAAAGAGATCGATCTCTTCCTCAAAAGAGATCGATCTTCCTTGCCAAATCGGGTTTGACTTTCTGGCACTAAGAGATCGATCTTCTAGCTAGGGAGATCGATCCCTTAGGTGCAGAAAGCTAGACTTGGGCTAAAACTTAAGCCCAAGCCCGGATCTTTCGATCCCGGGTCCCACTAACCATTCTAGCCAAACATGAACACAACCATGGTCAGTGTGTGCACACGCGGGTGTGAAACTAGCCGACAAGGCACAATTTACCAAATTGCCCTTGCGGTCCACGACGAGCCATTGGTGTAGAGGGACGGGTCCTCACACAGCCACTGCCACCGCCACCGCGAGAGCTCCGATCACCGTTCACGCTGCCAAGACCACCTCCTTCGCCGTCCAACCCCTCCACCATGACCCCAGGTGATACGGTTGGAAGTCCAGCTCCACCTGGGCTAGACCAACCCACGCCCAATTATGGGGCAGGGCCCACACATGGGCTAGATCCAGTTGGGACCCACGCAGGTCAGGCCCCACCCCTTGGTAGGACCCGACCTTGGACCAGGTCTCAAGCCAAAGCCGGCCTTAGGGATCCTAATCCTTAGTTGGTTACTACCTTAGTTAGTTCTTAATTGCTTTCCTAGTTGATTTCCTAGTTTGAGTCCAGTTTATGCTTTGTTTTATTAGTTCCTATTTTGAGTCCAGTTTGTTAGGGAGTTTGAGTTATGATTGAGTCTTAGGAGGAAAGTATGGTTACTTGCTGATTAAAGCAAGGTAGTTCTCTAGTTGAAGTAGGACTCTCTTGAGGCCTCTATAAAAGGACCTCCATAGCTTGTATTAGGTTTTATGCATTGAAGAATAAAGTTAGTAGTTAAAGTAGGATATCTTAGGAGTAGCTCTAATTTAATATTCCACCACCACCAGCCCCCCCCCACGTTTCTCTCTCTTGCTGGCCTTCTCCACCCGCCGGCTACCATCATCACCACCGCCGTTCGCCGCTACCAGCCACCGCTCCCATCCCGGCGTCCTCCTTGGCTGCCGCCCCCCTTCTTCCACCTTCCTTGGCTTGGATCTCCAAGAGTAACCAGCCAACCACAAGAGGATCTGCAAGGTAACCTCTTCTCTACCGTCTCCTAACCCCAGTCTTCATCTTCCTCGAAGAATACCTAGGGTCTTTCTCCTAAAACCCTAAAGGTATCTCTCGACCTAGCCATAGATTTGGCTAAGGAAGAACTGAGACCAGGGAAGAGACCAGGTACCCGTGCCTATGAGAAGGCTCGGCGTAACAACTTGGCATCAGAGCTCCGATCCGTCGGATGTGCTGCCCAAAGCCTTCCAAAAGCTGCGTTGATGGCCGGAGATACCGCCGCGAGTGCTTTCAAGGAGCGGGACCTTTCCGTAACCAGAGAAGAGATCGTCGATATCAAGGGATCACTGCTGTCCCTTCATACTGTGCAGCATGAGACGCACGCCTTGATCCTCGGGCTCTCGGAGAGGATGGCGTTAATGGCCTTGCAGATGCAGGGACAGAGTCCAGGAACGGCGGGAGAGCAAGGTAACCCTAACCCTAATGCTAACCAGCCTCCAACCACAACTCCTAGTCCCCCTAGGACTCCTCATGAACCATTCCACATCCAGGAAGGATTCGGCCCTAGTCCCAACTACATCTTGGTTGGACCAGGTCCTACCCCTCCCACCCAACCGGCTCAACCAGCCCACACCACACCCTTGGCCGGCCCCACCACCTTACCACCACCACCTGGCTCCACTGTCCTTCCACCCCCACCATACCAGCCTCTATATCCATCCTATCACCTCCCTCCATACCAGCAGCCTGCGCCCCCTCCACATGTCCCCTACAACCCAGCTCCTGCACCACCCCATTACTACCCTCCTCACACCCCACCGGCCTATGAGCAGCCCCATGACCCAATCCGTGAGCAACCCCTTGCTGCCCGGATTCCCCGCATGGACTTCCCCCGCTATGATGGAGCTGCAGATCCTACTCACTGGATCCTGAATGCAGAGCAGTTCTTCTCTTATCATCCTATCCATGAGCGAGAGAAGGTCCGCTATGCCGCCTATCACTTCGATGGAGATGCCCAGACATGGTACCAACTGTCGAAGGATACGGACGAGTGCGCAACATGGCATACCTTTCAGCATGCCTTGCACTTGCGCTATGGACCGACGACCTACGAGGACCCCATCGGCGAACTCACTCGAATTCAACAAGATGGTTCAGTCCGAGACTACCAGATCCGGTTCGACCGAGGTCTAGGTCGTGTTCCACACTTGGCTCGGGACGTGGTACTGAGTCTCTTCATCAGCGGACTGAAACCGGCTATCAGGTACGATGTTCAGCTCGCTAGACCAGCCACCATAGCCGAGGCTATCAGCTATGCCAAGACTCATTAGGCGAAGCAGTACGCGATCCGGCATGCGACGGCAAGGGCGAAGCAGTACGCGATTGATACGAGTCGATCCGACTCGACCAACTGGACCCGAACCCAGAAGAGGAACCAAGCTGGTTCAACCTCTTTCCTAGTTTGACTTGGACCTCCCTAGTTCAAACTAGAGTATTTAATTAGTATTTATCATTAGTCTTTTATTGAGTCCTAGTTGATTGTTAGGAATTAATTAAGAGTCCCTTTGAGTTAGGAAGTTGAGTTGAGTCAGAAACCTTATTACTTGCTAATTAAGCAAGGGAGTTTTTCTAGTGGATTAGGACTCTGTCAGGTCTCTATAAAAGGACCTTAGTAGTTTGTATGATGAATGATGATGAATGAAGAGTTATGAATTATTAGGAGTAGTTGATAAATTATCATAGGAGTAGAGATAATATAGCTTCCACCAAATATCCACCATAGATCCACCTTCTTCCCCGTCGGTCATCTTCTCCGCAGCCGGCACCGCCTCCACCAGTGTTTCTCTCTCCCCGTCACTTTCTCTCTCCGCCACGTCAGCGACCCCACCGCCACGTCACCGCCACGTCATCGTCACTGTTCATCGTCTCCCTCCTGTGCCGGAACCCTAGCTTCCCTCTGTCCAGCCGCTCCGGCCACCCCCGTCGCCAACCAAGGTCACCAACCACTTCCCCAAGATCCCACGACCTCGCCAAGCCGCTCCTCCGCCTCCTCCGTCCTCTCCGGCGCCTTCCCCGGCAAACCCGACCTTCATCCCCACTGCCATCACCCGCGTCCGTCCCAGATATCACTCATAACCCATCCTAAAACCTTCCTTGTCTCTCCACGACCCTTTCCCGACCATCTTCTCGACGTCCCAAGCCCCAGCCGAGCTCCCCGTCGTCCTCGACGCCGGTGAACCCAAACCCCTACCGCCGTCTCCCCCAGATCCGGCCGATCCTCCATCCATCTCCCAGATCCGAACCGGTGGATCTCTTCCCCACCTCCAGGCGACCCTTCCTGGAAGTATCCCGACTGCCGCCGCCGTCCCTACGCCGGCGATCTACTCCGGCGATTCTCAGCCCTTGGATCAACCTGGTTCAGCCACTTCAAATCAGATCCAGCCCAACCAACCAATCCAGCCACATCCAGCCAATTGAACCTGGTCACCCTGATCCAGATCAATTCAGACTTGACCCAGTCAAGTTCCATCCAATCAGGCTCAATCAGATCCGATCCAGCTCAAGCCAGATCCGATCTAGCTAGCCAAATCAGCCAATTGGACTCAAATCAAGTCCGATCAGGCCGATTCTGATCGATTGGAGCAGTAGAGACCCATATTACGAGAGGATCACGAGTAGACAGCTCGTAACAGCGATCCGGCATGCGACGGCAAGGACGACGCCTGCACTTACCCGTCCAGCCCCCGCTGCCCGTACCGCGCGCGCGAACTGGAGTTCGAGTGAGACTAGGACTCCTAATCCTACTCAAACTAGGACTCCTAGTCAGACTCAAACTACAGTCCAACCCCAACGAAGACAGCTATCCCTAGCTGAACTGCAACAACGAAGATCACAAGGATTTTGCTTCCAATGTGACGAGCCCTTTACACCGGGGCACCGCTGTAAGCAGCTGTTGAGCATTGAGATCGTCAACGAGGAACCAGCCGTGGAAGATCTGGGTGAAGCTGACTTGGAAGAGGAGACCCCGGTCCTAGATGAGCATGGAGAACCGTCACTTGGCATGATGATTGGCCAAGTCTTTATGGATCTTCCAGCCACCAAGTCCCTGGTAAAGGATCCGCTACCGTCGCCAACTTCTGATCCTGTCCCTCCTAATCCAGACAACCTCTCCCACGGCCAACTTGAGTTCAGCCCCGCCGTCATGACAGCATTGCCACACTCGATAGCTGCCATCTCTAGTCCGGTTCCTCAGTGGCTAGAACCAATTCAGGAGGATGTCAAAACTAATGCGGAGATGCAAAAGCTAGCCAAGGACATCCAAGACGGAATCACCAAGGGTCCGTGGACAGTTCGCAATGGAGTCATCTTCCACAAGGACCGCATCTTCTTGAGGAAGAACGCCCCAGTCATTCCGGAGATCTTGGCAACCCTACATTCCAGCACACATGAGGGGTTCGTCAAGATGTGGCACCGGCTGCGAACCAAAGGGAGCTCAGGCACGGATCAAGGACTTCATCCGCCAATGTGACACCTGCCAGCGACACAAGGCCGAGACTCTAAAGCCAGCCGGCCTACTTCAGCCCCTACCAATTCCCCAAGAGGTATGGACTGATGTTTCTATGGACTTCATCGATGGCCTTCCTTCTTCTAGAGGATACACGGCAATTCTAGTAGTCGTCGACAGATTGTCCAAGTATGCACACTTCGCTCCCCTACGGCATCCCTACACGGCCTATTCTGTAGCACGAGTCTTCTTCGACACCGTGTTCAAGCACCATGGCATGCCAACCAGTATTGTTTGTGATCGAGATCCCACCTTCACCAGCAACTTTTGGCAGGAGATCTTCAAACTCCAGGGAGTCAAGTTCAGATTTTCCTCAGCCTACCACCCACAGACAGATGGCCAAACGGAGGTAGTTAATCGGTCCCTTGAGATGTACTTACGCTGTTTTTCAGGTGATCGACCTTCACAGTGGACCCAATGGCTGACCTGGGCGGAATACACCTATAACACCAGTTGGCACTCCAGCATCCAGCGGACGCCTTATGAGGTTGTGTATGGCCGACCCCCACCTACCCTCTTGTCCTATGTATCTGGAACGGCTAGATCAGCAGCTGTAGATCACTTCTTAGTTGAAAGGGATCAAGTGATAGCAGATGTCAAGTAAAGGTTAGCAGCTGCCCAGAACAGGATGAAGCAGACCTATGATCGTGGACATCGAGACGTCGAGTTTCAGATTGGTGAGATGGTCTACGTCAAGCTACAGCCCTATCGACAGAAGTTCGTGGCCAAGCGCAAGTCACAGAAGCTCGCTGCGAAGTTCTATGGGCCATATGAGGTACTGGAGCGTATAGGAGCTGTCGCCTATCGCCTCCGACTCCCATCAGATTCCAAGGTGCACCCTGTTTTTCATGTATCACTTCTGAAAAAGCACATTGGAATTGAAGTACCCGTCATCACCGAGATTCCGGACCCCTCAGAAGAGCAGCCTAAGCTGTATCCCCAAGCTATCATCGACCATCGGCACTTTCCCCGGCAATCAGAAGAAGTTCTAGTGCATTGGAAGGGCCATAGTCCAGCTGAAGCCACATGGGAGGTATTCACTGATTTCTTGGATCGTTATCCTGACTTCGGCCTTGAGGACAAGGCTCTTTTCGAAGGGGGAGGGGATGATACGGTTGGAAGTCCAGCTCCACCTGGGCTAGACCAACCCACGCCCAATTATGGGGCAGGGCCCACACATGGGCTAGATCCAGTTGGGACCCACGCAGGTCAGGCCCCACCCCTTGGTAGGACCCGACCTTGGACCAGGTCTCAAGCCAAAGCCGGCCTTAGGGATCCTAATCCTTAGCTGGTTACTACCTTAGTTAGTTCTTAATTGCTTTCCTAGTTGATTTCCTAGTTTGAGTCCAGTTTATGCTTTGTTTTATTAG
>OY986964.1:18898396-18977076 GCA_963920575.1 Narthecium ossifragum | reverse complement strand
GTTATTAACCCAATAAATAATAATAACTAGCTTACAATCCTAAACCCATTGAAAACAAAAATTACAGTTACAAGCACATAGGCATGTTTTCAATTTCATGAAAGAGTTTTCAACATTTTTAACAAAACATGTTTTCATATTTTCATTTTTAGTAAATGAAAACAGAAAATAGAAAATGAAAAAGAAAATAAAAATAAGAAAATATTTTCCAAACCAAACAGCCCCTTGGTTTACCTGTTTGGTTGGAGTATAGCAGATCCTTATATTTCGGAGGAATCCTATGCTGAAGCAGTGTACTAACCTGCTGTGTTAAGAATGTTGTTTTCTTTACATGATGTCATCTCTTCATAGTACATAAATCTTTAATCACTTTGGCATAGTTAGGCACTTGCTTAACTCAAACAAAACTAGGACTCAAATAATAGAAACTTAACTGGGAAACAAACTCTTAATTAACTCTACCAAAACCAAGAAACTGACTCATTTAGGATAACTATTAGGAACACCAAAAAAGCAAAGCTGGCGTGGCCGGCGTGGCTTAACATGTTCCAAAGGGATCTGGTTCTAGCCAGCTCCTTGGCGTAGGGCGCCCAAACAAGAGCGTGGGTCCCTTCTTGGAATGGCTCGGTTCGACCTCGTATCATCCCTCCTCCCTTCGAAATTGGTTTTTGTCCTCAAGGCCTCTGAATCTGCTGAGGAAAAAGGGCTCTGCTCTTGTCGAACCGGAGTGACCTGGCTGGACCACAACTATAGCTCTGGGCTCGGTGGTGAAACTCCTGGTCGCACCCATGGTGGATCAGTTAGTAACTGGGCCAATGAATCAGGAGGCCATGCAGCTGGTGTGGACGAAGGAAACTGAAGTGCATGTGTATCTGGGGGTCGCTGGAACTCCAAGAAGTGGATAGCGGTGACAGAACGGTGGTTGTGCGTCGTCATCATCTGTTGTCCTGGGTCGAAGATTAGATCAACCCGAATTGAGTCCTCCCATTGTGGAAGTGGAACCAATATGGCGGCAGGATACGGTCGAGTGCAGTTGAGCTTGGATATCTCTCTGCCTTGCTCGGAAGGGATCATCATGGCCATGGCTACAACATCAATCCTCACGATGAGAGTCGACGAAGTCGTTCTGAAGCTTTGAGTGGTTGATAGATGCTGAGCGATGCTCACTGATATTGTGAGGACCCGTCCCTCTACTGTGGCTCGATGTAGAGACCGCAAGGGGCAATTTGGTAAATTACGCCTTGTCGGCTTGTTTCACACCCGCGTGTGCATACACTGACCATGTTTGTGGTAATGTTTGGCTAGAATGGTTAGTGGGTCTTGGGATCGAAAGATCCGGACTTAGGCTTGAGTTTGAGCCCAAGTTTAGCTTTCTGCACCTAAGGGATCGATCTTTCTTACTAGAAGATCGATCTTTTAGTGCCAGAAAGTCAAACCCGATTTGGCAAGGAAGATCGATCTCTTTCTCAAAAGAGATCGATCTCTCTTGAGTCGGTTCGTTCGTCTATAAAATGAACGAAACCTTTTCCTTTGATTTTTTTGGAAAATCCGAGTTTTGAGTCGTGTTCTTGCTGGATTTGACTTCCTTTGAGGATGATCCAAGGCCTAGTAGCTTGGATTGAAGCTGCCATTGCATAGGTAGGGATCCTACCCACAATCTTTCGGGATTTGGAGTTTTTTCGGTTTAATTGTGATCTTTTGCTTAGATCTATTAAAATACATGTTTGTTTTCCATGATCTCACCGGTTTTGGACTCGTGGTTCCTTGATCTACCAGATCCCAGAGTTTTGGGGGGGGGGGTTTGGTTGTGTTTTCCGGCGGTATTTCTCGCCGTCCGGTCGCCGGAGAACCCATTCGGATCGATCTCCCTTGAGGGAAGATCGATCCCTTGTAAGGCGTCATGCCCAGCCGGAGCAGGATCGATCCCTCGGTTGGAGAAGATCGATCCTTGCCTAGGCTGGTATGGCGGTTTCCAGGTCATGAAGAAGATCGATCCTCCTGGTGGAGAAGATCGATCTCTTTCGGTTGACAGGGACGAGTTTTCTCCCAAGTACTAAGAAGATCGATCTTCTCAGGAAGGGGGATCGATCTCTTAGTGGCTGAGGGGTGTTTTCAAGTAGCTTTTGCCCGCGGGGCTTTGTATGACGGTTTTCCTTACCGCTTTATACCTGGTACATATGTTTATGCATGTTAGCCCTATAATAGGGGCAGTGGTGAACCGGGGGAGTGATGACTCCCGGGATGTTTAGAATAAACGGGCGGGTAGCCCTACAGCTTTCCTTAGCCTTGCATGCCGGCGTGCGCCGAGGGCCTTATCTGTGATGTCTGTGAGCTGTGGTTTGCGGGGCTGCTTCCCGATGCAGGTGTTGTGGTGGACTGCTGGCAGTTGGTGGTGGTACCACTGTAGCAGCTCCTAGACCTTACTAACCTATTCACCACCCTGGGCCAGCAGGGTATCGTGCCCAGACCTTGTTTAATATATCATCACATTTGTTGCATGCGTATCTGTATTTATCCTGCGTATGATCATAGCATGCATTGTGTTGTGCATTAGTTGCGTAAGAGTAGGACGCTGGCGATTGGGTTGATCGCCGATCCGGGGCTTTCAGGTAGTCCGGAAGGACCGTTGCGGGTAGCTTGGTCCAGGACTCGATTTGTAGTATTCAGTTGTTTTCGATGATAGGGTTAGATGACCTGAATACATGTTGTTTGATGTTTAGAGGTCGTGTCGTTTCCAAGTTGAATTTGAGGTGTAGCCGGTGTCCGATGTTCTTGACTCTTGGGTGGGGGTGTGCCTGCCCAGCGGTGTCCTTGCCCGCCAAACAGTGTTCTATGTCCTGTTGAGAGTCTACAGTGTTTTGGGCATGCGTTCACGGACTCCTGGTAGGGTTATGGGACCCTTGTATACACCTAGGGTAGACTTGGGGGCGGCACTGTTGTGTTCCTTCCCTTGTGAGTGTCGTAGTGTAGTGTCCCCCTGCTGAGCTTAGTGCTCACTCCTACCCGGGCTGCGTTTTGCAGGTGCTGGCGCTAGCTCTTCTTCGGTCGCCCCTACCGGGCAGGCGTTTGGTGACGTGGCGGCGTCTGGCGGTGCTTGAGGAGCGGTGATATACTTACACCTTTTTGCTTAGTTAGCCTCCTACGGGAGAGAATTGTATAACTTTTACTCTATTGAGGATTTGTAATATATTCAGTTTCAGTTTTGAGGTTTGTGATTGTTTGTTTAATACATGATGATTATGAATTGTTAGGGAGACCACTATGATTAGAGGGAAACCTCGCCAAAATTTCCGCAGTAGGTTAGGTTCCGGTTCGCGTCGCCCGGCCCGGTTGGGCCTACGCGGGTCGGGGCACGACAGATATCGCTCAAATGTGTCTCACACAGCGGTCACGGTACAGTAATAAAACATAACAGAGGTCGAACCCACAGAGAGACAAGCAGAATGGATCTTAGTTGCCGATATTTTTGATATTTGGGGCATTGATTTCATGGGTTTTCAGTATATCCTTGTAGTTGTCGACTATGTGTCTAAATGGGTAGAAGCTATAGCAACCAAGTCGAATGATCATAAAGCTGTGGTTAAATTTCTTCAAAGTAATATCTTTTCTCGATTTGGTTGTCCTCGTGCAATTATTAGTGATGGTGGTTCTCATTTCCATAATCAATATTTTGCTTCCCTATTTCGAAAGTATTCTATTACACATAAGCTAGCCACCGCTTATCATCCTCAAACCAGTGGCCAGGTAGAACTCTCTAATAGGGAAATAAAACGCATCTTAGAGAAAACGGTTCGTATTGTACGCACAGATTGGGTCATAAAGCTAGACGATGCACTTTGGGCTTACAGGACAGCTTATAAAACACCTATTGGTATGTCCCCATATGGACAAGTTTTTGATAAGCCTTGTCATTTACCTGTTGAATTAGAACATCGAG
Organism: Narthecium ossifragum; assembly: GCA_963920575.1. Classification (NCBI taxonomy): domain Eukaryota; kingdom Viridiplantae; phylum Streptophyta; class Magnoliopsida; order Dioscoreales; family Nartheciaceae; genus Narthecium; species Narthecium ossifragum. The sequence goes on along the minus strand of OY986964.1, from coordinate 18,973,139 downwards.
CTATGTGGGCCATTAAAAAGCTTAATACTGATACCAATGCCATCACAACACATAGGAAGCTTAGTTTATGTGAACTTGAGGAAATTCGCAATGAGACATATTTGAATTCCAAAATTTATAAAGACAAAACAAAAGCATTCCATGATAAACATATTTCGAGGAGGACTTTTGTTGTTGGGCAGAAAGTTTGGCTTTTCAATGCTAAATTACGTCTTTTCCCAGGTAAATTACGTTCTAGATGGTCCGGACCTTTTATTATAAATCGAGTATTTATGCATGGTGCAATAGAAATTCGCGATTCCCACACGAATGAGACTTTCACTGTTAATGGGAAAAGATTAAAACATTATGTGGAGGTCATAGTTCACGGTGATGTTATTGAGTCTGTCGAGCTGACAGACCCGTGCTATCATTGACCTTTTTAGGCACGTCTAGCGAAAGACATAAAATTACACGCTTCCTGGGAGACAACCCAGTTTTTAGGATTTTTCCTTAGCTTTTTAGAATTTTATTTAATTTTTACGATTTTCCCCTCCTTTTTAGGATTTTCCCTATATTTCCCTTGAATTTTTCTCCACCTTGTTGCTATTTTTCCTTATTTTTCGCCGGATTTCCTCTCTCCTCCCGCACTGTTTCTCGTCACGGCTCGTCATCCCGGCTCGTCCCCGAGCTGTCACCACCCACCGCCAATATCCACCGTCCAGACCTCGCCGTACCTCCAAATCACCACCAACACCTTCGCCATCCTCCCCCCTACCCTCCCATGACCTTCTTCAACGTCATCTCTGTCTCCTCCGACACCGGTGAGCCCCTCAGCCATCGTCAACACCTTCCTCCACGGCCGCCCACTGCCCCAGAACACCTCCAGAAGCTTCTTCCCCTTGCCACCACAATCGTTTTCCACCCATCAAAACCCGGACTTGCGCCCAGAATCACCAGAATCGACCTACCCATCTCCTGCGATCACCGTCCACCTTCAATCCGCTGTCTGGTAGATCAATTCATCAATTTTGCCCCATAGACCACTTAACCAAGCTTCCATGATTTTTCCGCAATAATCCCCGTCCTTGATTAGAGCTCCCATCATCTTACTCCGATCCGGCCATCATCTTACTCCGATCCGGCCATCTCTGTTCTACCATCTGGGGACCTCCATTCTTCGATCAGAGCTCACCGGAGAACTCCTACGACCTTCATGATTCTTCATGTACCCTTCCCATCCTCCGACGATGACGTTCCACCGTTGATCAACGGGCGGCGAGCTCTTAGCCGTCCGATGGCTGATGGACGAGATCCATATGCTTTGAAGCCCAGTTTTCTGATCGGATGGTCTCGATCTTCAATCAGGACGATATCATGGATGCTGATCATTTGGGTGCTATGTGTGGATGATTTAACGTAGTTTATTCCTTTAATGTCTATATTTTTAATTTTGTGGATGAATGGTTGTACGAATTTACTGGTAAATTTATACAAAGGTGACTCTTCAAAATTGTTATGATTTTAATACCTTTTTCGACTTTAATTTGTTATGTTTGATCTTTTGGGAAAGGTATATATATATTTCTGTGCCAGGATATGGTTGAAGGGACGTATTTCTTCTATTATGGTGGGGCATAACATAATTATATATAGAGAGAGGAATTTTTGCACGATATTATGGTGATCTCTACCCTTTATTCCTTGCTTTATTTTTATGACTTAGTGTAGTTGGGGACAATTACATTTAAGTTGGGGGTAGAATTCTAGGAATTCATGCCTATATTTTTAGTATAATCGATGATATTATACATCCCTTAAACTATGTCAAAAGAATGAAATTATGACATTTATAAATAAAGATGCTTGTTTTAGATATTTATGTTATGAATTATTCTGACACTTGTATGTCATATAAGGGATAGTAAATTTTTGATATGCATGACATTATTTCTATACTTTAACATTTTTACCATGATTTAAGGATGACTTGACATAGCCTAATGCACATGTTCACTTTCACATGTTAAAGAGTTAATATTAGATTCTGAGCATGATACTAGGATAGATTTACAAGACTATGTCATGTCACACAAAATACATGAACACATGCAATTATCTGAGTATGCAAAATATATGAAAAAAATGGATTTTCAACTTAGTAACCGAGCAGTGTGCCTAACCAGCATGGTGTTCACGTAAAACAGTTGAAATTTCTAAAAAAATAAGGGTTTCATATTAGTAACCGGACAAGGTGCTGATCGCTCGCAAACGTCGGTAACCTCAATCAAATCTTAAATTTATATCTTTATTCAATCACTAGTACTACTACGTAGACTAGTGGTGAAATCCGGAGTCGAACCACAGGGAATTACCAGGAAAAACAAAGTCAGTTCTCAAAACTCTTGATCCCTAAGCGGAGTAATCAAAAGGTAGGTTGAATTATCTAAAAAGCTATCTAAGAAAGCAAGTAAAGTGATCGGGATTGGAACCAAGTGATGAATTACCTAGGGATTACTCAATCCACCCTATCTTCACCTTCAATCTTCTCTAGTTGTCCTCTTGGTCACTTCTCTCAACATTGTGGATCATATGGCTACAAGCTTGATACGATGACGAACTGAGCCAATCCAAGAAGGGACCCACGTCCTTGCTTGGGTGGGCCCACGCCAAGGAGCTGGCTGCAACCAGGTCCCTTTGGGTGTCCTAAGCCCAACCAGCCAAAAGGATTCCTATCCCCGAGCTGGTTTGGTTACTTAGTTGATTTCCTAGTTAGTAGTTTATCTTGATTGAGTCAGTTTCCTAGATTGAGTTCAGTTTATGATTTGCTTAAATCAGTTTTTATTATGAGTCCTTTATTAGGAAGTTGAGATAAGATTTGAGTCTTATTAGGAAAGTCTGGTTACTTGCTGATTAAAGCAAGGTAGTATTCAGGTTGGAGTAGAACTCTCTTGAGGCCTCTATAAAAGGACCTCTATAGCTTGTATTATGCATGGACGAATTATGACATAAAATAGAGTTATAAGTAGGATAATTTAGGAGTAGCTGTAACCCTAGGAGTAGCTGTAACCTAGTTCTCTACAGCCGGTCCTTCTCCATCACCGGTCTCCTTCTCCGCTGCCGTCCACTCCTCCCCCCCCATCATTACCAACTACCAGCCATCACCCATGTTCTCCAAGGCTTGGATCTCCAAGAGAAGCCGGCCAACCATTGAGAAAGCGAGGTAATCCTCTTCCTAATCCGTCTCTCTCCTCCGGTTTTCAGCCTTCCTTGTCGAATACCTAGGGTGCTTCTCCTAAAACCCTAAAGGTATATCTCGACCTAGCCATAGCTTTGGCTAAGGAGGAGCCAAGACTAGGCAAGAGACCAGATACGAAAGCCCTAGAGAAGGTGCATCGTATCAAAGCTCACATGAATCCCTAAAATAAGATTTATGTTCCTAACGGCATAGCCTATCTTTCTTGACATAGGTTGTCTTCGATCCTACGATTACTTTAAGTTATACTACTCCTAATGACCTTGGCACAACCTATCCTATAATAGCATAGCCTATCTCAAAAGCAAACCATAAATCACATGAAAACCATATCATAAATCTGTATAAACAATCACAGAAACTTATACGACTGAAAATACTTCAAAGGAACTCTGTTCCCTCAACTCTCTAATCATTAAAACCATATTTATGAGATCATATTGAGGAGAAGTTTATCAGAATCAAACCAAAGAAAATCAAAAGCAACACTAGGGTTTCATGATATCCCTAAGTTTAGAATTAGTTACTCATCCCTAAATTAAAACCATATCCATAGGTGTTGGGAAGGAAGCCGTCGATCCCCGCGGAAAGATCTCCATCTTCAAAACCCTAGCCTTTTCCTCCAAAAGTGGTCCAAAAGATGATTATTTTTGGCTGGAACAACCCCTTTTTATAATAGAAACCCTTAACCTCGGAATTAGGAGTTATAGTTGAACTTAAACTCTAATTTCCCTAAATTCTGGGTTGCTGACGTCATCGGAGCGATCCATCGGACTCAAATCCGATCCATCGATGTAGTCGGTTTGACTGGGTCATTAACTGCCACGTCATTAATTAATTTCTTCAGCTTTCTCTCCAACTTCCATACTTCTGACTTTGATTCAAAAACTGACGCCACTATATACCGAATCTCACAAAGTCTTCAACATAAAAGTTGTAGCCCTTGAAGTCTTCTTACATCTCCCAGAATTTCAGAATATTTGAAATTGTATATAATTTATGGTGATTTATTTCCAAACAGTCGACGAAGCAGTCTTTTTACAGAACTTAGTGATTTTTGGCCGAATTTCTTGTATTTCTTCTCAAATCCTACTTAAACATGAAATCAAATAATAGGATATCAAATACACCTACTCTAGGCCTAACAAAGGTAATTTAAGGGGTTTAATTAGGGAATAATTAGTGACTTATCAGGTGCCTAACAAGCTGTGTTGTTCGCGTAAAACGGTTGAAATTCCTGCAGAAAAAAGAAAACAAAAGAAAAATGAAAAAAAAAAACAGAGATTGTTATGTGATAAGTGGAAGATATGTGCTTGGATAGAATTGTGATCTTGAATAGTTGAAGTGTTAAGATATAATTGATGCTCTGAAGCATGTGGAACTCTATTCACACACAGGAGTGTTAAAGTTGTTTTTTAGTCATGATCAAATATGTTAGAGTGTTGGAAATATGTTATAACATGTTTGGCTTAAATATGCGTTTCATCCCTGAGGTTTCTGACAAGTTTTTATCAAGTCCCTGGACTTTAAAAATTCTCAATTGAATCCCTAAGTTTTTGTGAACCGGCTTAATCCGGTCCTTCCCTCAATGCACTGTGTATCGGTCTAACGACGGCTCGGCTGAATCGTAACTCAAACCGGTTAAATAGAGTCAATTTTAATTTATTTTGACTTTTATTTTGACTTTTGTGATCCCGTACTTCACGCAACTGGCGCTCGCGGCAGCGGTGGGCGACGCGGGCTGGGGTTCCAAGATCTACTTCGCCATGGAGCTCGTGCGAGGCGGGGAGCTCTTCTCCCTTGTGGCGAGGCTGGGGCGGCTGCCGAAGGAACCTGAGGATGCCGGCGAGGGTGAAGAAGGGGCAGGGGTTGATCACGAAGTGGGATCCCGTGTCGCTGAGGAACCCGAGGATGCCGGCGAGGGTGGGCTGGATGTCGGAGTGGAACGAGGAGGGTGGATGGCCTCGAGCGCTGCTTCTTCTTCTCTATTTATTTCATTATTATATTTATAGAGAAGAAGAAGCAGTGAAGCACGCCCTCGAAGAGGCCTTCATATGAATAATGGATCTTCCGACGGTTTCCGATGTCGTCGCCGGGACTCGAGCAACGGACCGGATCAAGATCAACGTCGGCGGAAAGCTATTTGAGACCACCACATCCACCATCCAAACCGGCGGCTCGGACTCCCTCCTGGCAGCCCTATCCAGCCAGGGAGGATCGTCGGATCAAGAAGAACCTGTGTTCATAGACCGGGACCCCGAGATCTTCTCTATCCTCCTCTCCATCCTGCGGACGGCGAGCCTCCCTTCCGACGTTCACCGCCTGTTGTCCAGTGAAGACCTCGCCAAAGAGGCCCTCTATTATGGCATCGAGTCCATCTTCCGCTCGGTCATGTCTCCGCCGTCACTCGTCGGCGTGGATGCGATGGTCGTTAAGACTATCGTCCCCGCGGCCAACGCCTTCCCCACGGCCCTATCTGCAGGAGCTGGGGATGGATCCCTATGGATCGGCCACGGTGGCCAGATCTCCACGTACGACTGGAACCTCTCCCGAACCGGCACCTTAAGGACGCATCTCGAGGACATCACCTCCCTCCGGCCCTCTTATCCGGAGGTCGCGGCGATAGGATCGTCGGCGGCCCCGGGGCTCCATTTCTACAACGTCTCCGGTGGTCGCCACGTGGGATCCACCTACTGGTCTGACCCGTCCGATCTCCGAGTTTCCAAGGCCTGCGTGACCGCCATCGCGGCGATAGGGTTGTCGGCGGCCCCGGGGCTCCATTTCTACAACGAGCCGCCGTTAGTTGACGGACGGCGAGTGAACGGAAGGATGACATTGAGCTCGGTTTAAAAATCCCAGGGATTCAATCGAGAATTTTTAAAGTATAGGGACTTAATAAAAACTGGTCCGAAACTTCAGGGACGAAATGCATATTTAAGCCTTAACATGTTTTGACTTACTATATTTTTATGTGACTATGAGTTGAAGGGTTTATTCATAGATATTATTTCTATGTCATGCATTGGAGTTTATGAATATTATAATTGATTTCTGATGATATATTCAATGGGATGTATAGATGTTTGTGGGTATCATCATTGAAAACCCTCAGAAGACTACAACTCCTCCACTGGGTTACCCAGAGGTTTAAAGGCTTGTTGCACATGCTAAGTGCAATCGTGAGACTGATACGAGGTCAAACCGAGCCATTCCAAGAAGGGACCCACGTCCTTGCTTGGATGGGCCCACGCCAAGGAGTTGGCTGCAACCAGGTCACTTTGGGCGTCCTAAGCCCAACCAGCCAAAAGGATTCTTATTCCCTAGCTGGTTTGCTTACTTAGTTGATTTCCTAGTTAGTAGTTATCTTGATTGAGTCAGTTTCCTAGATTGAGTTCAGTTTATGATTTGCTTAAATCAGTTCCTCTTATGAGTCCTTGTTATTAGGAAGTTGAGATAAGATTGAGTCTTATTAGAAAAGTCTGGTTACTTGCTGATTAAAGCAAGGTAGTATTCAGGTTGTAGTAGAACTCTCTTGAGGCCTCTATAAAAGGACCTCCATAGCTTGTAATTATGCATGGACGAATTTATGAGAGTTATTATTTAGTAGAGATAAATCCTAGGAGTAGAAGTAATATATAGGAGTAGCTGTAACCTAGTTTCCTCATAATCCACCAGCCACCTTCTCTACAGCTGGTCCTTCTCCATCACCGGTCTCCTTCTCCGCTGCCGTCCACTCCTTCGCCACCATCATCACCACTACCAGCCATCACCCACGTTCTCCAAGGCTTGGATCTCCAAGAGAAGCCAGCCAAACCAAGAGGAGCTGCAAGGTATCCCTCTTCTCATCCATCTCCTCCTCTAGTCTTCGCCTTCCTCGTCGAATACCTAGGGTCCTTCTCCTAAAACCCTAAAGGTATCTCTCGACCTAGCCATAGATTTGGCTAAAGAGGATCTGAGATAAGGCAAGAGACCCGGTACGAAAGCCCTTGAGAAGGTGCATCGTATCAACTTGGTATCAGAGCTCTTTCCTCTTACCTGTGCCTTCCAGAATCCTTCCGAAGGAGTCCACATGGCAGGAAGAGTACCTGGCCAAAACCCTAGTTATACCGTGAATTGCTCAAACCCTACACGGATCACTGTTCATCCGACCAGACCTACTCCTATACCTGGTCGAATCCCTCTTCCACATCATTATCCTTTACCCCCATCATCATCATCCCTACAGAACCCTAACCCTACCCAACCTCCACCCTATACAGCCTACAACCCAATTCTTCCACAAGCCTACCATTACCCACCTCACATCCAACCTGCCTATGAACCGAGCCAGTATCCAAACCTTGAGCCTATCCATCCCTCACCCATACCTGGTCCCACTAGCCGTTCTCCGCCACCATACCAGCAGCCTATGCCACCTCCCTACGCACCGTACAACCCTATTCCTCCCTACAATCCATCACCACCGTATCAGCCATTACCTACTCCCTACAACCAACCCAAACCTACAAACACCAATGGCTATTTGAGTACAACTTGGACTTCGAATCCTACTGGAACTAGGATTACAAATCCTGCTCCAACTAGGAGTCTGAGTCAAACTCAGAGTACGACTTGGACTCAAGATCCTACTGGAACTAGGATTGCAAATCCTACTCCAACTAGGAATCCTAGTCAAACTCGGAGTACGACTAACCCTACGGCTGAACAATGGAAGGAAGCTGTCCAGAGTTGGATCCCTTTGCCTCACCCTTCAGTAGAACAATGGGAAGCAATGATCCAACGATATTTTCCTACAAATCAGTCAAGCCCTACCAGAGTTCAGATTTCCAAAGAAAATCCCATTCTAGCTGCAACATGGATTGCAAAACATAAACCCAGCTCTACCGGGATTAGGACTCCTCATACTCCACCTACCCATACCATGACCAAAACCATGAACAACACCCGCTGCCCCCTCACCCAACCACACCACATCCCACGACCAACAACTCTCCCTACTCCTCCCCGGCAGCCCCCACCACAAATCAAGGCCACCCTCTTTCCCCCTACAAACCCACGGCCCCCCGTTCTCCAGCCCTACAGCCGATTGTCATCTCCGGCAATCCACCTGAAGTCCACAAAACTGCAGCCACCGACCTTACCTCAGTTCAAGCCCTCCCCGACCAAGGCCCTCCTCATTCCTACCCCGTTCCATCCCCAAACCAGCCGGCTCCCAAATCCATCTCCTTCAACTCCGGCAGCAACCCCCAAGGTAATCGCTGCCTACCTGCCCCTGATCCTACCATAACCTCCTTCCATGGCCCACTGAAGGATCTCTCAAGCCAACAAAGGCCGTCCCCTAAACCTCCTGACACCTTCCTCGACATTACCAAGCCCGGCTCCAAACCCCAACCACCAGAACCGACACCCATCCAGATTCACCCCATTGGTTCGAACCCCCATCCTCTCATCCCCTCTTCTCCATGGGATCCAAACCCTGATGAACATCCCTCACCGGCGACCAAATTCAGTTCCCTCTCAGTTGCCAGAGCCACTCAGCTATCTGATCAGATCAAATCAAATCACTACGGTTTGAACCTGATCAAACTCCGACTCCATCACCTACAATTGGTCGAGTCAGATTGCAGCTTACAAGACTTGGTCAGATTCCATCCAAGCACAACCAGGTTTGGTTACACCAACCTGATCCGACCAAGCTCAGATCAAACCAGGCTAAGTCAGACTCAATTGGATGCAGCCAGAATCAATCCTGCTAGATCTGATTGCAGCCAGCCAAGCTCCATCAAGCTCAGTCAAACTGAACCTGATCAAGATCCAAATAGTGCAGCAGAAGCGTGGCCCAGCCGACTTCACTTCAGATTGGGCCAAAGCGAGCTTGACTCAGCATCAAGCCAAGACCCTGCACATCTGACCAGGCCATGGAGATCAGATCCCGTCCTATGGTCATGGGCGACACTACTCATGGGACGTGACGAGGATGATCCAGGAGAACCATTGAAGATCCCATGCTTGGAGCCACATGAACCATCAGATCGTCCCCCGGATGCTCCGTCCTCGGCACGACTGTATCCAGCCGCTGTCTTGGGTCTACTTCCATCTTGGAAGGATTTGATTCAGGTCGACCGAGTCTTTGACCTAGGACACCAGCACTTGAGGTGGCCCCATCGTCAATCTACAGCCGCCCTCTACTTCTTGGAGTTCCAGAGGCCGCCAGATCCACCTAAGTTTCAGCCTCCTCCTTCTAGACCGGCAGCATGGCTCTTTGATTCACCGATCCGGTTACCACCTGATCCACCATGGGTGCGACCAGGGTTCTCACCAGCTGCATGCCCCCCTGATTCAATGGCCCAGTTACCATTAGATCCACCATGGGCCCGACCGGGATTCTCACCGCCGAGTACAGAGCAACAGTTGCGGTCCAGCCACATCACTCCGGTTCGAGAAGAGAAGAGCCCTCTTTCCTAATCACATTCAGGCCTTGAGGACAAGGCCAATTTCGAAGGGAGGAGGGATGATACGAGGTCAAACCGAGCCATTCCAAGAAGGGACCCACGTCCTTGCTTGGATGGGCCCACGCCAAGGAGTTGGCTGCAACCAGGTCACTTTGGGCGTCCTAAGCCCAACCAGCCAAAAGGATTCTTATTCCCTAGCTGGTTTGCTTACTTAGTTGATTTCCTAGTTAGTAGTTATCTTGATTGAGTCAGTTTCCTAGATTGAGTTCAGTTTATGATTTGCTTAAATCAGTTCCTCTTATGAGTCCTTGTTATTAGGAAGTTGAGATAAGATTGAGTCTTATTAGGAAAGTCTGGTTACTTGCTGATTAAAGCAAGGTAGTATTCAGGTTGTAGTAGAACTCTCTTGAGGCCTCTATAAAAGGACCTCCATAGCTTGTAATTATGCATGGACGAATTTATGAGAGTTATTATTTAGTAGAGATAAATCCTAGGAGTAGAAGTAATATAGGAGTAGCTGTAACCTAGTTTCCTCATAATCCACCAGCCACCTTCCTCTCTCCCTACAGCCGGTCCTTCTCCATCACCGGTCTCCTTCTCCGCTGCCATCCACTCCTTCGCCACCATCATCACCACTACCAGCCATCACCCACGTTCTCCAAGGCTTGGATCTCCAAGAGAAGCCAGCCAACCCTAGAGGAGCTGCAAGGTATCCCTCTTCTCATCCATCTCCTCCTCTAGTCTTCGCCTTCCTCGTCGAATACCTAGGGTCCTTCTCCTAAAACCCTAAAGGTATCTCTCGACCTAGCCATAGATTTGGCTAAAGAGGATCTGAGATAAGGCAAGAGACCCGGTACGAAAGCCCTTGAGAAGGTGCATCGTATCAGAGACCTACGAAAGTGACTAATTAGATTTACTGCTTTATGTTTATATTTTCTTTGCTCGAGGACTAGCAAAGTGTAAGTTGGGGGGTGTGATGAGTCACTAAATATTTATAAGAAAACCACTTAAATTACCTTTGTTAGCTCGAGAGTGTTTGTATTTGATAGTTTGTTAAGTGATTTCAGGATTAATTAAAATTCAAGCTAGAAATTACAGAAAAGGGTTAATATGCTGAAAATACCCTGCTTCGTTGACTGTCAGGATAATATTCGCCATAACTTGTTCATATCTCCAAATATTCTGAAATTTGGATGACATCTAGAAGACATCAAGACGTACAACGTTCATGTTGAACATTTTCCGAGATTCCTGATGGATTGATAGCAGTCTTGAAGAAAATGAAGATATATAGCTGCTGAAAAACTGGTTCGTCGACGTGCGGGAGAATTATCGTCACATATTCCCGATTAGTCCAAATATTATTAAATCTTTGGGCTCTGACAAAACCCTTCCAAATCTACATCTTTCGTGTTGGACTTATGTTTATATTATGGACGGGTTGAATCCAGTTGCGACCGGAAGAGGCTGTCAGGATTAAACCAGGAAATCCGAGTTGCACTAGAGGTCCAACTCAACCCAAAACCCTAATTCCAGGAATTAACATATAAAATGGGTTTTGTTAGCCAAAAACCAGGAGCCTCCATAGAGAGAAAAGAGAGGATTAAGGTTGCTGAAGAAGACGGAGACGCGGCTTGGATCTCGGGATCTTTTCATCAATTATATGGCATTCATCAATCAGATGAGTGGCTGATTCTTCTTTTTAGGGATCCCATGAAGCTTTAGTGTAACTTTTTTGTACTTTCTAGTTTGATTCTTGTTACCTTTTCAAAGACATGATCCTATGAATATGATTTTTTCTTATAAAGAGTTGAAGGAACTGAGTTCCATTGACGTATATTCAAACCTACTTGATTGTTGTGTTTGATGGTAGAGATTCGTATGATGGTTTATATGTTGCTATTGTGTGTGCCTTTGAGATAATCTATGCTAGATGAAGATAGGTTGTACTCAGATTAAGTTTGAAGACAATCTATGCTAAGTATAGATAGGTTATGCCTTAGGGAAGCAATAGCATTATTTTAGGGATTCATGCAAGCTTAAGAAGCTATGAATCTATACTGTCTTGAAAAGGAACAAGAGGATAATTAGAAAATACAGAAAGTGAAGCTAAAGTTGATTGAGTAAACCCTAGGAATTTCCTCTTATTGATAACTTTTAAGTCTTTTATTTGCTTTCATAATAATTATTTTAATAAAAATCCATAAAATCCTTTTTCGCTTTAGGATTAGAGCACCTGAGATTTGATATTGAGTCGTTTGCCCTAAAAGATACGATTTTCCCTGTGGTTTGACTCTGAATTTCATCACTTTATTCCGTTTTAATTTAGCATTGAATGAAGGATTTATAAATCTCTAAATTGCGTTTTGCATCTGATTTAACGACGCATTTGCAAGCGATCATACCCCAGAAGGTTCACATAGAGGATCGGTCAGGGTTGGCAGAGAGCAGAGGCCAGATGAGGTGAGGGCCGAGGAAACCCTACCACGAGAGTCTGCAACATAGCCATGATGATGTGGAGCGACGATGACACCGAGCCCACTGATATTCCTGATGGCACCAGCAGACAGTTGATTGTGCTCTAGAGGCCGAGTAGCAGTTCCAGAGTTGCACGAGGACATCGTGCGAGAGGCTTACTCTTTCCTTGATGCTATTCATCCCAGAGCCATGAGGGAATATTATGGGCTTCGTCTTCAGCATAGGTGGCGCCAGATGCAGAGGTCAGATGTAGAGTTCTTTCCTCTTTACCTCACTTGTTAGGAGGTTGAGGCAGAGTGTCAACAGACAGCAGGCTCATCGCAGCCTTCTTGTGTCAGGGTGGACACCATGGTGCGACAGACTTCACCGCCAGCATGTAGAGGATGCCGAGAAGACTTCACGTGATTTGGGTCATTGCTGCATGATTGACCAAATCAGCATGTATCCTACCTTGGAGGAGTACGGACGACGTAGAGCAGTTTGGCCATTTGCTTGTGAAAGTGATCATATTGCATGGTGTTCAAGCTCCCATCACCTCAAGCCACGATTCCAGGATCATGGATAGATTCTAGCAAAGCAACTCGCAGGACAGATAGACAGACGGTCAGAGAGGACCATTCCAATCTCCGGTGACATGCTTAAAGCACGTATCAGTGATGCAGATGTCGGTTTGACAACGGTAGCGCCAAGGAGACGTCATTCAGTTTCGTCCAGAATCATCGAGGGTGATGATTCGAGCATGGGCCAGATGCATTGCGCAGAGAGCAGCCAGTTCAGATGCTTGACAGGAGAGACCAGTCTCAAGAGACAGGACAGTTTCGTCAGTGTTAGTCCTCTGGAGGTGCAGAGGTGTTGTGGGGTGTGACTTGGGAGCACTAGGGGCGCCTGTGCAGAGTGCCCCAAGTGGTCCTCACTCCAACGCGTGTTTCCTGTGTTCGTTGGCAGTTCAGGGCGTTGGTGCCCTTTTTTTTGTGTGGTCGCTTATGTCGTGAGCTTGCTAACCTTCTTGTCTTATGCAGGTGTACTTGTTCCCTTTTGTTGTTTTTGGCCCTACCCTTATCGAATTTCGGGACGAAATTCTTTTAAGGGTGATAGGTTGTGAGGACCCGTTCCTCCAACCCGGTCCGACTGCGTTAGGTCGAGGGTCTGGCCCGTTTGGCCTTGTTCCGCGATCGGGTTGATCGCGAAGACCCCGAGGACAATTTGGTAAATTGCGCAATGGAGAATAGTTTCACACCCTTGCTGTGCACACACGGCCTCTGATTGTTATTTGTGTTTGATTAAATTCTCATAGGTGTTCTCGATCGGACGATTAGAGCTCGATCGGGAAGGATCAAGATGGGCGGTCGGATCGCAACGCTGTAGCAGCCCGACCGGTATTTCTCTCTCCCCACCACTTTCTCTCTCCTTCACGTCAGCGCCACGTCAACACACACTGTTCATCATCTCCTTTCTCTCTCTCCTGTGCCCTAACCCTAGCCTCACCGCCGTCCCGCCTCTCCGGCCACCCCCGCTACCATCCAAGACCACCATCCTCTTCCCCTACCTCCCACGACTCTAGCTATCTCTTTCCTGCCGACTTCCATCTGTTCTGCCGTCTTCCCCGGCAACCCAACCTCCCGAGCTCCGTCGGCCCTTCCGCGTCCGTCCCCGATATCACCACCAAAACCACCCTAAAACCCCCGCCGACCTTCCTAGACCCGATCCCAACCCCTCTAAGTTATGCCTGAGCCTCGCCGTCGTCCCCGACGCCGGCCTCCTCTAACCCACCGCCGACGGTACTCCAGATCCACCGTCCCTACTATTCCTACGGCCAATCAGAGCCGTTGGATCTCTTCGCACCGCCGACGACTTCTCCTGCCAAGGTCCCGACCGCCGCCATCGCTCCTACGCCGTCGATCTACTCCGGGGAACCTCAGCCTTGGATCAACTCCGGTTCAGCCCAACCAAGTTGGCTCAACCAACTCTAACCTGATTCAGCTTAGCCACTTAATCGGAGTCAAGTCCAATCCAGCCCAAGCCAGCCACTTAGCCCAATCCAACCCGGTCAGCCTGATCCAGATCAACTCAGACATGACCCAGTCAAGTCCTATCCAATCAGGCTCAGCCAGATCTGAACCAGATATGCCAGATTCAGCCAATTGGACTCAAATCAAGTCCGATCAGGCCAAACTTGATCGATTGGAGCAGTAGAGACCCGATACGAAAGGATTACGAGTAGGCCGCTCGTATCAACTTGGTATCAGAGCTCCGTTCCACCGACTGTGCGGTTCAGAACCTTTTGGAACTTCGCCACCATGTACGGAGTACCCCAAGAGAGTTTGGAGGAGCAATTCAAGATTCTGCAGGCCCAGTTGAACCTCTATTCAACTCTGATGGAACGCCAAAGCAGAAACATGGAGAGCACCAGTAGGGAGTTGGAGCAGATCTCCAGTAGGTGGTCAACGATAGTTCAGATTCCGAGCCAGACTCCTACCCCAGCTGCGATCCAGATTGCGGAGTCTAATCCCGAGCCAACTCGGATTAGGAATCCTCCTACTACAATTCCGAGAGCAACTCCCATTGCAACTCCGAGTTTAACTCTGCCAAGCCCGGTGAACACCTTCTACAACCTTCCCATGATTTTTCTGGAATTTTACCTATTTTTCTAGATTTTTCCAGGGATTTTCTCTCTCCTCCCGGTTTGGCTCAAGCCGCACCTCCTTGGAATCGGCTCGTCCCTGGCTCAACCGCGGCTCACCATCGGCTCATCACCCACACCTGCGCCCGGCTCAGCCTAAGCCGACCCATCTGATACGAGGTCGAACCGAGCCATTCCAAGAAGGGGCCCACGTCCTTGCTTGGATGGGCCCACGCCAAGCAGTTGGCTGCACTTTGGGCGTTCTAAGCTCAGCCGGCCAAAGGAATCCTATTCCTAGCTGGTTTGCTTACTTAGATGATTTCCTAGTTAGTAGTTATCTTGATTGAGTTAGTTTCCTAGTTTGAGTTCAGTTTATGATTTGCTTTATTAGTTCCTATTAAGAGTCCTAGTAATCCGGAAGTTTGAGTTATGATTGAGTCTTATACTTGCTGATTAAAGCAAGGTAGTTCTCTAGTTATAGTAGAACTCTCTTGAGGCCTCTATAAAAGGACCTCCATAGCTTGTAATTATGCATGGACGAATTTATGAGAGTTATTATTTAGTAGAGATAAATCCTAGGAGTAGAAATAATATAGGAGTAGCTGTAACCTAGTTTCCTCATAATCCACCAGCCACCTTCCTCTCTCTCTACAGCCGGTCACCGGTCTCCTTCTCCGCTGCCGTCCACTCCGTCGCCACCATCATCACCACAACCAGCCATCACCCACGTTCTCCAAGGCTTGGATCTCCAAGAGAAGCCAGCCAACCCTAGAGGAGCTGCAAGGTATCCCTCTTCTCATCCGTCTCCTCCTCTAGTCTTCGTCTTCCTCGTCGAATACCTAGGGTCCTTCTCCTAAAACCCTAAAGGTATCTCTCGACCTAGCCATAGATTTGGCTAAAGAGGATCTGAGATAAGGCAAGAGACCCGGTACGAAAGCCCTTGAGAAGGTGCATCGTATCAACTTGGCATCAAAGCTCTTTCCTCTTACCTGTGCCCTCCCGAATCCTTCCGAAGGAGTCCACATGGCAGGAAGAGTACCTGGCCAAAACCCTAGTTATACCGTGAATTGCTCAAACCCTACACGGATCACTGTTCATCCGACCAGACCTACTCCTATACCTGGTCGAATCCCTCTTCCACATCATCATCCCTTACCCCCATCATCATCCCTACAGAACCCTAACCAACCTCCACCCTATGCAGCCTACAACCCAATGCTTCCACAACCCTATAATAGTCACCTCACACCTTACCTGCATATACACCTACCCATTATCCAAACCGTGAGCCCCTATACCCGGCCCATGCCCAGCCTCCATACCAGCAGCCTATGCCACCTCCCTACACACTGTACAACCCTAGTCTTCCCTACAATCCATCACCACCGTATCAGCCATTACCTACTCCCTACAACCAACCCAAACCTACAAACACCAATGGCTACTTGAGTACAACTTGGACTCCAAATCCTATTGGAACTAGGATTACAAATCCTACTCCAACTAGGAATTCGAGTCAAACTCAGAGTACGACTTGGACTCAAGATCCTACTGGAACTAGGATTGCAAATCCTACTCCAACTAGGAATCCTAGTCAAACTCGGAGTACGACTTACCCTACGGCTGAACAATGGAAGGAAGCTGTCCAGAGTTGGATCCCTTTGCCTTACCCTTCAGTAGAACAATGGGAAGCAATGATCCAACGATATTCTCCTACAAATCAGTCAAGCCCTACCAGAGTTCAGATTTCCAGCCAAAATCCCATTCTAGCTACAACTTGGATTGCAGAACATAAAGCCAGCTCTACCTGGATTAGGACTCCTTATCCACCTACCCCCGAGCTTCCCCTTGACCCAACCAATGAACAACACTCACTGCCCCCTTACCCAACCACACCACATCCCAGCCCAGTCAACATCCATGAAGCTGCAGCCACCCAACCTCTCCACCCATAGCCATTCCATGTACCAACCTGCTGGCTCCCAACTCCATCTTTCCCCACTCCGGCAACAAACCTCAAGGAAGTCACGGTCTACCTCTGCCCAAGACTACTACCCTAACCTCCTCCTACAGCCCATTGAAGGATCTTCTGGGGCAACAAAGGCCGTCCCCTAAACCTCCTGACACCTTCCTCGACATTACCAAGCCCGGCTCCAAACCCCAACCACCAGAATCGACACCCATCCAGATTCACCCCATTGGGTCGAACCCCCATCCTCTCATCCCCCCTTCTCCATGGGATCCAAACCTTGATGAACATCCCTTACCGGCGACCAAGTTCAGTTCCCTCTCAGTTGCCAGAGCCACTCAGCTATCTGATCAGATCAAATCAAATCACTACGGTTTGAACCTGATCAAACTCCGACTCCATCACCTACAATTGGTCGAGTCAGATTGCAGCTTACAAGACTTGGTCAGATTCCATCCAAGCACAACCAGGTTTGGCTACACCAACCAGATCAGACCAGGCTAAGTCAGACTCAATTGGATGCAGCCAGAATCAATCTGGCTAGATCTGATTGCAGCCAGCCAAGCTCCATCAAGCTCAGTCAAACTGAACCTGATCAAGATCCAAATAGTGCAGCAGAAGCGTGCCCCAGCCGACTTCACTTCAGACTGGCCAAAGCGAGCTTGACTCAATATCAAGCCAAGACCCTGCACATCCGACCAGGCCATGGAGATCAGATCCCGTCCTTTGGTCATGGGCGACACTACTCATGGGACGTGACGAGGATGATCCAAGAGAACCATTGAAGATCCCATGCTTGGGGCCAACTGAACCATCAGATCATCCCTCGGATGCTCCGTCCTCGGTACGACTGTATTCAGCTGCCACATTGGGTCTACTTCCACCTTGGAAGGACTCGATTCGAGTTGATTTAGTCTTTGACCCAGGAAGCCAGGTACTAAGGACACACCACCGCCGATCTATGGCCGTCCTTTACTTCAAAGAGTTCCAGCGACCCCCGGATATGCCTAAGTTTCAGCTCCCTCCTTCTAGACCGGCAGCATGGCTCTTTGATTCACCGATCCGGTTACCACCTGATCCACCATGGGGGCGACCAGGGTTCTCACCAGCTGCATGGCCCCCTGATTCAATGGCCCAGTTACCATTAGATCCACCATGGGCCAGACCGGGATTCTCACCGCCGAGTACAGAGCAACAGTTGTGGTCCAGCCACATCACCCCGGTTCGAGAAGAGAAAAGCCCTCTTTCCTCATCACATTCAGGCCTTGAGGACAAGGCCAATTTCGAAGGGAGGAGGGATGATACGAGGTCGAACCGAGCCATTCCAAGAAGGGGCCCACGTCCTTGCTTGGATGGGCCCACGCCAAGCAGTTGGCTGCACCCAAGTCCCTTTGGGCGTTCTAAGCTCAACCGGCCAAAGGAATCCTATTCCTAGCTGGTTTGCTTACTTAGATGATTTCCTAGTTAGTAGTTATCTTGATTGAGTTAGTTTCCTAGTTTGAGTTCAGTTTATGATTTGCTTTATTAGTTCCTATTAAGAGTCCTAGTAATCAGGAAGTTTGAGTTATGATTGAGTATTAGTAGGAAAGTATGGTTACTTGCTGATTAAAGCAAGGTAGTTCTCTAGTTGTAGTAGAACTCTCTTGAGGCCTCTATAAAAGGACCTCCATAGCTTGTAATTATGCATGGACGAATTTATGAGAGTTATTATTTAGTAGAGATAAATCCTAGGAGTAGTAGAAGTAATATAGGAGTAGCTGTAACCTAGTTTCCTCATAATCCACCAGCCACCTTCCTCTCTCTCTACAGCCGGTCACCGGTCTCCTTCTCCGCTGCCGTCCACTCCTTCGCCACCATCATCACCACAACCAGCCATCACCCACGTTCTCCAAGGCTTGGATCTCCAAGAGAAGCCAGCCAACCCTAGAGGAGCTGCAAGGTATCCCTCTTCTCATCCGTCTCCTCCTCTAGTCTTCGTCTTCCTCGTCGAATACCTAGGGTCCTTCTCCTAAAACCCTAAAGGTATCTCTCGACCTAGCCATAGAGTTGGCTAAAGAGGATCTGAGATAAGGCAAGAGACCAGGTACGAAAGCCCTTGAGAAGGTGCATCGTATCACCATCGTCGTCCCGACTCAAAACCAGAGCCCGTCGGCTCATCTCCGAGCCGCCACCCCAAGGCCGCCGTCCGACGTCTTCCTCCCCACCCATCCAGGGAGGAAGCACCGGCGTCCCTCACCGACGCCGCCGTGGCCAACAACGACCACGATTGAGGCCTGGATCGCCGACATCCAACTCCGGTGAAAGCCCCTGTTCCGGCCTCCTCCACTCCACCAAGATCCTAGGTTGATCCTTCGATCAAACCTCACGAGAAAGTTCCCAAGACCTTCCCGTACCTGTTCCCGACGATCTCACGCACCGTCGCGGCCTTGATCACCGACGATCACCGGCGACGACATCCACCGCGCCGCCACCTTCAGATCCGGTGCATCCGAAGCCCAATCCATCGATCAAACTGTACGGATGGAACCCCCACGTCCCTGCGAAGCTTCCTGTGTCGTTGCCACACTCTGGCAACCTGGTTTCGCCGTTGATCCTACTCCGGCAGCTTCTCAGCCGTCCAATCAAGACTGCTACTTGATCCCGCCGTTTGATCAGCGTGATCTTCGATCCAGTGCTTCCGATCTTCGATCTAAACCTGATCAAACAGCCCTAAGCAATCAGGACCATCCAGATCATGTCCGAGTGATCACGATGCATCCTCAGCCGTTGATCAAGCATCCGAAGGTTGATATGAGTCATCAAAGGAGCTACCCTACTTATTCATATGTCATATTCAATCTGATCAGATCTGACTATGATGGTAACACCGGTTTGGCTCAGCTGACCCAAGTCCAGATTGACATCGGTAGACCCAACCATGTCAGACAAGTTTGGACCAGAGTACGACTCAGCACAGCTGAAGATTCAACTTGGTTCAACCAACTTCTAGCCCAGACTAGTGCAACAGAAGCATGGTCTAGCCATTTTCACTTCAGATTGGACCAAAGCCAGCTTGACCAAGAATCAAGCCAAGTCCCTGCACAGCTAGTCAGACCATGGAGATCAGATCCCATCCTATGGTCATGGGCAACACTACTGATGGGACATGATGAGGATGATCCAGGAGAGCCATTGAAGACACGTCATGGGATAGTCCTAGTTTCTCGCCACCGAGTCTATAGCTACAGAAGCAAGTTGATTCGGTCCTGCCACATAGGGCGCGGATACCTCCCTCGGCGTCCGCTCGATGGGCAGATTCCAATTTCCGGGATCCGCACGGAACCCACGCGGAACCCAAATGCTGGATCCCGCGGTGCGGGATCCGCTCGTTCACCGGATACACGGGATCCCGGCGGATCCCGTGTATCGAAACACGCCCATAGAGCCATCCTACTTGACTTGACTCTGGCCTTGAGGACAAGGCCAATTCTGAAGGAAGGGGGGATGATACGAGTCGATCCGACTCGACCAACTGGACCCGAACCCAGAAGAGGAACCAAACTGGTTCAGCCTCTTTCCTAGTTTGACTTGAAGACCCTAGTTCAAATTAGAGTATTTGATTAGGATTTATTATTATTCTTTTATTAAGTCCTAGTTAATATTTGATTGTTAGGAATTAATTAAGAGTCCATTTGAGTTAGGAAGTTGAGTTGAGTTTAACCCCCTTGCTAATTAAGCAAGGGAGTTTTCTAGTTGGATTAGTACTCTGTCAAGGTCTCTATAAAAGGACCTCAGTAGTTTGTATGATGGGGATGAATGATGAAGAGAGTTTATTATGAATTAAGAATAGTTGATAGAATATCATAAGAGTAGAGCTAATGTAGATTCCACCAAAAATCCACCATAAAACCTCCGCCGACCTTCCTAGACCCGATCCCAACCCCTCTAAGCCACGCCCAAGCCTCGCCGTCGTCCCCGACGCCGGCCTCCTCTAACCCACCGCCGACGGTACTCCAGATCCACCGTCCCTACTACTCCTACAGCCAATCAGAGCCGTTGGATCTCTTCGCAACCACCGATGACTTCTCCTGCCAAGGTCCCGACCGCCGCCGTCGCTCCTACGCCAGCGATCGACTCCGGCGAACATCAGCCTTGGATCAACTCCGGTTCAGCCCAACCAAGTTGGCTCAGCCAACTCTAACCTGATTCAGCTCAACCACTTAATCCGAGTCAAGTCATATCCAGCCCAAGCCAGCCACTTAGCCCAATCCAAACCCGGTCAGCCTGATCCAGATCAACTCAGACTTGACCCAGTCAAGTCCTATCCAATCAGGCTCAGCCAGATCTGACCAAGATAAGCTAGATTCAGCCAATTGAACTCAAATCAAGTCCGATCATGCCAAACCTTATCGATTGGAGCAGTAGAGACCCGATACAAGAGGATCACGAGTAGACCGCTCGTATCATGAAATCTGCGAATGGATTGGTATGCATGTTATAGATACCACTGCCGTATCGCCAATCCAAAGGGGAGTCACCAGCCAACACCTGACCAATCACAACCCCTCAAACAATCCACGACAGCCAGTGTCAGACATTCCACTTCAGTTTCAGCTTTCAACTTTAGATTTCAGCTTTCAGAGCTTCCCACAGCTTGTGGTTTCCTTGTGGCTCTGGCTTTCCCTTGTGATTCGTTCCCATGTGGCTGTGTTGGCGCGGGACTAGAGTCGGGTGTGGCTTTGAGAGTAGCCACCGATTACGACAAGAGCTTGGGTTGGTTGCTCTTGTCGGGGCGTTTGCTAAAGGTTGGAGACCTCTAGGTGTTCGTCACCCACGTGTGGGATACGTTGGGGTTCGACGGCTTTCTAGGTTGCGTCGGTTGGTCGTGCACCGAGTTGTGCTTCTTGGGCCGGGGGAAGGTGTCGTGGGTACACCTGACGGCGTTGTTTTGCTCTCATTGAAAATCACGAGTTGGTGATCATTCTGGTTGTCGAGGGCTGGGGTTGTTCTGATACGAGTCTATTTGACTTGACCAACTGGACCCGAACCCAGAAGAGGAACCAAACTGGTTCAGCCTCTTTCCTAGTTTGACTTGGACTTTCCTAGTTCAAACTAGAGTATTTAATTAGGATTTATTATTATTCTTTTACTGAGTCCTAGTTAATATTTGATTGTTAGGAATTAATTAAGAGTCCATTTGAGTTAGGAAGTTGAGTTGAGTTTGAAAGCCTTATTACTTGCTAATTAAGCAAGGGGGTTTTCTATTTGGATTAGGACTCTGTCAAGGTCTCTATAAAAGGACCTCAGTAGTTTGTATTAGGAAGGATGAATGATGAAGAAAATTATTAAGAATAGTTGATAGAATATCATAGGAGTAGAGGTAATGTAGATTCCACCCGAAATCCACCATAGATCAACCTTCTTCCCCGTCGGTCATCTTCTCCGCAACCGGCACCGCCTTCACCGGAATTTCTCTCTCCCCGTCACTTCCTCTATCCGTGATACGAGCGGTCTACTCGTAATCCTCTCGTATCGGGTCTCTACTGCTCCAATCGATCAGAATCGGCCTGATCGGACTTGATTTGAGTCCAATTGGCCTGGCTGAGCCTGATTGGATGGGGGTCAAGTCTGAATTGATCTGGATCAGGTTGGCCAGGTTCAATTGGCTGGATGTGGCTGAGTCAGTTGGTTGGGCTGAACCAGCCTTGATCCGAGGGCTGAGAGTCGCCGGAGTGGATCGCCGGCGTAGGGACGTCGGCGGCGGTAGGGATCTTGGCAGAAAGGTTCGCCTGGAGGTGGGGAAGAGATCCACCGGCTCAAATCTGGGAAATGGGTGGAGGATCGGCCGGATCTAAGAGGTCGGCGGAAGGGGTTTGGGTTCACCGGCGTCGGGGACGACGGGGGTGGCTCTGGGGACGTCGGGAAGGGTCGTGGATGGTCGTAAGGGTGTTAAGGACGGTTAATGAGGCTTTTAGAGGGGTCGGGAGGTGAGATCGGGGTTGGACGCGGAAGGGTATGCGGAGCTGTGAAGTGGAGGTTGCCGGGGAAGACGCCGGAGAGGACGATGGAGGCTGACGAGGGGCTGGACGGAGTCGTGGTTCCAAGGGAAAGACGATGGGGGCCTTGAATGGCAGCGGGGGTGCCCGGAGAGGGCTGCGGAAGGGATGCCGGTGGTAGCTTAGGGTTTGGAGAGGAGGGAGACGATGAACAGTGCGGTGACGTGGTGCTGGGTGCAGACGTGGTGCTGACGTGGTGGAGAGAGAAAGTGACGGGGAGAGAGGAATTCCGGTGGAGGCGATGCCGGCTGCGGAGAAGATGATCGACGGGGAAGAAGATGGATCTATGGTGGAATTCTGGTGGAAGCTACATTACCACTACTCCTATGATATTCTATTCCTATGATATTCTACTAATTACTCTTCATCATTCATGCATAACCTAATACAAAATACTAAGGTCCTTTTATAGAGACCTTGACAGAGTCCTAATCCAACTAAAAACCCCCTTGCTTAATTAGCAAGTAATAAGGCTTTCTGACTCAACTTAAACTTCCTAACTCAAATGGACTCTTAATTAATTCATAACAATCAAATATCAAATAGGACTCAATTAAATATAAAAAACTAATGATAAATTCTAATCAAATACTCTAGTTTGAACTAGGGAAGTCCAAGTCAAACTAGGAAAGAGGCTGAACTAGTTTGGTTCCTCTTCTGGGTTCGGGTCCAGTTGGTCGAGTCAGATCGACTCGTATCAATCCGCCACGTCAGCATCCAGTGCCACATCATCACCATCTTCTTCCTCTCTTCTCTTCCGCGTGCTGCAACCCTACCACCGGCCGTCCTTCCCTCAGCCTTCTCCGGCCGTCCCCGTCACCTCCAAAGTCCACCTTCGACCTCCCCTGTAGCCCACGACCTCACCAAGCTGCTCCTCCGCCTCCGTCGTCTCCCCCGACGTCTTCCCCGACAACCCGACCTCCGTCCCCATTGCCGTTAACCCGTGTCCTACCCAGATCTCACCCCCAAATCTTCCTATAACCCTAGCCGACCTTCCCTATACCCGATCCCAACCTTCCCCAACCACTCCGGAGCCTCACCGTCGTCCCGAACGCCGATCTCCTCTAAACCCACCGCCGGGCATATCCAAGATCCCGTTGATCTAGCCATTCTCCGACCAATCCAACGCTTCGGATCTCATCCCCACCTCCAGGCGACCCTTCCTGCCAAGATCCAGACCGCCGTCGCCGCGCCCTACACCGGCGATCCACTCCGGCGACCCCTCAGCCGTCGGATCTCCCTAGACCTTGATTGCCCAAATTGAGTCAGCCTGTTAACCCAATTCTAGCCGGTTCAGCCCAGCCACTTAGCCCAATCCGAGCCAGATTCAATTCCTTAAGCCAATCAACCAATCAGACTTACCAAACCAAGTCTTATCCAGTCAGACTCAGCCAGATTTGAACCAGCTTAAGCCAGATCCGATCCAACTAACCAGATTCAGCCAATTGGACTTAAATCAAGTCCAATCAGGCCAATTCTGATCGATTGGAGCAGTAGAGACCCGGTACGAGAGGATTACGAGTAGACCGCTCGTATCATGTTCACCAGTCTGTGGTGACCTCCTCCCCTCTTTGTTTTTGAGGGTGCTTAGGAGAGCAGTTTTCCTTCGTGTTGTTGTTGTTGTTGTTTGTGCAGCTGTCATTTTTGAGGAACTTTCTGCTTGTCGCCTTCGCGGGACACCGAGTTTGAGGTCGAGATTCCTCTGGGCGGTTTGAGCGCTGTGAGTTTGCATGTGGATTGTTCCCTCCATACATGCACAGGCTTCAGGGAGATAGTCAATGTTGCAATGACGAGTATGTGTCCGCTACAGTGCGTTGATGACGCGTTAGCCGTTGAGAGACTCGTAGATCCCTTCAGAGTTTGAACATCGTAGCGACTACACCAGTTGAGGATTCGGGATTGCGACATCCTGGAGACAGCCTTCCGTACGAGGTACGGACTGTACTAGTTCACATTGATGCCGTTTGGTCTGACCAACGCACCAGCAGCTTTCACATATATGATGTAGATGATCTTTAGGCCGTACCTTGATCAGTTGCAGTAGCGTTCGTCGACAAAATCATATCTACTGGCGCGTTGAGGACCATGAGCAATATTTTGTGTTTGCATCGCAACTGCGGAGGGTGCATCGGCGTTATTTGGCTCCCAGTGCGAGGTTTTGCCCTTCAGAGGCAGGATTCGGGGGACGGATTGTGTCAGCGGCGGACAGCTTAGTTGATCCAGCTGAGTCCGAGGCAGTTAGGCGATGGCAGAGGTTGAGGACGGTAATCGAGATTCAGCAGAGACATCTCCAGGACCGCGGGACCATTGACCAGATTGACCAAGAGACCGGAGCTCTAGTCTTAAAGCCACTACGTTAGTGCCTTTAAGAGTGATAGCCATCACCAGTTGTTAGAGAAGCTAGAGCAACTTTAGTGGGTCGATCGACCCTTGGAGACAGATAGTTAGTGGACCGAGTTTCGAGGATCATGTTCCAGATGATTTGCTCCTTGTTGTTCACAGCATCCCAGCTCTCATAGCCAGAGTGATAGAGACCCAAGGCATATATCCGAAGTTCATGGAGATCCGTGTTGCGGTTGGTACCGAGCACGTGATTGAGGGTTGGACAGCGTTAGCAGACGGTAAGGTGTGCTTCGGTAGCTGTGTTGTGGTGATACGAGCGGTCTACTCGTAATCCTCTCGTATCGGGTCTCTACTGCTCCAATCTATCAGAATTGGCCTGATCGGATTTGGTTCAAGTCCAATTGGCTGAATCTGGTTAGCGGGATCGGATCTGGCTTGAGCTGGTTCAGATCTGGCTGAGCCTGACTGGATAGGACTTGACTGGGTTGAACTGGATTGAGTTAAGTGGTTAGACAAAGTCAAGTTGACTGGATCAACCAGGGAAGTGGGATGAGGGATCACTGGAGTGGATCCGATGGCTGAGGCTCACCGGAGTGGATTGCCGGCGTAGGGTGTCGGAGGTGGTCGGGAACTTGGCAGGAGAGGTCGCAGGACGATGGGGAAGATATCCACCGGAGTGGATGGGTCGTAGGATGGCTAGATCGTCGGGATCTGGTGTGCCCGGCGATGGGTTTAGTGTCGGATCGGCGTCGGGGACGACGGTGAGGCTCAGGCGTGGCTTAGAATGGTTAGGATCGGGTCTAGGAAGGCTGACGAGGGTTTTAGGGTGGTTTTGGGGGTGAGATCGGGGACGGACGTGGAAGGGGGACGGCGGCTGTGAAGTTGGGTTGCCGTGGGAAGACCCGGAGGAGATGACGAAAACGGTGAAGGTGTTGGCCGGAGTTGTGAGGGCTTGGGGAATAGGATGGTGGTCTTGGATGGCGACGGGGCGGCCAGAGAGGAGAGAACGATGATGGTCGGCGGTAGCTTAGGGTTTGGGCACGGGAGAGAAGTGGAGAAAGACGATGAACAGTGATGATGTGGCGTTGACGTGGCGGAGAGAGAAAGTCCGTGGAGGTGGTACCGGCTGCGGAGAAGATGACCGACGGGGAAGAAGGTGGATCGATAGTGGATTTTCCTGTGGAAACTACATTACTTCTACTCCCATTATATTCTACTAAACTATTCTTAATTCATCATAATTCTCTTCATGCATCATACCTAGCTATCGAGGTCCTTTTATAGAGACCTTGACTGAGTCCTAATCCAACAAGAAAACCCCCTTGCTTAATTAGCAAGTAATATGATACGAGTCGATCCGACTCGACCAACTGGACCCGAACCCAGAAGAGGAACCAATCTGGTTCAACCTCTTTCCTAGTTTGACTTGGACTTCCCTAGTTCAAACTAGAGTATTTAATTAGTATTTATCATTAGTCTTTTATTGAGTCCTAGTTGATTGTTAGGAATTAATTAAGAGTCCCTTTGAGTTAGGAAGTTGAGTTGAGTCAGAAACCTTATTACTTGCTAATCAAGCAAGGGGGTTTTTCTAGTGGATTAGGACTCTGTCAATGTATCTATAAAAGGACCTTAGTAGTTTGTATTAGGTAATGATGCATGAGATGAATGATTAAGAGTAATTAGTAGAATATCATAGGAGTAGAATATCATAGGAGTAGAAGTAAAGTAGATTCCACCCGAAATCCACCATAGATTCATCTTCTTCCCCGTCGGTCATCTTCCCCGCAGCCGGCACCGCCTCCACCAGTGTTTCTCTCTCTTCCCGTCACTTTCTCTCTCCGCCACGTCATCGACCCCACCGCCACGTCAGCGCCACGTCACCCGCACTATTCATCGTCTCCCTCCTCAAGTCATACCCTACCTTCCCGCCGATCTCCTTCCCTACCTCCACTCCGGCCGTCCCCGTCGCCAACCAAGACCGCCAAAGCCTTCCCCTATCTCCCACGACTCCGGCCAACCCTTTCCCGCCGTCCCTAGCCACCATCACCGTCTCCGGTGATATCCACAGCCAACCCGACCTCCATCCCCATCGCCGTCATCCCGTGCCCAACCCAGATCTCACTCCCAGATCCCTCCAAAGTAGCCCGCAGACCTTCCTAGACCATATCCCGACGTCCTAAGCCATCCCTGAGCCTTCCTGTCGTCCCCGACGCCGGTGAACCCAAATCCTACCGCCGTCGACCTCTAGATCCCGCCGATCTAGCCCACCTCCGACCAATCCACTCCGGTGGATCTCTTCCCCAACAACCCGCGATCTTCCCTGCCACTATCCCGACCGCCGCCGCCGCTCCAACGCCGGCGATCCACTCCGGCGATCCACTCCGGCGATTCTCAGCCGTCGGATATTCCCAGCCACCTTTGGCCAAATTGGCTCAGCCACTTAATCCGGATCCAGCCCAATCCACTTGGTCAGCTTGATCCAGATCAACTCAGACTTGACCCAGTCAAGTCCCATCCAATCAGGCTCAGCCAGATCCGATCCAGCTCAAGCCAGATCCGATCTAGCTAGCCAAATCAGCCCATTGGACTCAAATCAAGTCCGATCAGGCCGATTCTGATCGATTGGAGCAGTAGAGACCCATTACGAGAGGATCACGAGTAGACCGCTCGTAACATAATAAGGTTTCCATACTCAACTCAACTTACTAACTCAACTGGACTCTTAATTAATCCCTAACAATCAAATACCAACTAGAACTCAATTAAATATAAAAGACTAATCCTAATTAAATACTCTAGTTTGAATTAGGGAATTCCAAGTCAAACTAGGAAAGACACTAACCCAGTTTGGGTCCTCTTCTGGGTGCCGTTCCAGTGGTCGAGTCGGATCGACTCGTATCATGCGGATCCAGCAGACCCATTACAGCTCCTCCCAGTGTTAGAGTGGGAGTGGGAGCACACCATGGCAGACGTCATCACCAGATTGTAGGAGGCAGTTGGGAGGAGTACGTCCCTTTGCCAGAGTTCGCCTACTTCATTAATCATCAGTCCAAGTTGATGCGGTGCCATTCGAGGTATAGCACGTCAGTTCGCACCGTTCTTCTGATTGCTCAACATAGGTTGTTGAGGCATCACCCACCATTATAGACATCATCATACAGTCATAAGAGAGATTAGCATAGATCAGACAGAGACTCATGACGGCGCAGAGCAGATGAGAGAGCTACGCAGGTCAGAGGCGATGACCTTCGGAGTTTTTCAGTTGGTGACAATGTTCTTGAAGTTCCATCCGCATATAGGAGCAGTCAGGTCCAGAGTAGTGACTGGACGAGATGGAGGCCGAGGCACCCCTACTATGATAGTCTGCGCTAGAGTCATGACGACGTGGAGCGACGACGACATCGAGCCTACAGAGATTCCTGACGGCATCAGCAGGCAGTTCATCATCAGCTTAGTTTGGCGCCAGATGCAGAGGTCAGACGGAGAGTTCGCTCCTTGTAACCTCACCTGTCAGGAGGTAGAGTTGGAGTGTCGACAGACCACAGACTTGTTACGACCCTTTCCAGTATCAGAGTAGAGATCATGGTATGACAGACTCCATCACCAGAATATCAAGGATACTGAGAGGATTTCATGCGATTTGGGTCGTCATTGCCAGATTGGCCAAATCAGCACATATGTTACCTACGAGGAGTGTGGATCCTGCAGAGCAGTTTAGCAGGTCACAAGTTAGAGAGGTGAACATGCTGCACGATATTTCAGCTTCCATCATGTCAGGTCGTGATTCTAGATTCAAAGGCAGGCTCTAGTATAGTTTGCAGAAGCCCATGATCACATTGTTGACTGTCAGCACAGTATCCCACCTACGGACAAAGAGTGTTACGAGCGGTCTACTCGTGATCCTCTCGTAATGGGTCTCTACTGCTCCAATCGATCAGAATAGGCCTGATCGGACTTGATTTGAGTCCAATGGGCTGAAGCTGGATCGAATCTGGTTCAGATCTGGCTCAGATTGGGGTAGGACTCGACTGGGTCAAGTCTGGATTGGTTGATTGGCTCTTGAAATTGAATCTGGCTCGGATTGAGCTAAGTGGCTTGGCTGAAACGGCTAGGACTGGGTTAAGTGGCTGAACCAATCAAGTTGACTGGATCCAGTTGACCAAGTCAACCAACAGTGGCTGAGGGAGAGGCTAAGGTTGATCCGAGGGCTGAGGGCCGCCGGAGGTGGATCGCCGGCGTAGGGGCGGCGGCGGCGGTCGGGATACTTCCAGGAAGGGTCGCCTGGAGGTGGGGAAGAGATCCACCGGAGTGGATTGTCCTGAACGAGGCTGGAACGACGGGATCTAGGGGAGACGGAGGAGAGGGTTGGGTTGGCCGACGTCGGGAACGACGGCGAGGCTTCGGGAGTGGCTTAGGGAGGTTTGGATCGGGTTAGGGAGGTCGGACGGAAACGGGGAAGGGATCTGGGAGGTTAATGGCGGAGGGAAGGGTAGAAGACGGCGGCGGCTGTGAAGGTGATGTTGCCGGGAAACTCACCGGAGATGGTGAAGGGCGACGGGGAATAGATGGCCGGAGTCGTGGGGCTTAGAGGAAGAGAATGGTGGCCTTGGTTGGCGACGGGGGTGGCCGGAGAGGGAACGGCGGTGAAGCTTGGCTAGGGTTTCGGGATAGAGGAAGGAGATGATGAACAGTAACGATGACGTGGCGGTGACGTGGAGGAGAGAGAAAGTGACTGAGAAGGAAGATGAAGGTGAAGGCGATGCCGGCTGCGGAGAAGATGACCAGCGGGGAAGAAGATGGATCTATGGTGGATATCTGGTGGAAGCTATATTATCTCTACTCCTATGATAATTTATCAACTACTCCTAATAATTCATAACTCTTCATTCATCCTTCTACTAAGGTCCTTTTATAGAGACCTTGACAGGTCAGGTAGGATGGCTCCATGTGGCTGGACCGAATCAACTTGCTGCTATAGTTCTGGACTCGGTGGGGAGAAACCAGGTCGATCCCATGATGGGTCCAGAGGTAGCAGTGGCAGTGATGGATGAGCATCTGGCGGTCGATCTGACGGCTCAGGTAGCTCCAGGAATATGATCTTCAATGGCTCTCCTGGGTCATCCTCATCATGTCCCATCAGTAGTGTTGCCCATGACCATAGGATGGGATCTGATCTCCATGGTCTAATCAACTGTGCAGGGACCTGGCTTGAATCTGGGTCAAGCTGGCTTTGGTCCAATCTGAAGTGAAGATGGCTGGACCATGCTTCTGCTGCACTAGTCTGGGCTTGGAATTGGTTGAACCAAGTTGAATCTTCAGCTGTGCTGAGTCGTACTCTGGTCCAAACATGTCTGACTTGGTTGGCTCTATCGGTGTCAATCTGGACTTGAGTCAGTTGGCTCAAACATGTCTAACATCCAATTATGATGTTACCATCATAATCAGATCTGATCAGATTGAAGGAGACATCTGAATAAGGAGGGTAGCTCCTTTGATGACTCATATCAACCTTCGGATGCTTGATCAACGGTCGAGGATGCATCTTGATCACATGGAGTTGATCTGGATGGTCCTGATTGCTGGAGACTTTTGGATCAGGTTCAGATCGAAGATCGGAACCACTGGATCGAAGATCACGCTGATCAAACGGCTGGATCAAGTTGCAGTCTTGATCGGACGGCTGAGAAGCTGCCGGAGCTGGATCAACGGCGAAACCAGGTCGCCGGAGTGTGGCAACGGCACAGGAAGCTTCGCAAGGACGTGAGAGTTCCATCCGTACGGTTTGATCGACGTATTGGGCTTCGAACACGCCGGATCTGAAGGTGGCGGCGCGGTGGAGAACGTCGCCGGTGATCGTCGGTGAATGAGGGCTCATCGGTAGGCGGGGATGGGTGGAAACGGTTCGTGAAGGTCTTGGGACCTTTCCCGTGAGGTTTGATCGAAGGATCATCCTCTGGAAGTGGCGGAGTGGAGGTTGCCGGATCAATGGAATTTGCCGAAGTTGGGCTCCGGCGATCCGAGCTTCCTTCGTGGTGGCAGACGGCCAAGGTTGCTTCGGGGAAGGACGCCGATGGTTCCCCGGTGTGTAGATGGAGAGGACAGCGTCGGATGGCGGCGATCGGGTGGCGGCTCGGGGACGAGCCGTCGGCGCGGGTGACGAGCCGGGACGACGAAGGGTCGGCTCGGGGTCGAGCCGTGCGCGGGGAAGGAGATGAGCCGCGGCTCGAGCCAATCCGGGAGGAGAGAGAAAATCCCGGGAAAAATCTGGAAAATTAGGTAAAAATCCAGAAAAATCATGGGAAGGTTGTAGAAGGTGTTCACCCGGATCTGGCGGAGTTAAACTCGGAGTTACAATTGTGGTTGCTCTCGGAGTTGCGGGAGGAGTCTCAGTCGGAGTCCTGATCCGAGTTGGCTCGGGGTCAGGTTCCGTAATCTGGGTAGCAGCTAGGGTAGGGGTCTGACTCAAAACCTGAATCCTTGTGGGACTTGTTTGAGTCACAGTTGACCATCTACTAGTAATCTGCTCCCACTTCATGCTGGTGCGCTCCAAGGTTCTGCTTTGGCGTTCCATCAAAGTTGAACATAGCTTCAACTGGGACTGCAGAACCTTGAATTGTTGCTCCAAACTTTCCTGGGGTACTCCGTACATGGTGGCGAAGTTTCCAGTAGAGTCTGAACCGCACAGTCGGTGGAACGGAGGTCTGATACCAAGTTGTTACGAGCGGTCTACTCGTGATCCTCTCGTAATGGGTCTCTACTGCTCCAATCGATCAGAATCGGCCTGATCGGACTTGATTTGTGATACGATGCACCTTCTCAAGGGCTTTCGTACCGGGTCTCTTGCCTTATCTCAGATCCTCTTTAGCCAAATCTAAGGCTAGGTCGAGAGATACCTTTAGGGTTTTAGGAGAAGGACCCTAGGTATTCGACGAGGAAGACGAAGACTAGAGGAGGAGATGGATGAGAAGAGGGATACCTTGCAGCTCCTCTAGGGTTGGCTGGCTTCTCTTGGAGATCCAAGCCTTGGAGAACGTGGGTGATGGCTGGTAGTGGTGATGATGGTGGCGAAGGAGTGGATGGCAGCGGAGAAGGAGACCGGTGATGGAGAAGGACCTGCTGTAGAGAGAGATGAAGGTGGCTGGTGGATTATGAGGAAACTAGGTTACAGCTACTCCTATATTACTTCTACTCCTAGGATTTATCTCTACTAAATAATAACTCTCATAAATTCGTCCATGCATAATTACAAGCTATGGAGGTCCTTTTATAGAGGCCTCAAGAGAGTTCTACTACAACCTGAATACTACCTTGCTTTAATCAGCAAGTAACCAGACTTTTCTAATAAGACTCAATCTTATCTCAACTTCCTAATAACAAGGACTCATAATAGGAACTGATTTAAGCAAATCATAAACTGAACTCAATCTAGGAAACTGACTCAATCAAGATAACTACTAACTAGGAAATCATCTAAGTAAGCAAACCAGCTAGAAATAGGATTCCTTTGGCCGGCTGAGCTTAGAACGCCCAAAGGGACTTGGGTGCAGTCAACTCCTTGGCGTGGGCCCATCCAAGCAAGGACGTGGGTCCCTTCTTGGAATGGCTCGGTTCGACCTCGTATCATCCCTCCTCCCTTCGAAACTGGCCTTGTCCTCAAGGCTTGAATGTGATGAGGAAAGAGGGCTCTTCTCTTCTCTAACCGGAGTGATGTGGCTGGACCGCAACTGTTGCTCTGTACTCGGCGGTGAGAATCCCGGTCTGGCCCATGGTGGATCTAATGGTAACTGGGCCATTGAATCAGGGGGCCATGCAGCTGGTGAGAACCCTGGTCGCACCCATGGTGGATCAGGTGGTAACCGGATCGGTGAATCAAAGAGCCATGCTGCCGGTCTAGAAGGAGGGAGCTGAAACTTAGGCATATCCGGGGGTCGCTGGAACTCCTTGAAGTAAAGGACGGCCATAGATCGGCGGTGGTGTGTCCTTAGTAGCTGGCTTCCTGGGTCAAAGACTAGATCAACTCGAATCGAGTCCTTCCAAGGTGGAAGTAGACCCAATGTGGCAGCTGAATACAGTCGTGCCGAGGACGGAGCATCCGGGGGACGATCTGATGGTTCAGTTGGCCCCAAGCATGGGATCTTCAATGGTTCTCCTGGATGATCCTCGTCACGTCCCATGAGTAGTGTCGCCCATGACCATAGGACGGGATCTGATCTCCATGGCCTGGTCGGATGTGCAGGGTCTTGGCTTGATGCTGAGTCAAGCTCGCTTTGGCCCAGTCTGAAGTGAAGTCGGCTGGGCCACGCTTCTGCTGCACTATTTGGATCTTGATCAGGTTCAGTTTGACTGAGCTTGATGGAGCTTGGCTGGGTGCAATCAGATCTAGCCGGATTGATTCTGGCTGCATCCAATTGAGTCTGACTTAGCTTGGTCTGATCTGAGCTTGGTCGGATCTGGTTGGTGTAACCAAACCTGGTTGTGCTTGGATGGAATCTGACCAAGTCTTGTAAGCTGGAGTCTGACTCGACCAATTGTAGGTGATGGAGTCGGAGTTTGATCAGGTTCAAACCGTAGTGATTTGATTCGATCTGATCAGATAGCTGAGTGGCTTTGGCAACTGAGAGGGAACTGAACTTGGTCGCCGGTGAGGGATGTTTATCAGGGTTTGGATCCCATGGAGAAGGAAGGATGAGAGGATGGGGGTTCGAACCAATGGGGTGAATCTGGATGGGTGTCGGTTCTGGTGGTTGGGGTTTGGAGCCGGGCTTGGTAATGTCGAGGAAGGGGTCAGGAGGTTTAGGGGACGGCCTTTGTTGCCCTAGAAGATCCTTCAGTGGGCTGTAGGAGGTCAGGGTAGTAGTCTTGGGCAGAGGTAGACCGTGACTTCCTTGAGGTTTGTCGCCGGAGTGGGGAAAGATGCAGTTGGGAGCCAGCTGGTTTGTACATGGAATGGCTATGGGTGGAGAGGTTGGGTGGCTTTGAGGGGGACCTTGGTGGAGGTTACATGGTGTGGGGAGTTCTTCAACAAAGGTGAGGTCGGTGGCTGCAGCTTCTTGGATGTTGACTGGGCTGGGATGTGGTGTGGTTGGGTAAGGGGGCAGCGAGTGTTGTTCATGGGTTGGGTCAAGGGGAAGCTCGGGCGTAGGTGGAGTATAAGGAGTCCTAATCCAGGTAGAGCTAGGTTGAAATTCTGCAATCCAAGTTGTAGCTAGAATGGGATTTTCTCTGGAAATCTGAACTCTGGTAGGGCACAGATTTGTAGGAAAATATCGTTTGATCATTGCTTCCCACTGTTCTACAGAAGGGTAAGGCAAAGGGATCCAACTCTGGACAGCTTCCTTCCATTGTTCAGCCGTAGGGTAAGTCGTACTCCGAGTTTGACTAGGATTCCTAGTTGGAGTAGGATTTGCAATCCTAGTTTCAATAGGATCTGGAGTCCAAGTCGTACTCTGAGTTTGACTCGAATTCCTAGTTGGAGTAGGATTTGTAATCCTAGTTCCAGTAGGATTTGGAGTCCAAGTTGTACTCAAATAGCCATTGGTGTTTGTAGGTTTGGGTTGGTTGTAGGGAGTAGGTAATGGTTGATACAGTGGTGATGGATTGTAGGGAGGAATAGGGTTGTACGGTGGCATAGGCTGCTGGTATGGTGGCTGGGCATGGGCGGGGTATAGGGGCTGATATGGTGGTGGAGGGACTCGGCCAGGTACAGTAGGGTTAGGGTTAGGGAACGGATGGCCAAGGGAAAGAGGATGAGTGGGTTGAACCGGTTGGGTAGTAGGCTGGTTAGGAGGAATTGGATTGTAGGCTGCATAGGGTGGAGGTAGATGATGATATGGTAGGCGTATCATAGATGGCGGTATAGGATAGGCTGGTACTCCTGCCATCAGAGTAGCTTCCGGAAGGCTTTGGGCGGCACAGTCCGCGGAACGGAGCTCTGATGCCAAGTTGATACGATGCACCTTCTCAAGGGCTTTCGTACCGGGTCTCTTGCCTTATCTCAGATCCTCTTTAGCCAAATCTAAGGCTAGGTCGAGAGATACCTTTAGGGTTTTAGGAGAAGGACCCTAGGTATTCGACGAGGAAGACGAAGACTAGAGGAGGAGATGGATGAGAAGAGGGATACCTTGCAGCTCCTCTAGGGTTGGCTGGCTTCTCTTGGAGATCCAAGCCTTGGAGAACGTGGGTGATGGCTGGTAGTGGTGATGATGGTGGCGAAGGAGTGGATGGCAGCGGAGAAGGAGACCGGTGATGGAGAAAGACCGGCTGTAGAGAGAGATGAAGGTGGCTGGTGGATTATGAGGAAACTAGGTTACTGCTACTCCTATATTACTTCTACTCCTAGGATTTATCTCTACTAAATAATAACTCTCATAAATTCGTCCATGCATAATTACAAGCTATGGAGGTCCTTTTATAGAGGCCTCAAGAGAGTTCTACTACAACCTGAATACTACCTTGTTTTAATCAGCAAGTAACCAGACTTTTCTAATAAGACTCAATCTTATCTCAACTTCCTAATAACAAGGACTCATAATAGGAACTGATTTAAGCAAATCATAAACTGAACTCAATCTAGGAAACTGACTCAATCAAGATAACTACTAACTAGGAAATCATCTAAGTAAGCAAACCAGCTAGGAATAGGATTCCTTTGGCCGGCTGAGCTTAGAACGCCCAAAGGGACTTGGGTGCAGCCAACTCCTTGGCGTGGGCCCATCCAAGCAAGGACGTGGGTCCCTTCTTGGAATGGCTCGGTTCGACCTCGTATCAATTTGAGTCCAATGGGCTGAAGCTGGATCGAATCTGGTTCAGATCTGACTCAGATTGGGGTAGGACTCGACTGGGTCAAGTCTGGATTGGTTGATTGGCTCTTGAAATTGAATCTGGCTCGGATTGAGCTAAGTGGCTTGGTTGAAACGGCTAGGACTGGGTTAAGTGGCTGAACCAATCAAGTTGACTGGATCCAGTTGACCAAGTCAACCAACAGTGGCTGAGGGAGAGGCTAAGGTTGATCCGAGGGCTGAGGGCCGCCGGAGGTGGATCGCCGGCGTAGGGGCGGCGGCGGCGGTCGGGATACATCCAGGAAGGGTCGCCTGGAGGTGGGGATTGTCCTGAACGAGGCTGGAGCGACGGGATCTAGGGGAGACGGAGGAGAGGGTTGGGTCGGCAGACGTCGGGAACGACGGCGAGGCTTCGGGAGTGCCTTAGGGAGGTTTGGATCGGGTTAGGGAGGTCGGACGGAAACGGGGAAGGGATCTAGGAGGTTAATGGCGGAGGGAAGGGTAGAAGACGGCGGCGACTGTGAAGGTGATGTTGCCGGGAAACTCACCGGAGATGGTGAAGGGCGACGGGGAATAGATGGCCGGAGTCGTGGGGCTTAGAGGAAGAGAATGGTGGCCTTGGTTGGCGACGGGGGTGGCCGGAGAGGGAACGGCGGTGAAGCTTGGCTAGGGTTTCGGGATAGAGGAAGGAGACGATGAACAGTAACGATGACGTGGCAGTGACGTGGTGCTGACGTGGAGGAGAGAGAAAGTGACGGAGAAGGAAGATGAAGGTGAAGGCGATGCCGGCTGCGGAGAAGATGACCAGCGGGGAAGAAGATGGATCTATGGTGGATATCTGGTGGAAGCTATATTATCTCTACTCCTATGATAATTTATCAACTACTCCTAATAATTCATAACTCTTCATTCATCCTTCATCATTACGTAATACAAACTACTAAGGTCCTTTTATAGAGACCTTGACTGAGTCCTAATCCCCTAGAAAAACCCCCTTGCTTGATTAGCAAGTAATAAGGTTTCTGACTCAACTCAACTTCCTAACTCACATGGACTCTTAATTCATTCCTAACAATCAACTAGGACTCAATAAAAGACTAATGATAAGTACTAATTAAATACTCTAGTTTGAACTAGAAAAGTCCAAGTCAAACTAGGAAAGAGGTTGAACCAGCTTGGTTCCTCTTCTGGGTTCGGGTCCAGTTGGTCGAGTCGGATCGACTCGTATCAAAGAGACGGTTAAAGAGAATGACTCAGATCTCAGATGAAGCATGTATTATGGATGTAGATGTCAGTTGGCAAGATCACATTTCAGGATGGAGTTCGCTTGTTACAGCAATTGACCGTTCAACATTGGCATCGCACCGTTTGAGGGATAGTATGATGTCTCACGTCGCCTTCCTACTTGGGAAAACCTTGCAGAGGTTTCATCCACCGACTCAGACACCATCACCCACTCTTCAGAAGACCAACACAGATCAGATGTGATTGTCATTTGAATTTGCAATTGACGATAGAGTACTCTTGAGGATGGTCCATGGAGAGATCCTGATAGATTGGTCAAGGAAGAATCGACGCTGAGATGTTTTGCCCTTTTGAGGTTTAAGTTCGCGCTGGTGAGATGGCTTGCAGATTGACCTGATTCCACCAGTCGTGCTTCCTACTGTCACGTGTTTGAGCTGAGGAGGCACCGTCCAGATTCATCACGTGTCAGTAGCTTCGACTGGTAGACAGATTATGCATAGGCATTTGGGGTTGAGATGGGAGAGCTGGAGGCGCTGGTGCAGAGTGTCACAAGTGGTTCCTACCTCGAGGGGTGTCTACTGTGTTGTGCGGCCGTTGCGGGCGTTGGTGCCCGGGGTTTTGTGTCGCGAGAGTTGGTGCCCTTTGTGTGTGGTCGCTCAGGTTGTGAGCCTACTAAACATTCTTGTCTTTTGCAGGTGTGCTGTGGTTTAGCTCTGTTGTTTTCGACCCTACCCTTATCGAATTTCGGGACGACATTCCTTTAAGGGTGATAGGTTGTGAGGACCCATTCCTCCGATCCAGTCCGACCGCGTTAGGTTGAGGGTCTGGCTTGGTTGGTTTGGATTGGTTGGCCTTGCTTTGCGATCGGTTGATCGCATCGTTGTTTTTGGGCCCATGGGTAATTTGGTAAATTGGGCCTTGGCGATCGGTTTCACACCCGCGTAGTGTACACACAACCTTGATTGATGTACATGATTGAATAGATACAGTAGGAGCGTTCATGATCATCAGATCCGGACGAGATTGCGACGAGATCGCAATTTGGAGTCAAATCGGATTCAGTCCGATTAGTTGACTCGGCTAGACCAGCTCGGCCACTTAAGTGGCTTAGCTCTCTCTCTCTCTCTCTCTCTCTCTCTCCTATTTTCCTTTTCTCTCTCTCCCTCTCTCTTTCTTTTCCTTTTTCTTTTCTTTCCTTTCCTCTTCCTCTTCCTTCCCTGCCTTCCCCACACCCGATCCTCTCCTCCTTCCTTCCCTTTCTCTCTCTTGCGGCAACCCCTCTTCCTTCCCCGGTGACCTGGAGGCGGGGGCGAGGGCCCCCTCCCCCTTCTCCTTCCTTCCCTTTCTCCCGCGGCAACCCCTCTTCCTTCTCCGGCGACGATTGCGGTTGTGGGAGGACTCCGGCTAGCTGGAGACGGCTACGACAACGAAGGATGATTGAGGACGGCGGATCACGGTGGATTAGCAAGGATTGAAGACTTGGATTTGCGTTTAAGGTATAGGGTTTCTACCTTAACTTTGGGTTAAGCTTAAGTTAGGGTTTGGTTGTTTGATTTGTTGTTTTCTTTGTATTAATTAGTCCCTCTAAGCATGCTAAATTACTGATTGAAGTCTCGGGAGATTTGATTGAAATTTATTTGGGTTTTATGCATTGTTTTCCCCAGATTTACCCTAATCTCTATTTTTAGCTGAACTGGTGTGTTCGAGCTAGACTTCTACACCGTATGTGCATGATCTCGAGCAACTT
Organism: Narthecium ossifragum; assembly: GCA_963920575.1. NCBI lineage: Eukaryota > Viridiplantae > Streptophyta > Magnoliopsida > Dioscoreales > Nartheciaceae > Narthecium > Narthecium ossifragum. The sequence continues at coordinate 18,934,237 of OY986964.1, read as the reverse complement.
CCAAGACGAAAGTTGTAGATCATCGAGTTCTCTTTCGATTGCTGCTAGTTTCGTGATTTTTTGATTTATATACGATTTTTAGTGAAGTTTTTCCTAAACTGCTGCAAAACAGGAATTAAGAAATTGATTAGTAAAATCAGTGGAAATTAGACATCAATTAGATCCAATTCTTGGACTCATGTTCCTAACATGCCATTGAGTACATGTTTAAGTTTGATTTCAATTTGATACATCGTTGGATGTCAAATTGATGAGTTTTCATCGCTTTTGGCCGAAGACCGAAATACATGGTTTTCATCTATCCTCGTTCGTCCTTTTGAATTGGGCGATACCACCGCTAGTGCTTCCATGGAGCGGGAAAGCCCCGTAACCAGAGGAGAGATGAAGGGCATCCATGGGTCGTTGCAGACGTTGGAAACCGCACAAGTGGTGACGCGGGATTGGCAGCGGGAGATGCAGATCATCACCAAAGGGATCTCGGAGAGGAAATCGCCTTTATGGCAATACAGATGCAAGGAAGGAATCAGGGAGCCATGGGCGAACCTGGAGGTAACCCTAACCCTAATCCACCTCCTACCATGAACCCTACTTCTCCTAGGACTCCACCTGAAGCTGTCCCTAACCTAGGAGTACCCGACCTTCATCCCAATTATGTCTTGGTTGGAACATGTCCACCACACCCTATCCCTCCTACCCAACCCCCTGCTCAACCGGCCTACACCACACCCTTGGCCGCCACCATTACCTGTCCACCACCACCTGGCTCCACTATCCTTCCACCCCACCACACCAGCCTCTATATCTACCCTATCACCCCCCTCCATACCAGCAGCCTACGCCCCCTCCATATGTCCCCTACAACCCAGCTCCTCCTCCACCCCATTACAACCCTCCTCACACCCCACCTGCATATGAACAACCCCATGACCCAATCTGTGAGCAACCCTTTGCTGCCCGGATTCCCCGCATGGACTTCCCTTGCTATGATGGTGCTACAGATCCTACTCATTGGATTCTCAAGGCGGAGCAGTTCTTCTCTTACCACCCTATCCATGAACAAGAGAAGGTCCGCTACGCCGCCTATCACTTCGATGGAGATGCCCAGACATGGTACCATCTGTCGAAGGATACGGATGACTGCGCAACATGGCATGCCTTGCACTTGCGCTATGGACCGACGACCTACGAGGACCCCATCGGCGAACTCACTCGGATTCAGCAAGATGGCTCAGTCCGAGACAACCAGATCCGGGTCGACTGAGGTCTAGGTCGTGTTCCACACTTGGCTTGGGATGTGGTACTGAGTCTCTTCATCGGTGGATTGAAGCCGGCCATCAGGTACGATGTTCAGCTCGCTAGACCAGTCACCATAGCCGAGGCCATCAGCTACGCCAAGACTCAGGAGGCGAAGCAGTACGCGATCCGGCATGCTACGGCAAGGACGACGCCTGCACCTACCCGTCCAGCCCCCGCTGCCCGTGCCACGCCCGCGAACTGGAGCTCGAGTGAGACTAGGACTCCTTATCCTACTCAAACTAGGACTCCTAGTTAGACTCAAACTATAGTCCGACCTCAACGAAGACAGCTATCTCTAGCTAAACTGCAACAACGAAGAGCACAAGGACTTTGCTTCCAATGTGACGAGCCCTATACACCGGGGCACCGCTGTAAGCAGCTGTTGAGCATTGAGATCGTCAATGAGGAACCAGCCACGGAAGATCTGGTTGGAGCTGAGCTTGAAGAGGAGACCACAGACCTAGCTGAGCATGGAGAACCCTCACTTGGCATGATGATTGGCCAAGTGCTTGTGGCTCTTCCAGCTACCGAGTCAACGGTAGAGGACCCACTGCCGTCGCCTACTTCAGATCCTCTACTACCTGATCTGGACAACATCTCCCATGGCCAACATGAGTTCAGTCCAGGCCGCACGGCAGCATCACCCCCCTCGACAGCAACCATCTCAAGTCCGGTACCCCAATGGCTTGAACCAATTCAGGAGGATGTCAAAACCAATGCAGAGATGCAGAAGCTCGCTGGGAACATACAGAACGGAGATATCAAGGGACCATGGACAGTTCACAACGGAGTCATCTTCCACAAAGACCGCATCTTCTTGAGGAAGAACTCTCCAGTCATTCCAGAGATCTTGGTGACCATACACTCCAGCACACATGAAGGGTTTGTCAAGATGTGGCACCGGCTACGAACCACCTTCTACTGGAAGGGAGTGCAAGCGCGGATCAAGGACTTCATCCGTCAGTGTGACACCTGCCGACGACACAAGGCCGAGACCCTGAAGCCAGCCGGCCTACTCCAGCCCCTACCCATCCCTCACGACGTATGGACTGATGTCTCTATGGACTTCATCGACGGACTCCCATCTTCTAGAGGGTACAGCCATTCTAGTAGTCGTCGACAGATTGTCCAAATATGCACACTTCGCTCCCCTACGGCATCCCTACACGGCATACTCAGTAGCTCGAGTTTTCTTCGACACGGTGTTCAAGCACCATGGCATGCCAACTAGAATCGTCTGTGATCGAGATCCTACCTTCACCGGCAACTTTTGGCATGAGATCTTCAGATTGCAAGGAGTCAAGTTCAGATTCTCCTCAGCATACCACCCCTAGACGGATGGCCAAACTGAGGTAGTAAACCGATCACTGGAGATTTACTTACGATGTTTTTCAGGTGATCGTCCTACACAATGGACCCAATGGTTGACTTGGGCGGAGTACACCTATAACACTAGTTGGCACTCCAGCATCCAGCGGACACCCTATGAGGTAGTGTATGGGAGACCTCCACCGACCCTCCTCTCCTACGTACCCGGGACAGCCAGATCAGCAGCTGTAGATCACTTCCTAGTTGAAGGGGATAAAGTGATAGCATATGTTAAGTCAAGGTTAGCAGCTGCCCAGAACAAGATGAAGCAAACATACGATCGAGGACATCGCGACGTCGAATTCCAGGTCGGAGAGATGGTCTATGTCAAACTGCAGCCCTATCGACAGAAGTTCGTGGTCAAGCGTCAATCTCATAAGCTTGCGGCAAAGTTCTATGGGCCATACGAGGTATTGGAATGCATAGGAGCTGTTGCTTACCGCCTCCAGCTTCCATCAAATTCTAAGGTACACCCAGTCTTCCATGTATCACTCCTGAAGAAGCACGTGGGAGCTTAGATACCCGTTGTCACCGAGATTCCGGATCCCTCAAACAATCAGGCCAAGCTGTATCCCCAGGCTTATCATTGACCATCGGCATGCTCCCCCCGCCACCAAGAAGAAGTTCTGGTACATTGGAAGGGCCATAGTCTAGCTGAAGCCACATGGGAGGTATTCACTGATTTCTTGGATCGTTATCCTGACTTCGGCCTTGAGGACAAGGCACTTTTCGAAGGAGAAGGGGATGATACGGTTGGGACCCAAGCCCAACCCACGCCCAGCCAAGTGGAACCAAGTCCAGCTCCACCTGGGCTAGACCAACCCACGCCCAATTCTGGGGCAGGGCCCACACGTGGGATTGGCCCAGGAGGGACCCACGCAGGTCAGGGCCCACCTCCTAGGAGGATTCGGCCTTGGACCAGGTCCCAAGCCAAAGCCAGCCTTAACGAATCCTATTCCTAGCTGGTTATTTCATTAGTTGAGTCTTAATTGTTTTCCTTGTTGATTTCCTAGTTTGAGTCCAGTTTGTTCTATGCTAGTTCAGATTATGAGTCCTAGTTGGGTTGAGTCAAGTCACTTGCTGTTTAAGCAAGTAGGTATCCAGGTTGGAGTAGAACTCTTTGAGGCATCTATAAAAGGACCTCAATAGCTTGTATTAGGGTTTTATGCATTGAAGAATAAAGTTAAGAGATATTATAGGAGTAGCTGTAACCCTAGGAGTAGCCATAACTTAATACCCCACATCCACCAGCCACCTTCATCTCTCTACTCCCGGATTCTCTCTCCACCAGCCAGCCACCATCCATTGCCGTCCACCGCTGCCATCTACAGTGCACGTCCCCATCACCGGCGTCCATCTTTGGCTGCCGCACTTCCACCGCCACCTCCCTTGGCTTGGATCTCCAAGAGTAACCGGCCAACTCTAAGAGGATCTGCAAGGTATCCTCTTCTCTTCCGTCTCCCACCTCCAGTCTTCACCTTCCTCGTCGAATACCTAGGGTCCTCCTCCTAAAACCCTAAAGGTATTTCTCGACCTAGCCATAGATTTGGCTAAGGAGGAACTGAGACCTGGCAAGAGACCAGGTACCCGTGCCTACGAGAAGGCTCGGCGTAACAGATCTACTGTCAGTTGCAACCTATTTTATTGTTTTCTGATTTTCGTATGAATTGTTATGATTTTCCTACGGATGGGCTGCGCGTAGCAATTCAAGGTAATTTGTGAAGTTAACGGTTTTGATTAGTGTTTTCCTGGTAATCGAGCCGTCGGATGTTTCCCAGTTTTAGATATCTTGATCCCAGTATGTTTTCATGCGTTTGTCTAAGTTAGATCTCGAATCCGACGTCGTTTGGACGTCGGATCGATGAAGTCGCTTAGCCTCTAATTAGAGGATATTGATGATTAAATAATATTATTTATGTTCATCTATGTTTTCGGGGTTGCTTCCCGTTGCAAGGGTTCATGGTTGACAATCGCGGTACCGTCGTAATGCCAGGACCCGCTGCGGATTGGTTGGCAGCGGTCGGTGGTATCGCTGCAGCAATCTGGTTTGACTTATTTGTTATTTTATCATATTATTACATGCTTACTTCTTACCTGCATATGGATCATAGCATGCATTTTGGCTTGATCGCCGATCCGAGGCTTTCTGGTAGCTCGGATCTAGCTCTAGGACCGTGGCGAATAGCTTGGTCCAGGTTGGGTTGTAGTATTCAGTCGATATCGATGATAGGTTTAGATGACTTGAATACATGTTGATCGATTATTTAGACGTCGTGTCGGCCTCGAGTCGCGTTCTGAGGTGTAACCGGTGTCCGGTTATAGCGACTCTTGGGTAGAGGGTGTGCCTCTCAGCGGTGCCTTTTCCTGCCAGTAGTGCCGGTTTCCTGCTTGTGACTCAGCAATGTTGGTTTCTGCTTACCGTGGGTGACCCGTCGTGTGACCAGCTCGGCTAGAAGATCATGATTGTGGACGTCAGGGACACACAGTGGGGTTATGGGACCCTTGTGTACCCCAAACCTTACTTGGGGGGACACTGTTGTGTTCCCTCCTTTCTGTGTGTCGTAGTGTAGAACCCTACTGAGCTTAGTGCTTACTCCTACCTGGGCTGCGTTTTGCAGGTGCAGGCGTTAGCTCTTCTTTAGTGGCCCCTATCGGGTAGGTGTTTGGTGGCGCGGCGGCGTCTACCGGTGGTTGAGGAGCCATGATCGTCATCTATACTTTTTTGTTTAGATAGCCTCCTAAGGGAGTATGATGTATATGAATGTACCCTTTGAGGTTTTGAAATCTTTTATATTATATCTTTTGAGGTTGTTGGTTTTTTTTTAAATTTCGGAAACTTGTGAATTGTTTAGTGAAACCAGTAAGCTAGAGGGAACCCTCGCCAAAATTTATTCCGTATTTAGTTAGGTTCCGGTTCGCGTCACCCGGCCCGGTTGGGCCTTCGCGGGTTGGGGCGCGACACTTGCGCTCTTGATTGTTTTCAGTATATTATTATCTGTGTTTTTGGATCCTTTGTTCTTGTTTCCCTGTCGGATCGACCTCTCTTATGATGCACTGCACCACGACGGCTGTGCGAGACACATTTGAGCGACATAAAAAATTAGCGCCGTTGCTGGGGAGACGGTTCAGAGAAGAACCAGAATCATCAGTGGCATGATTGACAACATCAAGGCGGTAACTTAGTTCCTTTCTTTGTCATTTGTTTCTTTCTTTTACTTAGCTTACTTTCTTTAGTTTGTACCTTTTGGGATTGCGTGACGTGTATGCTTCAATCAATATAGAGACAAATTAGGCAGATTTGCTAGACGCCCCGAGAGTGATTCTGATACTTATGATAGTGAAACATACATTGCTGATCTTTTTGACACACAATCACAGACTTCACAGCATACTTTGATTATGGCTGAGCACGAAGAACAGCAGGCTCCTAGGAGTTTGCAAGAGTATTTGCATCCCACACGCACTGCTACGCCTTCATGCATCATGTTTCCACCTAATGCAGCACTTGTAGACTTTAAATCTTGCATGATTCAGTTGTTTCCTACCTTTCACCTGTTGGAAAATGAAAATCCATATGTGCATATTAGGGAGTTTGAAGAAGTAGTAGCGACATTTCATGGCCAAGCGCACTAGATATGATCCGACTTAAGTTCTTCCCGTTCTCATTGAAAGATAGAGCGAAGAGTTGGTTATATTCTTTGGGATCACAATCGATAGGATCTTGGGCTGAAATGACACAGATGTTTTTCAATAAGTACCTTCCACAACACAAGACCAATGCACTTAAGAGACAGATCTTGACCTTCGCACAGAAGGATAGTGAGACTCTGTATCAGGCGTGGGAGCGATTTAAAGACATGTTGAACTTGTGTCCTCATCTTGGGTATGAGAGTTGGTGACTTGTTAGTTATTTTTACGATGGGTTAACTGTTAGAGAACGACATGAAGTTCTAAGAGAGGGGTTTATCTTAGGCTTTATACGATAAAATCAGTTAAGGAAATCGAAATAGGAGAAGTCTAATTAAATCATATGCTTGCTAAAGATAAGAGCAGATAATGTATTTAAGCAAGGGATATGAGATGAGAGTTAGAGAGATTGCACCATAACTTTTATAGTGGTTCGGCCAACCTTGCCTACGTCCACTTCATTCAAGGGCCTCTTTGAGGTTCCACTACTTGCAAGACCTATTACAAGTTGTCCACCAAGCTTCCGGATGCTTGGCAACCTATCCACCAAGCTTACGGGTGCTTGGCAACCTTACAATCTCTCTAATATCTCTCTAGGATATTTCTCTCAAAGTCTACTTCACACTTGAAGTAGTTTTACAAAGGTTTAGCTCACTAATAAGAGATAGAAACTTGCTAGAATATGATTACAATAATCCCTTAGCTCCCTCTAAGTGCTTGGCAAGTTTGCTGCCCTTTCCCTTTTATAGCTGAGCTTCAAACCCCTCCAAAATAGCCTCCCAATGACTATTTCCTTCTCCTGCAACGGCTCTTTAACGGCTCTTTTCTGGGCTGGCGGTCGACCGTCGCATTGTCCGTGACATCATCTGCCAGGTTCTTCTTGAGCCACGGTCGATCCACACATCGTCCGTCAAGCCTCACGGTCGACCATCCCATCGACCGTGACATCGTTCGTCAGGCTCTGTTACGAAAACCGCTTCCCACGGTCGATGCACCGATCGACCGTCGCTCCTTTGAGCCAAGTCACATAGGCCACGGTCGATCGGTCCATCGACCATCACATCGACCGTCAGCCTATTTTCCCAAGAACATCTTCCGCGGTTGATCCATGCATCGTCCGTCGCATCGACTGTCAGTACAAAAACACGTTATATATGATTTTAATGCTTTCCAAATTAAGGGATTATAATATTAAACCAATGTTTTATTATCAATTATACATTGACATCATCGAAACAATATTAGGGCTAACAATCTCCCTCTTTTTTATGATGGCAACCTTTAAATTGTGATGATAAAACCTTGAAGGCTCCCTCTTAATTTTTGCATCCATTTTTCTCATAAAATATGTTCTAAAGTGAATTTCACTGAGGCATGCAAGTCATATGTCACTAAAAAGATATATCAGGCTTGATTATAGGTCAAAAGATATGAAAGCGCAAAATATGACCTATGTACCTCTTTGTAAAGAAACATGAGACATGATATTTGAGCATGAATTATATTCTCATGAAATCTCCAGTAAATCCTTTAAACATCAAAAGATTTCAAGTATGTAGAATATAAAGTTTTAAGAACTTTCAAAAACTGATATCACAATATTTCTCCCTCTTTGACATCGTCAAAAAGATTTGGTAGAGGGGGAAGAAAAATCACAGATAACCATAAAAATTTCTTAACAAAAGAAAGTTTTAAATCAGACTTGATACTAATTTGAAGGTTCAAATTTAAGGTTTAAAATTTTATCAACCAAGATACCAAATCAAGTGTTACGCCGTGCCTTCTCGTAGGCACGTGTACCTGGTCTCTTCCCTGGTCTCAGTTCTTCCTTAGCCAAATCTATGGCTAGGTCGAGAGATACCTTTAGGGTTTTAGGAGAAGGACCCTAGGTATTCGACGAGGAAGATGAAGACTGGAGGTAGGAGACGGTAGAGAAGAGGTTACCTTGCAGATCCTCTTGTGGTTGGCTGGTTACTCTTGGAGATCCACGCCAAGAGAGGTGGAAGAAGGGGGGCCGGCAGCCAAGGAGGACGCCGGGATGGGAGCGGTGGCTGGTAGCGGCGAACGGCGGTGGTGATGGTGGTAGCCGGCGGGTGGAGAAGGCCAGCAAGAGAGAGAAACGTGGGAGGGGCTGGTGGTGGTGGAATATTAAATTAGAACTACTCCTCAGATATCCTACTTTAACTACTAACTTTATTCTTCAATGCATAATATCTAATACAAGCTATGGAGGTCCTTTTATAGAGGCCTCAAGAGAGTCCTACTTCAACTAGAGAACTAATTTGCTTTAATCAGCAAGTAACCATACTTTCCTACTAAGACTCAATCATAACTCAAACTCCCTAACAAAGTGGACTCAAAATAGGAACTAATAAAACAAAGCATAAACTGGACTCAAACTAGGAAATCAACTAGGAAAGCAATTAAGAACTAACTAAGGTAGTAACCAGCTAAGGCCGGCTTGGCTAAGCCACCTCAAGGGACGTGGGTCCCATCTAGCCTTGACCATGGGTCCGCCCATGCTTGGGTTTGGGAGTGGATCTTGTCTGGCCAGATTCAGCGATGGTTGAGCTCGTAACATCAAGATTTTCGATCAAAATGGTCATTTGTAATCAATTCTTCACACAAAAAGACTTTCTTAAACCATTTTTAAACATGAAATGGAATAAGAAGATGTACTGGAGGGTCTATATATTGAAAATTAAGACATACCTTGCGCCTCCACTTGTCAATTTTATTTTCTTTTACTCCGAATGCTGTTAAACAAAGATTTGCAGTTTCTTCTTCTCCTTCTTCTTCTTCGAAAGTGGAGCTCAAGTCACTTTCTTCCTTGGCCTTCTTCTTCTTCTTTGAAAATTTCTTGAGCTTTGGACAATCCGACATGTAATGTCCGGGCTTCCTACACTCATAACAAGTAATTTTATTTAAGTAAGAAGAGGAGTTTTCTTTTTCACCTTTGGGGTTTTTCTTTCCTTAATTCTTGATGATTCGTTGGATTCTTATTGTGATCTTTTGCATCTCCTCATCATCATCTTCATTGATTGAGTCAGATGAGTCTTTGTATGTTGACTTGAAAGCAATGGTTTTCTTTTTCTTTCTTTCTCCATCATTGCTCTTCTCCATGTTCATCTCATATGTCATGAGAGAACCCATTACCTCATCAAGGGACAGGTTAGTTAAATCTTTAACTTCTTCGATTGATGTAACCTTGGGATCCCATGTCTAGGTAGACACCTAAGGATCTTTCTTACCATCTCATCATTAGAATAGCTTTTACCAAGAGAATCAAGAACATCTATAATATCGGTAAAGCGAGTGAACATTTCATTTATATTCTCAACATCCTTCATAGAGAATAGCTCATAATCATTAACAAGCATGCTAATTTTAGACTCCTTGACTCGGCTTGTTCCCTCATAGGTAACTTCAAGTTTTTCCCATATTTCCTTAGCAATTTTACATGCAGAAATTCTATTGAATTCATCACGGCTAAGGGCACAAAATAAAAAGATTTTAGCCTTGGCATTTACTTGAAGTTTCCTAAAATCAGTATGAGTATATTCATTCTTAGCTTTTGGAACTTCTTTTCCCTCAATGGTTTTTAAAGGGATAGAATCTCCATCTTCTATTATCATCCATGCATCATAGTCCATGGATTGAATGAAAATTTCCATTTTGGTTTTCCAATAGGTGTAATTTATTCCATTAAAGTAGATTGTCCCTCTATGATTTCCATCTTGATTTAGGATCCTCTAAGGGTTGTTATACCACAAAAATAGAGACCAAGCTCTGATACCATTTGAAGCTCTAAAAGAGGGGGGGGGGTTATCTTAGGCTTTATAAGATAAAATCAATTAAGGAAATCGAAATAGGAGGAGTATAATTAAATCATATGCTTGCTAAAGATAAGAGCAGATAATGTATTTAAGCAAGGGATATGAGATGAGAGTTAGAGAGATTGCATCAGAATTTTTATAGTGGTTCGGCCAACCTTGCCTACGTCCACTTCACTCCAGGGCCTCCTTGAGGTTCCACTACTTGCAAGACCTCTTACAAGTTGTCCACCAAGCTTCCGGGTGCTTGGCAACCTATCCACCATGCTTACGGGTGCTTGACAACCTTATAATCTCTCTAATATCTCTTTAGGATATTTCTCTCAAAGTCTACTTCACACTCGAAGTAGTTTTACAAAGGTTTAGCTCACTAATAAGAGATAGAAACTTGCTAGAATATGATTACAATAATCCCTTTGCTCCCTCTAAGTGCTTGGCAAGTTTGCTGCCTCCCTTTTATAGCTGAGCTTCAAATCCCTCCAAATAGCCTCCCAACGGCTATTTCCTTCTCCTCCAACGGCTCTTTAACGACTCTTTTCTGGGCTGGCGGTCGTCCGTCGCATCGTCCGTGACATCGTCCGCCAGGTTTTTCTTGAGCCACAGTCGATCCACACATCGTTCATCAAGCCTCACGATCGACCGTCCCATCGACCGTGACATCGTCCGTCAGGCTCTGTTACGAAAACTGCTTCCCACCGTCGATGCACCGATCGACCGTCACTCCTTTGAGCCAAGTCACATAGGCCACAGTCCCATCGACCGTCACATTAACCGTCAGCCTATTTTCCTAAGAACATCTTCCGCGGTCGATCCACGCATCAACCGCCATACCCCACGGTCGATCCATGCATCGTCCGTCGCATCGACCGTCAGTACAAAAACACATTAAATATGATTTTAATGCTTTCCAAATTAAGGGATAATAATATTAAACCAATGTTTTATCATCAATTATACATTGACATCATCGAAACAATATTAGGGCTAACACGACAATTTGTCGAAATGATGTGTAATGGTGACTTTTTACAAAAAGATCCTGATGCAGTTATAGAGTATTTTACAGAGCTTAATGAGAAATCTCATACATGGACTGGGCCGAGCGCATCAGATAGTACCAGCAGAGCCAGACCATTTCGCAGCAACAGGGTGGAGGAATATATCAGCTGTGCGAGGAAGATGCACTCAAGGCTAAAGTGGAGAGTCTGACAAGGGAGCTGGAGCTACGAAAGAACAAAAATAAGATGGCTGCCTGGACCTCTCCATATTGTGAACCTTCAAAGCCAGCTAGGCCTTGTGTGATCTGTCAGGGCGTGGATCACCAGATTGACAATTGCCCCACCTATGCTGTGATGAGGGGCATGTACGATGAACATTGCAATGCCGTGGGTGTATTCAGGAGGCCGTACACTCCCTATTCAGAGATGTATAATCCAGGGTGGCGAGAGCATCTAAACTTCAGCTGGAAGTCGAACGCTCCACAAAGCAACAAGCATCATCAACCACCACCCAATAAGCCTTTTTCTAACCCTCCTAATAATGCATCCGGTTTTCCTAGGCCTACATTTACTGATTGAGCAGAAATCCAAGGAAAGAAAAGAGGATAAGCTGAAAAGGTTACATGGATAAACATGGAAGATTAAACTGTACATGGTCATGAAGAATCAGATAGTGTGCCATACATTATTGGAAAGCTCTTGAAGTCTAGTTTCTGCAGAATTTTACAGTTCATAATTCCTAGTTTTCTAGAGGAAATTACAATACTTTTAGTACCCAGGGCGCAGAGTTGAATGGCAAAAGAAATACGAAGAAAAGAAGATAGATCTTCTTTACATAAAAGATCGATCTATATTAAGGCAAGACAAAAGATACAATACAGAGACGCACGGTCAATCGTCGCATCATCCGTCACATCAACTGTGAGCCTTTGTCACGAAAAAGGCTTCTCGGGGTCGATGCGAAGATCGACCACGAGCCTAAACAAGAAAAATGGAATAAAAGATCGATCTTCTCCTATAACGAGATCGATCTTCTTCGCAGTTGAGAAAATTGAGAAATTCGATGATGGAAAAGATCGATCTTCTCCTTTAAAGAGATCAATCTTCCTCGGGCGCAGCCAGTTCTACGGGATGAAATGATCGATCTTCATTCCTAGAAGATCGATCTTTATATGGCGGTTAAGCAAAATAACGGGTCAAGATCTAATCCGAGTTAAAGACTTTTGGAGCCTATAAATAAGAGACTTCGGGTTATCCAAAGAGAGCTTTTTGGAAGACTTTTCTAGAGGAAGAAGGAGACCAAGCCACCATCCATGGATGAGTAATTTTCAAGCATGGCGGATGGATGACTAAGCAAGGATGAGGGTTTCTTTCTCATTGTGTTACGAGCGGTCTACTCGTGATCCTCTCGTAATGGGTCTCTACTGCTCCAATCGATCAGAATTGAGTCTGATCGGGCTTGATTGAGTCCAACTGGCTGATTTGGCTAATTGGATCGAATCTAGCTCAAGGAATTGGGTCATGCTTGACTTGATTGGGCTAAGTGGCTTGGCTTGGTTGAACCGGACTTGATTGGGCTGAACCTGATTGAAGTGGCTGAACCGGGTTGATCCAAGAGCTGTGGTTCGCCGGAGTAGATCGCCGGCGTAGGGGCAGCGGCGGCGGTTGGGGTAGTGGCAGGAAAGTTCGTGGGTTGATGGGGAAGAGATCCACCGGAGTGGATTGGTCGGAGGTGGGCTAGATCGGCGGGATCTAGAGGTCAAGGGCGGCGGGGTTGGGTTCACCGGCGTCGGGGACGACGGGGAGCTCGGCTGGGGCTTGGGACGTCGGGAAGATGGTCGGGAAAGGGTCGTGGGGAGACGAGGAAGGCTTTAGGGATGTTTTGGAGGTGGAATAGGGATCGGGCGTGGTTGATGGCGGTGAGGATGAGGGTCGGGTTGCCGGGGGAAGAGGCCGGAGACGACGACGCGGGCGATGGAGGGTATGGGCGGAGTCGTGGTGCCAAGGGGAAGAGGATGGCGGGTTTAGGTGGCGACGGGGGTGGCCGGAGAGGGGAGAACGGCGGTGAGGCTAGGGTTAGGGCACGGGAGAGAGAGGAAGGAGATGATGAACAGTAGCGGGTGACGTGGCGCTGACGTGGCGGTGGGGTCACTGTCGTGGCGGAGAGAGAAAGTGACGGGGAGAAGGAAATTGAAGGTGAAGGCAATGCCGGCTGCGGAGAAGATGATCGACGGGGAAGAAGGTGGATCTATGGTAGATATCTGGTGGAATCTACTTTACTTCTACTCCTATGATATTCTACTCCTATGATAACTTATCAACTACTCTTAATAATTCATAACTCTTCATTCATCTCATGCATAACCTAATACAAACTACTAAGGTCCTTTTATAGAGACCTTGACAGAGTCCTAATCCACTAGAAAAACCCCCTTGCTTGATTAGCAAGTAATAAGGTTTCTGACTCAACTCAACTTCCTAACTCAAAGGGACTCTTAATTAATTCCTAACCATCAACTAGGACTCAATAAAAAGACTAATGATAAATACTAATTAAATACTCTAGTTTGAACTAGGGAAGTCCAAGTCAAACTAGGAAAGAGGCTGAACCAGCTTGGTTCCTCTTCTGGGTTCGGGTCCAGTTAGTCGAGTCGGATCGACTCGTATCACATTGGTTCGTGTTTTAATCTTTAATGTTTAAACTCTATCATTGGTTCGTATTGGATCTTCATAGATGGTTATGTGGTTGAACATTATTATAAATCTAGTCATGCTTTTGTTATGATATTGTGATCCCATAGATAACTCTCTTGTTCTCCTATCTAGTCTCATGAAATCTTTGCTATGCATTGCCTATACTGACAACCGGTATCGTGTATTCTTAGATTCTGGTATGATAGAGTAAGGGCTACAATGAGAAGAACCAAACATAGAAAGAGACATTTATATTCTATCAAATTCATAGCTCCAAACATTACTGTCGAGGAGATTTGGATGTGAATCCCTTTACTGAGTTTTACATGAGTCATTGGTAAGAGAAGAACCCAAGTCCGAGTGAGAGATTTCTGAAGCCTAACCTCATCCAAGTCTTGATTTCCTTTATTAACTTCACTTTACCATTACATATTCAATCTAATTTTCTTAACTCTTATGCTCTTGATTGTTTCCAATATATTTGTTATCTGTGTTTCTGAATACTTTCTGCTTGTTTCCATATGGATTCGACCTCTCTTATGTTGTACTGCACCCCGACCGCTATGCGAGACACATTTGAGCGACATCAGTTCTACTCTAAGTCACACTAAAAGGGAGGAAAACAACAACAGTGTTGTTTCTCCGTCTAAGTCTAAAGGATGCCAATGGGCTCCATAACCCCATTGATTACCATGGGATCCATCCTCTCTAAACCGACCACGCTGGGACTGGCACCACAATGCCCGATCCCTCGGATCGACGATCAACCCATTGCCCACGCCTAACCTGAAATCCCTCCAATGCATATATAGTGCATGTACCTATTCAAGCATCTTGATGTCACTATATGCCACATCAACATCAAAGTCCATAGTTTAAGTTGATTTTTTAACAGCAATCGGCAACGCCATTATACAATAGCCTTTGGTGCAGTGCTGGCACACAACAGGCTAAGGTTCCACAGTTACCCAGCGGGTATCTGGTCTACAAGTACAATGATAGGACTACCAACCAAATAACCAACCAATCCAACCAAACCAATCAAGCTAACCAATCCAATCAATAATTCAATCAACCTATGTTAACGCCCCCGACGTGCGCCGGCTATCAATTGGGCTATCAATTAAAGCAATAGGGCACACCTTTAGCCCATTTATTCTACACATTCTTGAGGGCCATGACTTCCTCGGTTAACCACAAATCAATAAAGGCACACCTTCGGGCCATTTACACTAAGTATGCAATTTAGGTGTTTAAATCCCACAATAGAAATCTTAACATAAAGCCTCTTAAAATCCCGTCAAAATCCATGAAAAGCCAACGTGTGGTCCTAAGCATGCATCAGCAAGACATACTAAGGCATCGAGTCGATCGGAAGACAATTGATCGACGAAATCAAAGAAATCGATTAAGATCGGTAATTTTCGTAAATTACACTAAACCACAAATCATGGCATAATTCGATGGCAAATTCATCAAATTCGAACTAAAATATCATACTAATCATTGGGAAGGACATACAACAAATCCGGGTTGAAAGGAAACCAAAATCATTGAAATCGAAATCACTTTTAGCTATCAGCATATAAGAAGAGATCGATCTTCTTACCCATGAAGATCAATCTTCCTACCCATGAAGATCGATCTTCCTTATACGTCCACTCTGTCAAGACAAGAAGATCGATCTTTCCTTAAATTTCTGTTTCATCGCGGTCTTGTAGAAACTTCTCCATAAATCATAGGAAAATCAGAAAATTACGAAATCAATGGAATTAGAAAGTAGATTCAAAGATCTACACCTTTCATCTTGAAAGTGATACAATATCATGCACAGAAAGCTTAGAAATCAAGTTACAACTCGGTTGTTTCAATGAAAACAGAAAACCAACAAAATCTCCTTATCAGTATAGAAGAGATCGATATTCTACCCAAGAAGATCGATCATCTTCATACGAATGAAGGAATATGAAAGCTAACAGATCGATCCTCTCCTACAGAAAATCGATCCTTCATACGACGGTTATTATTCACATGAATAGTGTCGAAAATGCAATTTCTTGGATTTGATCTATCAAAATTTGTCCGAATGAAATGAAAGTTTGTAGGGTAGTAGAGGACACTACCAGGAACCTTTCTATGGAAGAACTTTGAAGTTTCATCCGTAAAATATCAAATATGGCTTGTTTCAGTCGAAAAGCCGAAAAAATCGATTAAACGACGATAGAAACCAAATCGACTGGTTAAATATGGAATTGATTGGGTAGGAATGTTCTAAACATGCTACTACACTAGAATATAAAGTTCCATAACAATCCAAAGAACACAAACACACCAAATCCACAATAAACCAATCCTAGGTAAACCAACTCGGTAGAATTACGTAGAAACACCTACATGTATAGACAAGCCGGCGATCTACCAGATCCTCCACTTCGATCGTCGCGGATCTCCAAGCCGGCAGCCAATGAGCGAGAGGAAGAGAGGGAAAGGAAAAGAAAGAGAAGAGAGAGAAAAGAGATGGGTATTTATAGAGATCTTGGAATCCTTTCATTCGCGAGGAGCTGGATGAGAAGAAACTCTCATGTCCGGTTCTGTAGTAGAGATGCGGGAGGACCCGGGGCCAGAGCAAGTTGGGTTGGGGTATAGAGCCGTAAGCGCGGTGGGGGGTGACAGAAGACGTGCGTCCGCCGTCAAATCCCAGGGCTCAACCCCACAGAGAATTCAACGTAACCAGCTAGCCAAGATTGGTATGTCTAGAACTTTTCCCGATCGAGCTCCGATTTTCCGATCAAAAGCACCCCTAAGGTTCTAATCAATCACATACATCAATCCAAGGCCGTGTATGCACTATGCGGGTGTTAAACCGACTGACAATGCATAATTTTACGAAATTACTCTTGAGGTCCAAAAACAGCGATGCGATCAACAGATTGAAAACCAAGGCCAACCGAGCCAAACCAACAACACCAAACCCTCGACCTAACGCAGTCGGACTTGGTTGGAGGTACGGGTCCTCACACGCGCATCGCGTCCACGCGGCCAAGCTGCCCAAGCCGCTCCGTGGCTCCCACTTCCTTCTTCCTCCTCTTCCTTCTCTTTCCTTGCTCCGGCCCCTTATTCTCCTTTATCTCCAGCTCCGGCGCCTCCCGGCCCTCGCAAAGAGGCCCAAGGCAGCTTGCTTGCGGCCATGTCGCCGCCCGGGCTAGCCGCAACCTCTAGGCCGACTAAATGTGGCCTCGTCGCTGACGCCTAGTTCCTCCCGGCTCATCATCGCCGCCTCCCCGGCCTCCACCGCCTTCCTTTCTCTTCCCCCTCTCTTTTCCTTCCCCACTTCCACCTAGACTCTCCTTCCCTTCTCTACTCTTACTTTGACTCCCACCTCCACCGTGTCACACACCGACCCAGAAAACCCATCCAGTTCGGGGAGTGAGGGTTCCTAATCTATTCGATCCATATGTGGCGCATTTCTATAACAATTCTATAAGAGGGGCAGCGTAGTAATTTCTAATAAACTACTATTTATAAGAGTTCCAAATTCCTTAGGCTTAGGTGGGCGGAGAGACATCACAGTTGTTGTTTTCCTCCCTTCAGTGTGCCGTAGAGTAGAAGCTTACTGAGCTTATCGCTCACTCCTACCCGGACTGCGTTTTGCAGGTGCAGGCGCCAGTTCTTCTTCAGTAGAGCCGGCTGGATTAGCTTTTGGCGGCGCGACGACTTCCAGAGGTGCTTGAGGTCACTGTGGGACGACAGTTGTACTATAAAGATCTCCCAAGTGATGGGTGTTCCTGCCTCCCGATACACTCGTTGAATCCACTGCCACCAATGGTTGGCTGCACCATCAAGGTAGAAGGAGGCCATCCTAACCCGTTGGTCCATTGTCGTTCCTTGCATCTCGAAGAACTGCTCTGCTCGGTTCATCCAAACAGCAAGATCATCCCTGGTAAAGTTTGGGAATTCCACTTTTACTTCCCATGGTCCATCAACTTCATTACCCCCATCAAGTATTCGTCTCCGATATTCATGCCGCTGATCATGTTCATGTCCGGAAGCACCAAAGCTTCCGCCTCCTACAGTCTTGGTGCCACCTCCGCCTCCTGATTTGTCGTCGCCATACAAGGATGCCTCCCCTCAGAAACCTCCTGTATTCAAGTGATTGTTAAGCGAAGCAAGTTGTGCAGCAATATCCCGCAGTGCTAACTCATTGTTGTTGAGCTTGATCTCCCTCGCACGGTGGAGCTCCTCTTGACTATTGTGCTTTTGTAGTAACTCGTCGATACCCGCCTGTATATTCTGAACATCCTGCTCTACGGCATCCATCCGATCCTTTAGAGTACCCATCAGATCAGGAACGTTGCTCTGGTACCAATTGATGAAGAACTCACCTCAAGACCACGACTCTCAGAAGATGACCACGAGATGAGAATAGAGGAAGAAGAAAAGATTGAAGGAAAGGAAAGAAGAAGCCTCAATTAATGGCTGAGGGTGTCCTACATCCACTTAATGGCTGAATGATACCCCTCACTCTCCTTATCACTAAGCAGAGAATTCTTATTAATTAAGCATACCAAAAGAACTACACAAGTCTCCTATTAATACTACTAACAATACCCAGCCGAAGGCTTGGATGTCCCAGCACTCACATGCGCTCCTACTAAGACTCCTCCTATAACTCACATACCCATCCATAATGGACTCTTCCTACTGCTCCAACTCTAACATATTGAAAGCAACTCAAATACTAACAGCTAACTAGATAAGAGCTAACAAGTCTTTCGAAGATATCTGGAGTTGAGCCTCCGTGCCCGTCCTGAGCGCCGGCGCTCATCACATAATCCCACCTGCAGTTTGGTCGGAATTACCATAGGATTTTGGACAGCATAAAAGCAAGTTTATACAAGAACAATTGCCTATGAAGTTTATCTGAAATGCCATCTGGAAATCTTGTCCCGAGTTTAGTACTTTGCTTCATTCAGGCACTGGACACCTTCAACACTGCAATTGTTGCACCAATCTATTATGTGATGTTTACGACTCTAACGATACTCGCAAGTGCAATAATGTTCAATGTATTTATCTTCCCCTGCCTTGTGTTACTTTCAGAAGTCGCCTCAGCCTTCTTCGTTTTATACTTATAGGTTAATTTATGGCCTCGAACCTTATCCTTTTATCTTCAGGATTGGTCTGGCCAAACCGTGAGCAGCATAGCTTCCGAGATATGTGGGTTCATAACAGTTCTTTCTGGAGCAATCTTATTGCACAGCACTAGAGGGCAGGAAGCGGCTCATGCAGCAGGTATGGTCTAGAATACTCGGCAGAAATCATTTCTAGTATAGATCGTTTCTCATTATTTATGCGGCGACAGTACGTTCGCTGCATCCATTGGAAAATGCTGGACATGCATCCTGACCAGTCAATTGAGAACTATTCTTTGATAGGTAATGAGAAGATTAAAGCTTTCTGACCTCAAATACCGGGGCTTATATGCCACACATTGCTGAGATTGAATCTCCTACAGGAGATTTTGGTTTCTCCTCTCCTTTGGGTTGTGTGCTGAACTCCTTTTGAGCGAGGAATTTATCAAACTTAGTTATTTTGCTTGAATGGCCTAACCTGTCAGAAAATGATCTATGAAGTTCAACCATGTTCTACCATTTAATTGTTAGGCTGCAATAATGATGCATCCCAGCTTTTCTTCTGGCCTTTTAGACTGCTTTGATCAAGGCTTCTGAGTAATCTTCTGGCGTTTAAAAAGAGAGTTTCCCCCCTCCTCCGGTGATAATTGAAATTCGAAAGCACTTCAAAATTCTAAAGCCAGTTCTTGCGTAGACCGTAGGAACTGCTTGTGAGGGATTTAGTTCTTCTTCTATGATTACTCTCTCGAATATTTTTACTATATTCTGATCAAACCTCGTAAGCAGAAAATTTTGGCTGAGCTTATATGGCAGTCTATGGTGGAGCGGACAACTTTCGCTATATGCTGATATAATTGTTGGGCTTTACTATGATACGAGTCGATCCGACTCGACCAACTGGACCCGAACCCAGAAGAGGAACCAAACTGGTTCAACCCCTTTCCTAGTTTGACTTGGACTTCCCTAGTTCAAACTAGAGTATTTGATTAGGATTTATCATTAGTCTTTTATATTTAACTGAGTCCTAGTTAATATTTGATTGTTAGGAATTAATTAAGAGTCCATTTTAGTTAGGAAGTTGATTTAAGTTTGAAAGCCTTATTACTTGCTAATTAAGCAAGGGGGTTTTTTAGTTGGATTAGGATTCTGTCAATGTCTCTATAAAAGGAGCTCAGTAGTTTGTATGATGATGATGAATGATGAAGAAAATTATTAAGAATAGTTGATAGAATATCATAGGAGTAGAATATCATAGGAGTAGAGGTAATGTAGATTCCACCAGATATCCACCTTCTTCCCCGTCGGTCACCTTCTCCGCAGCCGGCACCGTCTCCACTGGAATTTCTCTCTCCCCGTCACTTTCTCTCTCCGCCGCGTCAGCGACCCCACGCCCAGTCACCTACCACGTTAGCATCTCCTTCCTCCCCTCTGTCGTCTCCCGTGCCCGAGCCTCACGCCGACCACCGCCGTCCAGTCTCTCCGGCTATCCCCGTCCCCTTCCAAGACCTCCATCGACCTCCCCTTGGCACCACGACTCCGTCCAGCCGCTCTTTCGCCTCCGTCGTCCTCTCCGGCATTTTCCCCGGCAACCTCAACTTCACAGCTCCTTCGTCCCTTCCGCGTCCAACCCCGATCTCACCTCCAGACCCCTCTAAAACCCTCGCCAACCGTCCTTAACACCCTTACGACCATCCACGATCCTTCCCGACGTCCCCAGAGCCTTCGTCGTCGTCCCCGACGCCGATCTACTCTAAACCCACCTTCGGCCACACCTGATCCCGCCGATCTAGACCTTCCCCCGCAAATCCACACCGGTGGATCTCATTCCCCATCAACCCACGAACCTTACTACCAAGGTCCTGGCTAGCAAGATCGGATCTGGCTTTAGCTGGATCGGATCTGGTTGAGCCTGATTGGATGGGACTTGACTGGGTCAAGTCTGAGTTGATCTGGATCAAGCTGACCAAGTGGATTGGGATCCGGATTAAGTGGATGAGCTGAATCAGCTTGGCTGAGTCTGATCCAAGATGGCTGAACCGGAGTAGATCGGACTGAGCAAATTCGGTCAATCAAGGTCCAGGAATATTTGACGGCTGAGAGGTCACCGGAGTGTATCGCCGGCGTAGGGGGCACGACGGCGGTCGAGACCTTGGCAGGAAAGGTCGTAGGACGGTGGGGAGGAGATCCACCGGCTCAGATCTGGGTGATGCATGTAGGATTGGCCGGATCTGGGAGGTCGGCGGAAGGGGTTTGGGTTCACCGGCATCGGGGACGACGGGTGATACGGTTGGAAGTCCAGCTCCACCTGGGCTAGACCAACCCACGTCCAATTATGGGGCAGGGCCCACACATGGGCTAGATCCAGTTGGGACCCACGCAGGTCAGGCCCCACCCCTTGGTAGGACCCGACCTTGGACCAGGTCTCAAGCCAAAGCCGGCCTTAGGGATCCTAATCCTTAGCTGGTTACTACCTTAGTTAGTTCTTAATTGCTTTCCTAGTTGATTTCCTAGTTTGAGTCCAGTTTATGCTTTGTTTTATTAGTTCCTATTTTGAGTCCAGTTTGTTAGGGAGTTTGAGTTATGATTGAGTCTTAGTAGGAAAGTATGGTTACTTGCTGATTAAAGCAAGGTAGTTCTCTAGTTGAAGTAGGACTCTCTTGAGGCCTCTATAAAAGGACCTCCATAGCTTGTATTAGGTTTTATGCATTGAAGAATAAAGTTAGTAGTTAAAGTAGGATATCTTAGGAGTAGCTCTAATTTAATATTCCACCACCACCAGCCCCTCCCACGTTTCTCTCTCTTGCTGGCCTTCTCCACCCGCCGGCTACCACCCTCACCATCGCCGTCCGCCGCTACCAGCCACCGCTCCAATTCAGGCGTCCTCCTTGGCCGCCGCCCCTCTTATTCCACCTCTCTTGGCGTGGATCTCCAAGAGTAACCAGCCAACCACAAGAGGATCTGTAAGGTAACCTCTTCTCTACCGTCTCCTACCTCCAGTCTTCATCTTCCTCGTCGAATACCTAGGGTCCTTCTCCTAAAACCCTAAAGGTATCTCTCGACCTAGCCATAGATTTGGCTAAGGAAGAACTGAGACCAGGGAAGAGACCAGGTACGGCCTACGAGAAGGCACGGCGTAACAACGGGGATGGCTCTGAGGATGTCGGGAAGGGTCGTGGATGGTCGGAAGGGTGTTAAGGACGGTTAACGAGGGTTTTAGAGGGGTCTGGAGGTGAGATCGGGGTTGGACGCGGAAGGGTATGTGGAGCTGTGAAGTGGAGGTTGCCGGGGAAGACGCCGGAGAGGACGATGGAGGCTGAGGAGGGGCTGGACGGAGTCGTGGTTCCAAGGGAAAGAGGATGGGGGCCTTGAATGGCAGTGGGGGTGGCCGGAGAGGGCTGCGAAAGGGATGCCGACGGTAGCTTAGGGTTTGGAGAGGAGGGAGACGATGAACAGTGCGGTGACGTGGCGGAGAGAGAAAGTGACGGGGAGAGAGGAATTTCGGTGGAGGCGGTGCCGGCTGCGGAGAAGATGACCGACGAGGAAGAAGATGGATCTATGGTGGAATTCTGGTGGAAGCTACATTACCACTACTCCTATGATATTTTCTACTAATTATTCTTCATCATTCATGTCGCGCTCTGACCCGCGAAAGCCCAACCGGGCCGGGCGACGCGAACCGGAACCTACAAAACGCGGAAAACAAAGCTGGCGAGGGTTCCCTCTAACCTATTGGTCTCCCTAGCATTTCACCAAAGCACCCCCAATTAAAACAATATTAATTAGCAAAACCTCGAACCTCAGATTAAAAACTCAAGTGTTAATATACATAACCTCGAAGAGGGGGGAGTTCAAAATACAACATTACTCCCGCAGGAGACTAACTAACATAGGGTAAAAGCAGTAAACGATCACCACCTCTCAAAGTCCACCAGGCGCCGCCGCACCGCCGACCAACTGCCCGGTAGGGGCCACAGAAGAGGAACTGACGCCTGCACCTGCAAAACGCAGCCCGGGTAGGTGTGAGCACTAAGCTCAGTAGGGATCTACACTACGACACACAGAATGAAGAGGGAAACGCAACAATGTCGCCCTCAAGTAGGACCTGGGTGTATACATGGGTCCCATAACCCCACCGCGTGTCCCTGAGGCCCCGATCATGATCTTCCAGCCGGGCTGGTCACATGTCGGGTCACACTCAGTAGCAGGAAACGGCACTGCTGACTCTCAACAGGACACTGAACACTGTTTGGTGGGAAGAGACACCACTGAGTAAGCAAAACCTCTACTCAAGAGTTTTAGGAACACCGGACACCGGCTACACCTCAGATCCAACTCGAGGCCGACACGACCTCTACAATCATCAATCCACAAGTGCTCCAGTCATCTAAGCCTATCATCGAATCGACTGGACACTACAATTCAAACCGGGTCCAAACCACCCAACCCCGGTCCTAGGGCTAAGTCCGAGCTTCCAGCCTCGGGACGGCGACCCAAAGATCACCCACGCCCTAACCAATGCAACTAATGCACACAACAACAATGCATGCTATGACATACACAGATAATAGGAAAGGCATGCAACAGTATGTCAAGCATCATATAAGTCTACTGGATCGCTGCAACGGTACCACCAACCGCTGCCAGCCGATCCGCAGCGGGTCCCGACATTACGACGGTACCGCGACCGTCACCCGCGGACTCCTGCAACGGGAAGCAACCCCGAAAACGATGATGAACAAAACACGATATAATATTTATATTCCGAAATATAATATTATATTCAAAAACACCCAAAGCCTCTACTTAGGGGCTAATTGATCCCGTCGATCCGACGTCTAAACGACATCGGATTCAAGATCCAACTTAGCCATCAGTAGATGTGTAAACCAGGATCATCATATCCAAAAATCATAATCATCCAACGGTTGGATTAACGGGAAAACGCTAATCAAAATCGTTAATCAAACTAACTTACCCATTAATTGCTGCAACGCAGCCCTCCAGAAAACAATTCATAAGAAATCGTACATAAATCGGAAAAATATGAAACAAGATGGAATGAAAAGCTAACGAATAGCGCTACAACATGTATGTTTATGAAAAGCCATGATTATGAAAAGTCAGCCTGTTAACCCAATTCTAGCCGGTTCAGCCCAGCCACTTAGCCCAATCCGAGCCAGATTCAATTCCTTAAGCCAATCAACCAATCAGACTTACCAAACCAAGTCTTATCCAGTCAGACTCAGCCAGATTTGAACCAGCTTAAGCCAGATCCGATCCAACTAACCAGATTCAGCCAATTGGACTTAAATCAAGTCCAATCAGGCCAATTCTGATCGATTGGAGCAGTAGAGACCCGGTACGAGAGGATTACGAGTAGACCGCTCGTATCATGTTCACCAGTCTGTGGTGACCTCCTCCCCTCTTTGTTTTTGAGGGTGCTTAGGAGAGCAGTTTTCCTTCGTGTTGTTGTTGTTGTTGTTTGTGCAGCTGTCGTTTTTGAGGAACTTTCTGCTTGTCGCCTTCGCGGGACACCGAGTTTGAGGTCGAGATTCCTCTGGGCGGTTTGAGCGCTGTGAGTTTGCATGTGGATTGTTCCCTCCATACATGCACAGGCTTCAGGGAGATAGTCAATGTTGCAATGACGAGTATGTGTCCGCTACAGTGCGTTGATGACGCGTTAGCCGTTGAGAGACTCGTAGATCCCTTCAGAGTTTGAACATCGTAGCGACTACACCAGTTGAGGATTCGGGATTACGACATCCTGGAGACAGCCTTCCGTACGAGGTACGGACTGTACTAGTTCACATTGATGCCGTTTGGTCTGACCAACGCACCAGCAGCTTTCACATATATGATGTAGATGATCTTTAGGCCGTACCTTGATCAGTTGCAGTAGCGTTCGTCGACAAAATCATATCTACTGGCGCGTTGAGGACCATGAGCAATATTTTGTGTTTGCATCGCAACTGCGGAGGGTGCATCGGCGTTATTTGGCTCCCAGTGCGAGGTTTTGGCCTTCAGAGGCAGGATTCGGGGGACGGATTGTGTCAGCGGCGGACAGCTTAGTTGATCCAGCTGAGTCCGAGGCAGTTAGGCGATGGCAGAGGTTGAGGACGGTAATCGAGATTCAGCAGAGACATCTCCAGGACCGCGGGACCATTGACCAGATTGACCAAGAGACCGGAGCTCTAGTCTTAAAGCCACTACGTTAGTGCCTTTAAGAGTGATAGCCATCACCAGTTGTTAGAGAAGCTAGAGCAACTTTAGTGGGTCGATCGACCCTTGGAGACAGATAGTTAGTGGACCGAGTTTCGAGGATCATGTTCCAGATGATTTGCTCCTTGTTGTTCACAGCATCCCAGCTCTCATAGCCAGAGTGATAGAGACCCAAGGCATATATCCGAAGTTCATGGAGATCCGTGTTGCGGTTGGTACCGAGCACGTGATTGAGGGTTGGACAGCGTTAGCAGACGGTAAGGTGTGCTTCGGTAGCTGTGTTGTGGTGATACGAGCGGTCTACTCGTAATCCTCTCGTATCGGGTCTCTACTGCTCCAATCTATCAGAATTGGCCTGATCGGATTTGGTTCAAGTCCAATTGGCTGAATCTGGTTAGCGGGATCGGATCTGGCTTGAGCTGGTTCAGATCTGGCTGAGCCTGACTGGATAGGACTTGACTGGGTTGAACTGGATTGAGTTAAGTGGTTAGACAAAGTCAAGTTGACTGGATCAACCAGGGAAGTGGGATGAGGGATCACTGGAGTGGATCCGATGGCTGAGGCTCACCGGAGTGGATTGCCGGCGTAGGGTGTCGGAGGTGGTCGGGAACTTGGCAGGAGAGGTCGCAGGACGATGGGGAAGATATCCACCGGAGTGGATTGGTCGTAGGATGGCTAGATCGGCGGGATCTGGTGTGCCCGGCGATGGGTTTAGTGTCGGATCGGCGTCGGGGACGACGGTGAGGCTCAGGCGTGGCTTAGAATGGTTAGGATCGGGTCTAGGAAGGCTGACGAGGGTTTTAGGGTGGTTTTGGGGGTGAGATCGGGGACGGACGTGGAAGGGGGACGGCGGCTGTGAAGTTGGGTTGCCGTGGGAAGACCCGGAGGAGATGACGAAAACGGTGAAGGTGTTGGCCGGAGTTGTGAGGGCTTGGGGAATAGGATGGTGGTCTTGGATGGCGACGGGGCGGCCAGAGAGGAGAGAACGATGATGGTCGGCGGTAGCTTAGGGTTTGGGCACGGGAGAGAAGTGGAGAAAGACGATGAACAGTGATGATGTGGCGTTGACGTGGCGGAGAGAGAAAGTCCGTGGAGGTGGTACCGGCTGCGGAGAAGATGACCGACGGGGAAGAAGGTGGATCGATAGTGGATTTTCCTGTGGAAACTACATTACTTCTACTCCCATTATATTCTACTAAACTATTCTTAATTCATCATAATTCTCTTCATGCATCATACCTAGCTATCGAGGTCCTTTTATAGAGACCTTGACTGAGTCCTAATCCAACAAGAAAACCCCCTTGCTTAATTAGCAAGTAATATGATACGAGTCGATCCGACTCGACCAACTGGACCCGAACCCAGAAGAGGAACCAATCTGGTTCAACCTCTTTCCTAGTTTGACTTGGACTTCCCTAGTTCAAACTAGAGTATTTAATTAGTATTTATCATTAGTCTTTTATTGAGTCCTAGTTGATTGTTAGGAATTAATTAAGAGTCCCTTTGAGTTAGGAAGTTGAGTTGAGTCAGAAACCTTATTACTTGCTAATCAAGCAAGGGGGTTTTTCTAGTGGATTAGGACTCTGTCAATGTATCTATAAAAGGACCTTAGTAGTTTGTATTAGGTAATGATGCATGAGATGAATGATTAAGAGTAATTAGTAGAATATCATAGGAGTAGAATATCATAGGAGTAGAAGTAAAGTAGATTCCACCCGAAATCCACCATAGATTCATCTTCTTCCCCGTCGGTCATCTTCCCCGCAGCCGGCACCGCCTCCACCAGTGTTTCTCTCTCTTCCCGTCACTTTCTCTCTCCGCCACGTCATCGACCCCACCGCCACGTCAGCGCCACGTCACCCGCACTATTCATCGTCTCCCTCCTCAAGTCATACCCTACCTTCCCGCCGATCTCCTTCCCTACCTCCACTCCGGCCGTCCCCGTCGCCAACCAAGACCGCCAAAGCCTTCCCCTATCTCCCACGACTCCGGCCAACCCTTTCCCGCCGTCCCTAGCCACCATCACCGTCTCCGGTGATATCCACAGCCAACCCGACCTCCATCCCCATCGCCGTCATCCCGTGCCCAACCCAGATCTCACTCCCAGATCCCTCCAAAGTAGCCCGCAGACCTTCCTAGACCATATCCCGACGTCCTAAGCCATCCCTGAGCCTTCCTGTCGTCCCCGACGCCGGTGAACCCAAATCCTACCGCCGTCGACCTCTAGATCCCGCCGATCTAGCCCACCTCCGACCAATCCACTCCGGTGGATCTCTTCCCCAACAACCCGCGATCTTCCCTGCCACTATCCCGACCGCCGCCGCCGCTCCAACGCCGGCGATCCACTCCGGCGATTCTCAGCCGTCGGATATTCCCAGCCACCTTTGGCCAAATTGGCTCAGCCACTTAATCCGGATCCAGCCCAATCCACTTGGTCAGCTTGATCCAGATCAACTCAGACTTGACCCAGTCAAGTCCCATCCAATCAGGCTCAGCCAGATCCGATCCAGCTCAAGCCAGATCCGATCTAGCTAGCCAAATCAGCCCATTGGACTCAAATCAAGTCCGATCAGGCCGATTCTGATCGATTGGAGCAGTAGAGACCCATTACGAGAGGATCACGAGTAGACCGCTCGTAACATAATAAGGTTTCCATACTCAACTCAACTTACTAACTCAACTGGACTCTTAATTAATCCCTAACAATCAAATACCAACTAGAACTCAATTAAATATAAAAGACTAATCCTAATTAAATACTCTAGTTTGAATTAGGGAATTCCAAGTCAAACTAGGAAAGACACTAACCCAGTTTGGGTCCTCTTCTGGGTGCCGTTCCAGTGGTCGAGTCGGATCGACTCGTATCATGCGGATCCAGCAGACCCATTACAGCTCCTCCCAGTGTTAGAGTGGGAGTGGGAGCACACCAAGGCAGACGTCATCACCAGATTGTAGGAGGCAGTTGGGAGGAGTACGTCCCTTTGCCAGAGTTCGCCTACTTCATTAATCATCAGTCCAAGTTGATGCGGTGCCATTCGAGGTATAGCACGTCAGTTCGCACCGTTCTTCTGATTGCTCAACATAGGTTGTTGAGGCATCACCCACCATTATAGACATCATCATACAGTCATAAGAGAGATTAGCATAGATCAGACAGAGACTCATGACGGCGCAGAGCAGATGAGAGAGCTACGCAGGTCAGAGGCGATGACCTTCGGAGTTTTTCAGTTGGTGACAATGTTCTTGAAGTTCCATCCGCATATAGGAGCAGTCAGGTCCAGAGTAGTGACTGGACGAGATGGAGGCCGAGGCACCCCTACTATGATAGTCTGCGCTAGAGTCATGACGACGTGGAGCGACGACGACATCGAGCCTACAGAGATTCCTGACGGCATCAGCAGGCAGTTCATCATCAGCTTAGTTTGGCGCCAGATGCAGAGGTCAGACGGAGAGTTCGCTCCTTGTAACCTCACCTGTCAGGAGGTAGAGTTGGAGTGTCGACAGACCACAGACTTGTTACGACCCTTTCCAGTATCAGAGTAGAGATCATGGTATGACAGACTCCATCACCGGAATATCAAGGATACTGAGAGGATTTCATGCGATTTGGGTCGTCATTGCCAGATTGGCCAAATCAGCACATATGTTACCTACGAGGAGTGTGGATCCTGCAGAGCAGTTTAGCAGGTCACAAGTTAGAGAGGTGAACATGCTGCACGATATTTCAGCTTCCATCATGTCAGGTCGTGATTCTAGATTCAAAGGCAGGCTCTAGTATAGTTTGCAGAAGCCCATGATCACATTGTTGACTGTCAGCACAGTATCCCACCTACGGACAAAGAGTGTTACGAGCGGTCTACTCGTGATCCTCTCGTAATGGGTCTCTACTGCTCCAATCGATCAGAATAGGCCTGATCGGACTTGATTTGAGTCCAATGGGCTGAAGCTGGATCGAATCTGGTTCAGATCTGGCTCAGATTGGGGTAGGACTCGACTGGGTCAAGTCTGGATTGGTTGATTGGCTCTTGAAATTGAATCTGGCTCGGATTGAGCTAAGTGGCTTGGCTGAAACGGCTAGGACTGGGTTAAGTGGCTGAACCAATCAAGTTGACTGGATCCAGTTGACCAAGTCAACCAACAGTGGCTGAGGGAGAGGCTAAGGTTGATCCGAGGGCTGAGGGCCGCCGGAGGTGGATCGCCGGCGTAGGGGCGGCGGCGGCGGTCGGGATACTTCCAGGAAGGGTCGCCTGGAGGTGGGGAAGAGATCCACCGGAGTGGATTGTCCTGAACGAGGCTGGAACGACGGGATCTAGGGGAGACGGAGGAGAGGGTTGGGTTGGCCGACGTCGGGAACGACGGCGAGGCTTCGGGAGTGGCTTAGGGAGGTTTGGATCGGGTTAGGGAGGTCGGACGGAAACGGGGAAGGGATCTGGGAGGTTAATGGCGGAGGGAAGGGTAGAAGACGGCGGCGGCTGTGAAGGTGATGTTGCCGGGAAACTCACCGGAGATGGTGAAGGGCGACGGGGAATAGATGGCCGGAGTCGTGGGGCTTAGAGGAAGAGAATGGTGGCCTTGGTTGGCGACGGGGGTGGCCGGAGAGGGAACGGCGGTGAAGCTTGGCTAGGGTTTCGGGATAGAGGAAGGAGATGATGAACAGTAACGATGACGTGGCGGTGACGTGGAGGAGAGAGAAAGTGACTGAGAAGGAAGATGAAGGTGAAGGCGATGCCGGCTGCGGAGAAGATGACCAGCGGGGAAGAAGATGGATCTATGGTGGATATCTGGTGGAAGCTATATTATCTCTACTCCTATGATAATTTATCAACTACTCCTAATAATTCATAACTCTTCATTCATCCTTCTACTAAGGTCCTTTTATAGAGACCTTGACAGGTCAGGTAGGATGGCTCCATGTGGCTGGACCGAATCAACTTGCTGCTATAGTTCTGGACTCGGTGGGGAGAAACCAGGTCGATCCCATGATGGGTCCAGAGGTAGCAGTGGCAGTGATGGATGAGCATCTGGCGGTCGATCTGACGGCTCAGGTAGCTCCAGGAATATGATCTTCAATGGCTCTCCTGGATCATCCTCATCATGTCCCATCAGTAGTGTTGCCCATGACCATAGGATGGGATCTGATCTCCATGGTCTAATCAACTGTGCAGGGACTTGGCTTGAATCTGGGTCAAGCTGGCTTTGGTCCAATCTGAAGTGAAGATGGCTGGACCATGCTTCTGCTGCACTAGTCTGGGCTTGGAATTGGTTGAACCAAGTTGAATCTTTAGCTGTGCTGAGTCGTACTCTGGTCCAAACATGTCTGACTTGGTTGGCTCTATCGGTGTCAATCTGGACTTGAGTCAGTTGGCTCAAACATGTCTAACATCCAATTATGATGTTACCATCATAATCAGATCTGATCAGATTGAAGGAGACATCTGAATAAGGAGGGTAGCTCCTTTGATGACTCATATCAACCTTCGGATGCTTGATCAACGGTCGAGGATGCATCTTGATCACATGGAGTTGATCTGGATGGTCCTGATTGCTGGAGACTTTTGGATCAGGTTCAGATCGAAGATCGGAACCACTGGATCGAAGATCACGCTGATCAAACGGCTGGATCAAGTTGCAGTCTTGATCGGATGGCTGAGAAGCTGCCGGAGCTGGATCAACGGCGAAACCAGGTCGCCGGAGTGTGGCAACGGCACAGGAAGCTTCGCAAGGACGTGAGAGTTCCATCCGTACGGTTTGATCGACGTATTGGGCTTCGAACACGCCGGATCTGAAGGTGGCGGCGCGGTGGAGAACGTCGCCGGTGATCGTCGGTGAATGAGGGCTCATCGGTAGGCGGGGATGGGTGGAAACGGTTCGTGAAGGTCTTGGGACCTTTCCCGTGAGGTTTGATCGAAGGATCATCCTCTGGAAGTGGCGGAGTGGAGGTTGCCGGATCAATGGAATTTGCCGAAGTTGGGCTCCGGCGATCCGAGCTTCCTTCGTGGTGGCAGACGGCCAAGGTTGCTTCGGGGAAGGACGCCGATGGTTCCCCGGTGTGTAGATGGAGAGGACAGCGTCGGATGGCGGCGATCGGGTGGCGGCTCGGGGACGAGCCGTCGGCGCGGGTGACGAGCCGGGACGACGAAGGGTCGGCTCGGGGTCGAGCCGTGCGCGGGGAAGGAGATGAGCCGCGGCTCGAGCCAATCCGGGAGGAGAGAGAAAATCCCGGGAAAAATCTGGAAAATTAGGTAAAAATCCAGAAAAATCATGGGAAGGTTGTAGAAGGTGTTCACCCGGATCTGGCGGAGTTAAACTTGGAGTTACAATTGTGGTTGCTCTCGGAGTTGCGGGAGGAGTCTCAGTCGGAGTCCTGATCCGAGTTGGCTCGGGGTCAGGTTCCGTAATCTGGGTAGCAGCTAGGGTAGGGGTCTGACTCAAAACCTGAATCCTTGTGGGACTTGTTTGAGTCACAGTTGACCATCTACTAGTAATCTGCTCCCACTTCATGCTGGTGCGCTCCAAGGTTCTGCTTTGGCGTTCCATCAAAGTTGAACATAGCTTCAACTGGGACTGCAGAACCTTGAATTGTTGCTCCAAACTTTCCTGGGGTACTCCGTACATGGTGGCGAAGTTTCCAGTAGAGTCTGAACCGCACAGTCGGTGGAACGGAGGTCTGATACCAAGTTGTTACGAGCGGTCTACTCGTGATCCTCTCGTAATGGGTCTCTACTGCTCCAATCGATCAGAATCGGCCTGATCGGACTTGATTTGTGATACGATGCACCTTCTCAAGGGCTTTCGTACCGGGTCTCTTGCCTTATCTCAGATCCTCTTTAGCCAAATCTAAGGCTAGGTCGAGAGATACCTTTAGGGTTTTAGGAGAAGGACCCTAGGTATTCGACGAGGAAGACGAAGACTAGAGGAGGAGATGGATGAGAAGAGGGATACCTTGCAGCTCCTCTAGGGTTGGCTGGCTTCTCTTGGAGATCCAAGCCTTGGAGAACGTGGGTGATGGCTGGTAGTGGTGATGATGGTGGCGAAGGAGTGGATGGCAGCGGAGAAGGAGACCGGTGATGGAGAAGGACCTGCTGTAGAGAGAGATGAAGGTGGCTGGTGGATTATGAGGAAACTAGGTTACAGCTACTCCTATATTACTTCTACTCCTAGGATTTATCTCTACTAAATAATAACTCTCATAAATTCGTCCATGCATAATTACAAGCTATGGAGGTCCTTTTATAGAGGCCTCAAGAGAGTTCTACTACAACCTGAATACTACCTTGCTTTAATCAGCAAGTAACCAGACTTTTCTAATAAGACTCAATCTTATCTCAACTTCCTAATAACAAGGACTCATAATAGGAACTGATTTAAGCAAATCATAAACTGAACTCAATCTAGGAAACTGACTCAATCAAGATAACTACTAACTAGGAAATCATCTAAGTAAGCAAACCAGCTAGGAATAGGATTCCTTTGGCCGGCTGAGCTTAGAACGCCCAAAGGGACTTGGGTGCAGTCAACTCCTTGGCGTGGGCCCATCCAAGCAAGGACGTGGGTCCCTTCTTGGAATGGCTCGGTTCGACCTCGTATCATCCCTCCTCCCTTCGAAATTGGCCTTGTCCTCAAGGCTTGAATGTGATGAGGAAAGAGGGCTCTTCTCTTCTCTAACCGGAGTGATGTGGCTGGACCGCAACTGTTGCTCTGTACTCGGCGGTGAGAATCCCGGTCTGGCCCATGGTGGATCTAATGGTAACTGGGCCATTGAATCAGGGGGCCATGCAGCTGGTGAGAACCCTGGTCGCACCCATGGTGGATCAGGTGGTAACCGGATCGGTGAATCAAAGAGCCATGCTGCCGGTCTAGAAGGAGGGAGCTGAAACTTAGGCATATCCGGGGGTCGCTGGAACTCCTTGAAGTAAAGGACGGCCATAGATCGGCGGTGGTGTGTCCTTAGTAGCTGGCTTCCTGGGTCAAAGACTAGATCAACTCGAATCGAGTCCTTCCAAGGTGGAAGTAGACCCAATGTGGGAGCTGAATACAGTCGTGC
Organism: Narthecium ossifragum; assembly: GCA_963920575.1. Taxonomy (NCBI): domain Eukaryota; kingdom Viridiplantae; phylum Streptophyta; class Magnoliopsida; order Dioscoreales; family Nartheciaceae; genus Narthecium; species Narthecium ossifragum. Next base: position 18,900,966 of record OY986964.1, on the reverse strand, counting down.
CGAGGACGGAGCATCCGGGGGACGATCTGATGGTTCAGTTGGCCCCAAGCATGGGATCTTCAATGGTTCTCCTGGATGATCCTCGTCACGTCCCATGAGTAGTGTCGCCCTTGACCATAGGACGGGATCTGATCTCCATGGCCTGGTCGGATGTGCAGGGTCTTGGCTTGATGCTGAGTCAAGCTCGCTTTGGCCCAGTCTGAAGTGAAGTCGGCTGGGCCACGCTTCTGCTGCACTATTTGGATCTTGATCAGGTTCAGTTTGACTGAGCTTGATGGAGCTTGGCTGGGTGCAATCAGATCTAGCCGGATTGATTCTGGCTGCATCCAATTGAGTCTGACTTAGCTTGGTCTGATCTGAGCTTGGTCGGATCTGGTTGGTGTAACCAAACCTGGTTGTGCTTGGATGGAATCTGACCAAGTCTTGTAAGCTGGAGTCTGACTCGACCAATTGTAGGTGATGGAGTCGGAGTTTGATCAGGTTCAAACCGTAGTGATTTGATTCGATCTGATCAGATAGCTGAGTGGCTTTGGCAACTGAGAGGGAACTGAACTTGGTCGCCGGTGAGGGATGTTTATCAGGGTTTGGATCCCATGGAGAAGGAAGGATGAGAGGATGGGGGTTCGAACCAATGGGGTGAATCTGGATGGGTGTCGGTTCTGGTGGTTGGGGTTTGGAGCCGGGCTTGGTAATGTCGAGGAAGGGGTCAGGAGGTTTAGGGGACGGCCTTTGTTGCCCTAGAAGATCCTTCAGTGGGCTGTAGGAGGTCAGGGTAGTAGTCTTGGGCAGAGGTAGACCGTGACTTCCTTGAGGTTTGTCGCCGGAGTGGGGAAAGATGCAGTTGGGAGCCAGCTGGTTTGTACATGGAATGGCTATGGGTGGAGAGGTTGGGTGGCTTTGAGGGGGACCTTGGTGGAGGTTACATGGTGTGGGGAGTTCTTCAACAAAGGTGAGGTCGGTGGCTGCAGCTTCTTGGATGTTGACTGGGCTGGGATGTGGTGTGGTTGGGTAAGGGGGCAGCGAGTGTTGTTCATGGGTTGGGTCAAGGGGAAGCTCGGGCGTAGGTGGAGTATAAGGAGTCCTAATCCAGGTAGAGCTAGGTTGAAATTCTGCAATCCAAGTTGTAGCTAGAATGGGATTTTCTCTGGAAATCTGAACTCTGGTAGGGCACAGATTTGTAGGAAAATATCGTTTGATCATTGCTTCCCACTGTTCTACAGAAGGGTAAGGCAAAGGGATCCAACTCTGGACAGCTTCCTTCCATTGTTCAGCCGTAGGGTAAGTCGTACTCCGAGTTTGACTAGGATTCCTAGTTGGAGTAGGATTTGCAATCCTAGTTTCAGTAGGATCTGGAGTCCAAGTCGTACTCTGAGTTTGACTCGAATTCCTAGTTGGAGTAGGATTTGTAATCCTAGTTCCAGTAGGATTTGGAGTCCAAGTTGTACTCAAATAGCCATTGGTGTTTGTAGGTTTGGGTTGGTTGTAGGGAGTAGGTAATGGTTGATACAGTGGTGATGGATTGTAGGGAGGAATAGGGTTGTACGGTGGCATAGGCTGCTGGTATGGTGGCTGGGCATGGGCGGGGTATAGGGGCTGATATGGTGGTGGAGGGACTCGGCCAGGTACAGTAGGGTTAGGGTTAGGGAACGGATGGCCAAGGGAAAGAGGATGAGTGGGTTGAACCGGTTGGGTAGTAGGCTGGTTAGGAGGAATTGGATTGTAGGCTGCATAGGGTGGAGGTAGATGATGATATGGTAGGCGTATCATAGATGGCGGTATAGGATAGGCTGGTACTCCTGCCATCAGAGTAGCTTCCGGAAGGCTTTGGGCGGCACAGTCCGCGGAACGGAGCTCTGATGCCAAGTTGATACGATGCACCTTCTCAAGGGCTTTCGTACCGGGTCTCTTGCCTTATCTCAGATCCTCTTTAGCCAAATCTAAGGCTAGGTCGAGAGATACCTTTAGGGTTTTAGGAGAAGGACCCTAGGTATTCGACGAGGAAGACGAAGACTAGAGGAGGAGATGGATGAGAAGAGGGATACCTTGCAGCTCCTCTAGGGTTGGCTGGCTTCTCTTGGAGATCCAAGCCTTGGAGAACGTGGGTGATGGCTGGTAGTGGTGATGATGGTGGCGAAGGAGTGGATGGCAGCGGAGAAGGAGACCGGTGATGGAGAAAGACCGGCTGTAGAGAGAGATGAAGGTGGCTGGTGGATTATGAGGAAACTAGGTTACTGCTACTCCTATATTACTTCTACTCCTAGGATTTATCTCTACTAAATAATAACTCTCATAAATTCGTCCATGCATAATTACAAGCTATGGAGGTCCTTTTATAGAGGCCTCAAGAGAGTTCTACTACAACCTGAATACTACCTTGTTTTAATCAGCAAGTAACCAGACTTTTCTAATAAGACTCAATCTTATCTCAACTTCCTAATAACAAGGACTCATAATAGGAACTGATTTAAGCAAATCATAAACTGAACTCAATCTAGGAAACTGACTCAATCAAGATAACTACTAACTAGGAAATCATCTAAGTAAGCAAACCAGCTAGGAATAGGATTCCT